>CM039510.1:3538608-3874450 GCA_022432975.1 Begonia masoniana | reverse complement strand
GCCCTGCTTTGTTTGGGTTGGACATTTTGTTCCTCCCACTCTTAATTGTTTTAATTAAATTTTAACTCTTTATTAAATGTTTTAGGATTCTAATTTAATTGTTTGTAATTGTTTTAAAGTTGATTTAATTCCTATTTCGATTCTGTTTCGATTTCGATTAGGTTCCGCTTAGAGTTTAATAAAAGTTATTGGATAAAAAAAATATAGATTATTCGGAAATACAGGTACAGTAGTGGGCGGTGTGACAAAGGAGATATACCAAAGAAGCCTTCAGAACCCGTATGGACCACTACGAATCTTGGTCATCATTGGACTGACCAAAGCACCTGCAGCCTTATGGACTTAATGAATGTGTGTTTCGGAGTATTTGGACAAATTTGTATTGTGTTCATAGATGTCAATCCTCATATACTAACAAATAAATCAAAAAACTTTGCACAACAAAGAATAAAATGGAGAGTTGAATCTTGCATTCACCATAGGAATGTAAATGTGTGTATTATTGATCTCAATATGCTATCTAGAGTAGATGAGAAGTGTCTAATCTCTAATAAGAGAAATGATATGTGATAACTCACCCTGTGGAGCTAAGAACTGAGCAATATTCAGTTGATTGTAATTTTCAACCCATACCAATGAAGATGCACAATCTCATATCACTTAGAAGAGTAGAAAATGAATGATTTATAAGTAGAGTTTTGCTCTCTATCTAGTACAACGTTTTGGGCTAATCCCAAAAATAAAATAGTGAGAGTTTTAGCCCAAATAGACAATATTGTACAACGAAGATTGTGGACTAAACAAATGATATCAAAGTCCAACCAGAAGTATTGTCGACGGGGACATGTGATAGCCCATATTGTGAAGGAAATGATTATTTCAGATTCTGTTGATTATGAGAGCTCAACCCATACAAGTGAAGGTGCACAATTTCATATCACTTGTGAGAGTGGAAAGAGAATAGTTTATAAGTAGAGTTCTTCTCCCTACCTAGTACAACACATTTTATGCTAATTTCAAAGACAAAACCGTGTAGTCTTTTGGCCAAAGCGTATAATATTGTACTATGAGAACTAGAGACTCCACAAATTGTATCAAAGCCAAAGTCCAATTGTAAGTGTGGTCGACGAGGACGTCAGACTCCCAAGTGTGAGGGAGATTGTGATAGCTCACCATGTGAAGGGAAAGACAGCTTAATACCTCTTGGAGGTGGACAATTTCACATTAGTTGAGAGAGTGGAAAGTGAATGGTTTTTAAGTAGAACTCTCCTCCTTAAATAGTGCAACACGTTTTGTTCTAATCCCAAAAACAAAATCATGTGAGATCCAGTTCAAACCAGATAATATTGTACTACAAGAACTGGGGACTCCACATGAACAATAGTTGGATTCGACGTGAGAGAGTAAGACATGTGAGTATGGATACTATCTCCAAAATCCCTAAAGGCAATCTAGTCAGAGGCCTACCCAAGCTCTCATTTCATAAGGACAATATTTGTAATACTTATCAAATGATAAAGCAAACTTAGAGTTTGTTTGTGCCTAAAACGTTGTGTAAACATCAACTTCTCCACATAAACCTCTTTGGTTCATCTAAAACTACAAGCTTAAGTTGTAAGTATTATATCTATGTTATTTATCGTAGAAAATTATTGTAGATTTACTTGGGCCTTTTTCTTAAGAAATAAGGATAATGCTATATGTATATTTTATAGCTTTAGGAAGAGATTTAACGGAGAAGGATCTTAGGATTGTCGCAATAAAACTGAGAATTATTGCTTTGAACATATTTTGTCATGAAAACTACTTTGACCATTTTGGTCGTGAAAATGACTATGTACACAAAATCTTCTCTCTTAGGACACCTTAACAAAACGTTGTTGTGAGGGGAATAATAGATCTTTACACGAGTTAGCAAGATCCATGTTCAACGAGAACAATCTTCCTAAAAACATTTGGGCTCCGCCTGTAGGATGACATGCTATATTCTAAATAGTATCTCTATAGACTGATTTTGGACAAGACTCCCTATGAACTTTGAGAAAGAAAAATTCCAAAAATAAGTTATTGTTATGGCTTTTGGGTGTAAATGTTTCATATTGAATATTAAGGATATTTTAGGAAAATTTTACTTTAAGATAGATTATGAGATTTTCTAAGGATATTCTACATCAAATAAAGCACGCGGAGTGTTACAAAAAATTTTAATTGTAGAAGAAATCATGCATGCCAATTTTGGTAAATCAAATCAAATCAAATTAAATGTCAAATGAAAATGATACTAGGGATGAAATAAAGAGCCAAATAGATATATAATCCTAAATTATAATATTCAAGGTGCTAGTTCCCCTCGTAAAGAATTAGTTGTTGAAGAGGAGGATTGTCCTTATAAAGAAGAAAGTGATCATCTTTTAAAGATTGGAAGTATGAGAGGAGTCATATAATTAACAAAATTTTTGGTGTTCCCACTTTAAGATTAAAGACTAGACCATCTCTTAGAAACTTTTATGCCAATATTGCTTTCATCTCTCAAATTGAACTAAAGAATTTAATGTTGTCGAATGTAATGAAAATTAGATTGTAGCTATGTAAGAGGAAACAAATCAATTTAAAAGAAGTCGAGTATGAGAATTAGTCCCAAATCCAATGATTATTCAATAATTAAAACAAAAGGGTATTTATAAATAAATTTGATGAAAATGATGTAATTATAAGAAATAAGACTAGATTAATAGATAAAGGGTATAACCAAGAATAGGGTATCGATTTTGGAAAGACTTTAGCACCTGTATTTTGATTCAGATCAATATGTATGCTATTTGCTTTTGCTTGATACAAGGATTCTACCTTATTTCAAATGAATGTAAAAATGGTCTTCTTAAATGACTATCATGGAGAAAGTATATGTAGATCAACTTCTTGATTTTAAAATCATACGATAAGGTCGATTATGTGTATAAGTTTAACAAAACTATAGATGGACCTAAACAATATCCTAGAGCTTGATACAAAAGGTTGAGCAAATTTCTCGTAGAACAAGATTATAGGAATGGAAAATTTCACTCAAACCCTATATCTCTATAGGAGCTTCATCTGAATCTTTCTAGTGCGTTTAGGATGAATTCCAATCTCAGGATGAATTCCAATCTCATGTCATTACCTTCAATCATTTATAGAGTTTGGTGTCTACTCCATTTATGTTTATTCCCAAATCCTAACCCATTTTGGTACCCGAAGTTCATCCCATGGCATCTACATCCATCATTTGCACAGAGCAAGGTACTCCATTTGTTTTAAGTCCAATAAGAGTAAACTCAAGTATGAGTCAAATTTTAAACATCACTTTGTTATTATTTCACGAAGGTTTGATTTTGGAAGTATTGCATCCTTGGACAAAAAGGTTGGGATTGATAGCATGTGTAGTCTAGGAGGTCTATATTACGAGAGACTGGTTCGTAAGTTTTATGCGAATTTTGAAGTTTCGCTCTAACAACTGAAGGCTACAATTTTTGTGATTGGTACTGATATTATTTTAAATTAAATTAAATTAAATGTTTGCAGAGGATTAAAAGACATGAATCAATGGATACCTATTAAACATTTCTAAGGATCTTAACTTTATTAAGAAAAATAATGGGATTGAGTTGCTTCTTAAAATTCATACATAAGATTTCATTTATTGACATCTATTATATGCCTCGAGCCAAAGACTTGAATGTTAAAGCCCATATTACATTCTTGAGAAAGTGTATTAGTGCAACTCTTCTAATCTCAAACACATCATTATCCACCACATAATGGACGTGGTCAGATCCATCAAGAAATCTCAATTTCACAATTTTTTTCTTTCCAAGATCTTATAGAGATGCGACATATTTCCTGTCATGATTTGGAGGTGGACCAAAACAAAAAGGTTGGGTTGAACGATCGATACTCAGAGAGGAACCGACAACACAACCCAAGACATGATCCATGGTACACGACGGAAGTCTTTAAACCAATTTCAGAGCCATAACCCTCACGAAATTGGCCAAATTTCACACAGTGATCACTAGAGTATACAGATAGTGCAATAAAATACTTCAAAGAAGTATTATGCAGGAAAAATAAAATATCTCATATATGATATAATAATACAAACTAGAAAAAATGAAAGATTCCTTACTAGTAAAAATAAACAATTCAAAAGGGAGAAATATAGAAAGGAAAAAAGTCTCCACGAACAACTATTCTTTGTTACCTCGATTATTTATGGGGAAATATAGATAATCTATTAAGGTGAGTGACTAAACTCAATAAAGATCTTAAAACTATGCCTAATGCACAAGAAAAATGATATTTTCTTTCACTTTATTATTAAAAAATAGTGAAACAGTGAAAAAATACAAGCATGGATTTACATTCAAGAGAGATTTTTATCCATTTTAAAAAGAGTTTCACGAGCTATCGGTGGGGTGAGTCTTAAAAATATTACTACGTACCATAGATGCTATATAAAAAATAGTGCCATCGGCATTTTTCAGTAAAAAATAAGGTCATTCGTGGATCTCTGTACAATGTATGCTCGTAGGTGTAGAAGAGAAAGCAGAATGAAAGTCGTGAAATCATTCAATGCGTATCAAAACAAAACAATAATACTCTAGCAAAGTTTAGGGATCCAAACCTGAGGACAAGACATCAACACTATCGCAATACCATATAGCAGATACAAATAAAAAACTTCACGTGGTAGAAGGAGTGTGGAAAATAAATGTCCCAAATCACGGGGCTAAAATAACCAGAGGTCCCTCCAAATATAATATGAAATATCATATGTAGAGAAAGTAAACATGTAAAACCAACGTAAATATAATATAAAAATTGATATGTTGTTAAATAGGACATGTCAATTTTTATATGTGAAGGCTCGAGCCCGGATTTAAGGATTCATGAGGTGGTAGAAAATTAAAATCAGAATAATTAATGGAAAATCACCTTAATTATCTATGCATATAGATAGGCCACATAAAATACATGTGAAATCAAACTCACAGGTTATATACATGAATCTTATTACAAATTAGACTTTATGGAATTTTACTTACATATATGAGCCATACTAAATTAAAATACATGAAAAAGATAAACTCAAAAGATACTTCTGCGCTTGTGCTGTGTTAAGCTCGACAATCCTACTTGCTTTTACCTTTCCTTTTGGTTTGTCTTGAACTGCTACCATTTGCTCCTGAAAAATAGGGAAAAACCCATATGGTGTGCTTTATAAGCCTAATAAGAATTATAATACAAGGATTAGTGAAACTAAACTGATATCAAATCTAATTATATACTAACACCCCATATGATTAGTCCTTGTAACTTTAACTTCAATTTTCAAAAAAATTTCAACACTCAAAATCACACATCCCATGTTTTATTTATCAACAATATACTCTAAACACTTCTTCTTAATGTTTCATAATGTGCCGTGCCTCTTTATGTAAAAAATGTATAGTGCATATGTAACAACCCGGCCCACGTACATCGAGGGTTTACACCGCCACGTGGCAGCCACACAGGCCCACCACGTGTACTCACAGAACTTTCCCCTCCCTGTAGGTTATTTTTGCCTTCCTCTCCACTCGATATTGTAGACATAAGTATAGAAACTTAGAAAATACTTTGAAACAAAAATGGATAGATTTAAGTATTAAGAGCCCTGAGTACTAGGATTGTGTTATAGTGACTAATGGAACGTCATGAATGCCCATTGTCCATGGGTGTAAGGGATGTGTGTGATGGATTTGAAATGAGATAGTAAGGTAGAGGAGGACTTGGAATAGAAGGAAATAGTATAAGGCGGTAGAGGAGGACTTGGAATAGAAGGAAATAGTATAAGGAGGCTATGTAATAAGCCCTTAGTATTAAACAATAGATGAAACTTTGAGGAATTATGATGTTTTAGATGTGTTGGATGGATGAGGTGTGAGAAAAGTAGAGAACCGATTGAATTCCATTCGAGGAAGGACTAGGGTTGAAGTTAAAATAGAAGAATTTGAGCGTCTAATTCAACATTGGTTAAGTGGAAGTCGTCGGACGCATAGACAATTGAGTGATTGAGTGCCTAACTAGGAGGACTTGGAACTTTGGAGACGTACGAAGCTGTCAATGTCGATGATTTATTTAGACTAAAGGAGTGTCGAGATTGTATTGAGAGTATAATTACTTAGGTAAAGTGAGAGTGAGTAATTGAAAGCAATGGACGTATGAGTGATTGAGTTACAAAATGCATAGTTAAGAGAATCATAACTTTGGGGATCTAGGAATTTTCGTTACCCAATCAGTGATTAAGGCCCTAGAGTAATCAAGATTTAGTATTGCAACAGTAATTACGGTGGTAGCATTGGAGTGAGAAATAAGAGGATTGACTAAGCAACAATTTTGAGGACAAAATTTCATTTAAGGAGGGAAGGATGTAACACCCAAGATTTTTAAGAGAAAAATAAAATGATAGGTAATTGTTTAATAAATAATTGTTTTAAGTAATTTAAAAGAAAAATGAATAAGTTTGGTTAACCTAATTGGATAATTAATTTAGATTCGAGTAATTCCAGTGAAATTAAGCCGTGAGTTATAATTTAAGAACGAGATTTAACGAAATTCGGAATGGTTGAAAGTACGGGAGGGCAAAACGGTAAATGTGGATTTAATTAATAGTTAGTTTTATTATTATTATTATTATTATTATTGTTATATTATTGTTTTTTTTAAAACACAGAATGGCTTCGAAGAAGCCATTCCGTTCGAGAGCCCGAGCCCGAGCGCGAGGGGAGAGGGAGACGACGGCGACGCGGCGCCGTTCACCGACGAACACCGGCGTCTTCCGGCCAGACGGCGGCGACGAGCGTGCTCCGACCCATCTCTGCGCACAAACTGAACGGTAAGCTCGATTTTGCCCTGTTTTCGGTTCGATTTAGGGCCGTGAAGGACGAGCTCGATTGAGCTCTGATTTCCGGCGGCTTTTGGCCGTTCTTGGCGTCAAATGGCCGAGCTTAACGCCGGCAATGGTTGCCGAGCAATGGTAGCTCAATTTGAGCGAAAAATCAGTGGGCCCGATTTGGGCATTTCGGATTTTGTAATGTGTAGCCTCTGAATTTTGATTGTTTACGCTAATTGAGGGTGTGGGTGGTTGATTGGTGAAGAAATTGATGAGAATTGATGGAAAACCGAAAATGGTGAAATTCTTGGTTTAGGGCAGATTCGGATTTTTGGATTTTTGACCTAGCTAAAGTTGTTTGTTTTAAAATTCTTTTTGGCAAGTTAAAATAGGCTATTAGAGGAGTATGTGGCCGCTGGAATCATTCGATTCTGATAACCGACGCAAAAGTTACGCGCGTTTGAAGTTTCGGGTCGGTTTTACCAAACCCGAATTAGTGGCCCGTTTAGTTAGGTTTTAGTTGGATTATACTAGAAATAGTAGTTTGAGAGTAAATTGGTGAATGTAAGCTTGATTTAATGAAGTGTGAATGTTTGTCATAGGTCGAGTCATAGGCGACGAGATGTGCCAAAACCAGCGAACTAGGGATGACAGGTAAGTTCTCGTGATCTTCTCTGGCCGATTGGCCTACACTGTACGTCGAAGTCGTCTCGAGGAGTTTTGGAGATGCTTTTGTTTAAATTGTTTTGGTTGGGTAGTTAGGTTAGTTGTTTATAGGTTATGTTTGTTTATCGTCCTGATGGTATACATGTTGTTTGTTTACTTTATGCATTTAACTGCTCATGCATCATGTCATTTAAAGCATCTGGTTAAGAGAACGAAATGAATCTACGTAATCCGTTATCTGGTCACGGCGAGGTAGTTTAGCCTCGGTGACAATCTATCTGCGACCTAATTAAAAAGTAAAACGAACCAACAAACGAAATGAATCTACGTAATCTGTTATCTGGTCACGGCGAGATGATTTAGATCTCGGTGACATTCTGTCTGCGACCTAATTAAAAAGTAAAATGAACCAACAAAATCTACGTAATCTGTTATCTGGTCACGGCGAGGTGGGTTAGCCTCGGTGACAATCTGTCTGCAACGTAATGAATCTGAATCTGATATCTGCATGTTTAACGAATGACATATGTTCTGCATGCATCTGCACGCATCTGCATTTACGTAGAGTTTACTGAGATTTTTATCTCATAGGTGTCTGTATGGTGTAGGTGATCCCGATACAGGTGACTACGAGATCCTTCCACCCGAGGAATGATGGCAGTTGACGGAGGATAGCGGCGGTGGTGTGCTGGCGCAGTCGATGCTTACCTGACCCGTGGGGATGTAAGTAACGGTATTGAGAGGTTTTGGGTTAATGATGGGTTAGTTAGATGAAACTGTATAGTTGATAGGTTGATATTTTGATGTTGGTGGATTAAAATGGATAATTGTACTGTTAGATCATTTTAGGATGCTTGGTTCTGGATAGTTGATAGGTTGATATTTTGATGTTTTGGCAAACCTGTTTATAAAACGTTTTGTTAAGGTTTTATTTAGACTTTCGTGAATTGTTTGGTGACTTTAAAACAGGAGGATATGTTAAACTTTCAAACGGAACCACGCAGTTTATTTTCATGAGAATGTACTTTATTATAGTTGCGTTTCGAGTCGGTTTTGAGGTGGTATTTCGGAAGACGTGTGAGTATCGAGTGTTTGTATACGTATTGGTTTAATTAATTGTTTTTATTTGTTTTAAACATTTTATTAAATTGATTTTAAATTGTTTTCAAATCGTTTCCGCATAAACGCTAAGAATAAAGGAAAATGAAAAATTTGTACGGTAATTAAGGGTAAATAAGGGTACAGTGTTAGGGTCGTGACAGCATATATATTAATGTTTCGACATATGACTTAGGTAATCATAGTCTCACTATTCTATATTCTTATGTGCAATTATTTCTCAAGAACCCACTTTCTTCAAGTGCAATTCTTTCCATGTATTTCGTTCTCCACTCTAGACATAACCATGTGCACTATGAACATCATATACATTTCAGTTACTTATCTCATAATTTGTATTTTACCAACGCTATCTAGATAGTTCTAATTAATGTCTATTCTCAAATCATGTTTATTACATTTCTCTATATGTAGGAGATAAATGATGTGTATATATATATGTACATACTGTCTATTCTCAAATCATATTTATTACATTTCTCTATATGTAGGAAATAAAAGATGTGTATATATATATACATACATGCCTATATACATAATGATATAAATCATTGCTTAAATGCCATAACTCTAAACTTTACATGTCTTCTAGATTCATATATAATGAATCTCACGACAACATCAATACATCACCAAACTTCTCATTCTATACTTAAACTATATGTGATAAGTATGAAGTGTCTTTCTCTCACACACAACTTGTGCTATGATAAATGAATCAATGCAAGTGTTTGTACTCATGCTATGATAAGTGAATCAAAACATGATCATATTCCATATTATTTAATTGGTCTCACTATTATCAAGTATCATATTTGTTACGACTCAGAGGAAAGCCTAGAAAGAAATGTCGAGTTGAACGACCCGATACTTAGAGAGGACCCGATCTCCTAGTCCAAGACTTTGTTTATAGCAGAAGAATTAACCATAAATTGAGTCCTAACCCACATGACATGGGTCGAAGTCCACATAGTGATCACGAAACAATAAAATAGTGCTACAAATGATCCAAAGAAATGATGCGCAAGAAATAAAATAATGAACATCCAACATAAATGTTAATATTGGTTCAGATTTTATGGTTTATTCTTTCTGATTTTGCAGCGGTTTATTTCCTTAGTAATATTGTATTATTTATTATTTCCATATAAATGGGCGAGTGAGCGAAAAGAAAAGAATAAGTAAGCTATAAGGAAATAATAAGAATTAGAGAGAAAATGAGAGAATATACGTGACAGAATGTGAGTACTCTTGAAGGGGAGCGATTCTTGTATTCGGGGTAATGCTACGCGCGATGATATAACATTGCGAAAAACTACTATTTTCTTGATTCTTGAATACAATTAGCTGCTGGAGTCTCGTGTCGTGGACGTAGGATGGTTTTGTGTGAACCATGTAAATTTGTGTTTTTGATTTCTTTTCTATTCTTCTTGATTAATTCTTGTGGTGTGTTTTTATTACAACAATTGGTGCAGTGAGTGTGGGTTGTTTGTTCTTTTAGTGTCCATGAAGAGATTCGAGGTTGACAAATTCATGGGCGAGAATGATTTCAATCTATGATGTGTCAAGATAAAGACTCTACTGGTTCATCAAAGATTGTTCATTGGTATTAATGCCGAGGCGTTTGGGAAGGTTCAATAGTTTGAGAAGGATAAGACGTCTGCGATGGATTCCAAAGCGCACAACGCACTATTTCTGTGTTTGGGAGATTCAGTACTCGGGGATGTCATCAAGAAGGTCTTGGTGATCCTAGTATGGTCAAAGCTTGAAGCTCTATACATGAAAAAGTCACTGACAAACTGTTTAAAATTAAAGAAGAAGCTAGAGGAATCCAAGGAGATGCATAAACATGTTGATGATTTTAACAAAATAATCTTGGACTTGAATAACATCGGCATCAAGATTGAAGAAGAGGATCAGTCGATCATTCTGTTGAGTTCGTTACCCAAGAAATTGAGCTTTTTGTTGATACCATGCTCTATGAAAAACAAACCCTAATAATGACATAGGTGAAAGTCGTGTTGAATTCAAAGGAGCTCTTGCGCAAAGCTAGGCATAATGAAGGGTTTGATGGAGAGGGGTTATCGGTAAGGTGCATGCCTCATATTTGCAAATCGAATGATGAGAAGAATAAGACGAGGTCAAAATTAAGACCAGGCAAGAAGTGCTTCATTTGTAATAAAAAAAGACACTTCAAGAAAGACTGTTATGAACGAGAGAGAAGGATAGTCGAGAAGAAGACTAAAATTAGTGATGCTTCGGTAGTCTCAGATGACAATGACTCTTCTAATGTTCTGGTTGCTTTAGCAAAAGATTCTGGTGAACAATGAGTTCTTGACTCGGGATGTTCTTTTTACTGAGTTTGAGAAGAGAGTGGTTTAAAGATTTCCAGCCATGCAATGGTGGAGAGGTACTGATTGGGAATAACAAATCGTGCACCATTCAGGGTGCTAGATCAATGGATATTATGATCTTCGATGGTGGCATTTAGAGAATACATAATGTCATGTACGTCCCGCAACTAAAAAAGAATCTAGTGTCTATTGGCATAGCTGATGATTTTGGTTGTATGGTGAAAGTAGAAAAATGTTCTATGAAAATCATTAATGGATGAATGACTATGGTGAAACAGACGTTCAGAAATGACTTATATTTTTTGGTGGTAAAACTGTTGCTAGCGGGTCAGTAAATATTGCTAACAATGTGAAAGAAGAGGCTCGGTTATGACATTTGAGACTTAGATATGTTAGAGAAGTAGGGAAAATAGTACTTCAAGAAGAGTTAGCTCCAAGAATAAAAACTAGGTCGAGAGAAGCAAGAAAAATAGTGCTTTTGGAGGATTTAGTTTGGGGAATGAAATTTGAGCCGAGTGAAGCAGGAAAAATTGTGCTTCATGAGGAGCTAGATGAAAATAGCTCCGAGAATGTTTATCAGAACGATGGTTAGCATATTGAACGAGTAATATCTGGATCAGAGGAGTCAGAGGAAGGAGGAATGATTGATTATCAACGCACTCGGGGCAAGACTAAAGAGTGGTAAAACCAACTCAACATCTCAGATATGCAAATGTTATTGCATATGCACTTTTTGTTTCAAATTATCTTGGGAGATGAACCTGTAAATTATAGGGAGGTAGAATCAAATTTCATAAAAATAACACCGAAGAAAATTCGGTGGATGTTCTTGCCAAAATTCTTCCAGTTGCCAAGTTTAAATTTTGTTTAAACTTGGTGGGTATGAAGGAAGGCCAATCTAGGTAGGAGGATACGCATGCTCTGGATAATTGTGTGGAGGTGTTCAAAATTTGAACCAAGGAGGAGATTGTTGATATTGGTTCAAATTTTGTTGTTTATTCTATCCGGTTTTGCAGCGAATTATTTCCTTACTAATATTGCATTATTTTTTTTCATATAAATGAGTGAGTGAACTAAAAGGAAAGAATAAGTGAGTTGTAAGGGAAGAAGATAATATAAGTGAGAGAGATTTGGTACTCTCGAAGGGGGAGCGATTCTTGTATTCAGAGAAATGCTACGCACAATGCTACAACATTGGAAAAAACTCTTGTTTTCGCGATTCATGAATATAATTCGCTGCTGGAGTCTTGTGCCATGGATGTAGGAAGATTTTGTTTGAACCGCGTAAATTTGTGTTCTTGATTTTTTTTCTATACTTTTTTTGATTAATTATCGTGATGTGTTTTATCACAACAATAAATACAAACCACGGAGGAATAAAGAAAGAAAAGAAATGAGAGAATGCTCACCAAGAAAAGAAAGTATATCGCAAGAAGGAAAGAAAGAAATGAAAGGAAATCAACGAACAACTACCTCCATCCTTAACAAAGCTTACCTTGGGAAAATGAAGAGTCTTTATGGGTGAATGACTAAGTCAATAAGGAACTCTTGCATGAACCAATAAAAAGATGGAATGCATGTAGTTAAATTCATAAATCTGGATTTTCAATATCAAAATCCTTTTTGTCATATTAAAACACGCTTTACAAGTTATCAGTGGGGCCAATTCAAAAACATTGCTACGTACGTCACATTTTTCGTAGAAAATAGTCCCAATGAATATAAGGTCACTTGTGGCCCTTCGCACAACAGTTGTGTCACGACCTCTGGATGGGCTGGAGCTGAAGCACTTAGTCGGTGACCCAATTCCAAGGGAGGGAACCGATCACTCAGCCAAATGTTAGATTTGCAGCAGAATTCTTTTAAGGAAATACAAAGCCAAAGTCCTTACATGAATGGGTCGATGTCCACATAGTGAAATCCCAAGCAAATAATGAAATACATAAATTTAAAAGTAACCGACCATTCAGAAAATAATGAAATCCAGTCCATGAGTTAAGTTTATAAACTCAATAAAAAGTAAACAAGTTCTACAAGATTATAAATGCGAGCAAAATCTCCAAGTTCTATCGTAGCTAACGACTCTTCTCTTTACCTTAATTGAGATGGGGTCGTTGGGGTAAGTAACTAACTCAATAGGGATGTTATACTAAATGCATGTGAAGTGAAAAACCGGTTTATCTTTCCTTTCAAATCAATGTTCAATTTCCAAACTGTTATTTAAGTTCAAACCGTGCATGAGTTTAGAAAACCTCTTTCCATAATTTTAATCAAACACCGGTACCATGAGCGCTCAGTAAAGTAGTTATAAAATATCTACACTTACATTGGTAGCTATACATTGAAAATAAACTTCACCATTTTTCATAGAAAACATCCCCAACATAAAACAAGGGTAAGTCAAAGACCTCTCCGACACAAACCAGAGAAAGATGGTGATATGGAGATCCAACAACACTTCAAGTGCTGAAATTCAAGAAACCGTGATGATGATGTGGAGATCCAACAACGTCACTCAAGCGCCCGACGACCAAAAGTCTGCCACGACAACACTAATACAATGCATAGCAGAATGGTTGGTGACTAAAAGTTTGCCACGATACCATCTGTGCAAAAACATCACCCTGATCAAGTTTATGGATTCCAAAGCCAATGAACACGTCATCACCGCCCTATTGCCATTGTTTGTATGTGCAAACAATACAATCTTCATGCTATAGAAGATGTGTATGGATAGTCTCGTGATGCTTTGATACCAAAAATGGCCAAAGCATCAAGATGATTCATCCTCCCAAGTATATCACCACAAAAGCATAATATCAAGCACATTGAAAGTAAACGTGAAAAAACATTTATATATATACGTAAAAACTAACGTGCTAGCGACCAAGCCCCATTAGGTTTTTCATATGTGACAACTTACGAAAATAAAGTTTTAGAAATTAATGATTCATTGTAGTGCAAAAAAGTATAAAACTTCTACCTCGACGTTGACTCTTCTTACTTACACCTAGGCGTGATCGTGGTCCGGTTTGGTCTGATTTTTGGACAAATTAGAACCGGACCATTAAATTCGGTTTTCAATTTTTTGGACCAATAAGTCAAAAAAAAATTTCAGAACCGGACCAGAATTCTGGTCTTGGTTTTGGTCCGGTTCTGGTCCTCCAAGGTTTTAGGTCTCAAAAATCAAAACAGATTATTGGATCTCGGTTTAGGCTAGAAATCACTGCTTCTTTGCAACATTTTTTACCAATAAATCTTTCCAAAACAGAAGCAAAATTGAATCAAAAACAATAGAAAGAGTAGAACCAAACTTTTGGTTTGAATTTTGATGATCCTCGATTGGAACAGGACCCAACAGTGAAGATCGAACGCCAAGGAAGAAACAAAAAACTGAACAGCGAACTCGTCTGGGTGGAAGAATTGCGAAAATCACAAGATTAGTTGAAGTGATAAATAAACCCTAATCAAAGACAAAAAAAGCTTAGCTTCGTCGGTCGAGTGGTCGAGCGGCGATGGCGACTGGGTGAGGATGCGACTGGGCGAGGGCGAGGGCGACTGGGCGACGACGGCGAGCTTTCGGCGAGGGCGATGACGAGCTTTCAGTGATTTGCGATTCTGCGAAGATGAGAAGAGAGATGTAACGACCTCTTTTTCCAGCAAGATATTGTCCGCTCTGGGGATTGGGCCGTACCCCAATATCCTCCCCTCACGGCTTTATTTGGCGAGGACTTCCTAGTCGGTCACCCAACCTGGTACTACTCTTGCCGAAGCACTTTTAACTTCGGAGTTCTTATGGGAACCGTTGCCAATTGTGCTCCAAAACGCGTCTTACTATCTTGGGACGGTCTCTTTACATATGTTTCATTTCCACATACTTCCCCAAGCGATGTGGGACTGTGACGACCCCCCTTTCTACAACCGAACCCTCTGGCCCAAGTCCAACCCGGGATCCACGGAATTTTAACCTAGCACGTCACCTTCCGGCCCAAGTCCCACTCAGGATTCGCGGAGCACTAGGTGGTTCCTCCTCATACGTGTCCATTCGGGTCATCAAAACCCCCCCCCTCGGGGGCCAACGTCCTCGTTGGCCACATTTCCGGTTGGGTACAGGCTCTGATACCATTTGTAACGACCCCTTTTCCCAGCAAGATATTGTCCGCTCTGGGGATTGGGCCGTACCCCAATATCCTCCCCTCACGGCTTTGTTTTGTGAGGACTTCCCAGTCAGTCACCCAAACTGGTACTACTCTCGCCGAAGCACTTTTAACTTCAGAGTTCTTATGGGATCCGTTGCAAATTGTGCTCCAAAACGCGTCTTACTATCTTGGGACGGTCTCTTTACAGATGTTTCATTTTCACATACTTTCCCAAGCGATGTGGGATTGTGACGACCCCCTTTTCTACAACCGAACCCTCCGGCCCAAGTCCAACCTGGGATCCACGGAGTTTTAACCCAACACGTCACCCTCCGGCCCAAGTCCCACTTGGGATTTGCGGAGCACTGGGTGGTTCCTCCTCATACGTGTCCATTCGGGTCATCACAATCACTAGCACCCGGTTTCATTGAACCATTTTGTCTTATCAACTAATAGTATACATTTTATGGATAAAATTGGGGTAAATATTGATAGGGTTAATGAGTGACTAAGTAAGGACATAATGGTAAATTGAGACCTATAGTAATAACCTATTTAAAGAAAGAGACTTTGTGATTAATGCACTGTAGCTGCCACTATTCCCTATATTTCTTCTTTCGGTTTTCAGCTCAAGCAGCAGAGCTCCCTAGGCGATTCTTCTACTTGATTCTCTTCCGAACTAGGTGAGTCCTATTTTCGATTCCTTGCTATACCAGTAGCTAGCGATGATTGGGGAGAGCATAAATATGAGTTTCGTGAATGCCTTACGAGTGAGCTAGTTCGGGTTTTGTGGTAAATCGGGAATGCTCAATAAACTAAGCTTCCAAACTAGTGTCTCTATAATTTTAGCGGTTTAGAATGGAGTTTAGAGAAAGTCTAATGTATGTTCTGTCTATGGCTTTAGGTTTGAGTAAGCTCCTGAGGTAGTCTTCCACCCAATACTTTCTAGGAGACCAGGTAAGTAAAGTATGCTTGTGCCTTCGGGCCTACATCACAAAACAATAGGGTTGTGCATGCTTGAATGTGTTTGTATGTTATGCATCATATTTTGAAAGTATGCGAAAATGAATTTACATGAAATGACATGGTAAGGAATGAACAGACTGTAACAGTTGTTAAGCGAACTAATCCGCCCCTTAATCAAGAGAGAGGATGTATGACTTTGGGATAAGTGATCCAAATCTCAATTTCACAGGGAGATCTGAACAGTTGTTAAGGGAACTAATCCACCCCTTAATCAAGAGAGAGGATGTATGACTTTGGGAGAAGTAATCCAACTTCCAATTTCACAGGGGGATCAGAACAGAAACGAATGCATATGCAACTGAGATGTGAAAGTAGAAATTGCATGTTTAGGATTTATGTTTTAGCATTTCATTTCATTGCTGCTTTACTTACTTAGCATTAGGCTAATAGATGATTTTTGTGATGTAGGTGAAGAAGTGACTGCAGGTGTGTTTTCTGAGCATGTTGAGGAATAGGCTTGTTGGGGGAGCACATTCATGCCTCGACTTGGTAAACTGATGGGGCGGTTTAACTGGTGTCAGTAGATGAAAAGGTTTAGTGGACCTTGATTCAATTTAAACATGTTGAGAGTTTTAGTGTCAGCAGTAGTTTTGATGTTTTGAATACGATTTGAGACTTTTCTGATAATGATACTCTGTTAGTTTTAATAGTGGTTTTTACCAAATTTTGGAGTAGTACACGGATTTAAGTAGTTTTGAACGGTTTTAGTAAAATGCTTAAGTTCTTTTGGTAGTCGGAGTTTTCTTTGTTTATAGTGAAATTGTTGCTATGCTGTCTTCGTTGAGTGTTTTGAGCTATCGGTAGTTGATGTCGATCGGTAGAAGTCGTGAGTTTTGTCTATCGGTAGATTTAGCTCATCGGTAGAAGTCGAGAGTTTTGTCCATCGGTGGATGTAGTCCATCGGTGGATGTGAGTATTAGAAATTTGTCGTTTTGTAATCGGAAGATGTCTTCAGAAGAAGCCGTCGGAAGATGTCTCCAGTAGAACCATCGGTAGATGTCTTCGGCATAAGTCTTTAGTAGCCTTGTCGTTTTGTAATCGGAAGATGTAGGCTGAGAAGGTTTGTCGTTTGTGAGTGGTAGACTTCGTCTGCTGAATTATTTCAATCGCATGGATATCACGTGGTCCGTGCGGTAGAGGTGTTTTGTCGTTTAGTGATCGGTCGATGTGTTCTGTTCTGTTTGTGAGTAAAAGACTTTTGTCGTTTAGTGATCGGTTGATGTGTTCTGTTTTCTTTCCTCTTTCAACCAACCGTCTTGATTATTTTAACTATTTAATAAATATTATTTTTTTTTATATACGACGATTTTTTCCGCTGCAAGTTTTAATGTTTTAAGAGTCAAATCTTAATCATTGAATGAAATTTTAAAATTTTCTCAAAAAGTCATAGTTCGTTTCAGTATCTTGTGTAACGAACCGGGTTCAGATAACTCGAGGCCTTACAGTATGGTATCAGAGACATTCAGTTAAACCGTTCAAAAGATTACTCATCAGTGCCGATCGTCGCATGAGAGTACTCCAACAACTGTAAGTGTTTATTTTAGTCTTAGTTATTAGATGTTTATGAGAGTAGTTAACCCTGTGCAGGAAATCTAGTAAGATGTCTAGACGACCAGGCAGACCAAGAGTACCAAGAGAGATACTGAATCCGGAACATGAAGAAGATCCTAGCGTGATTAGGCAGCTGACAGATTTAGTGCGTCAGCAAACAGACCTAGTGCGTCAGCAGTTCGATCAGTTAGGAGTGCTGTTGAACCGAGAGGTACAAGGAAGTGCCAACTCGAGTTCTAGCAATGAACATTCTGTGGATAGATTCAGGAAGCTACGATCACCCATGTTTGATGGACAGTCATCTGATCCGGTTATTGTCGAGGGTTGGCTTAGAAAGATTGAGAGTATGTTTAGGTGCGCCAATATTGGAGAAGGAGACAAGGTGACGTTGGCAACGTTTCATTTGACTGGTGATGCTCAACTCTGGTGGGAAACAATAGAGACCACCACTGATGTCCTGGCGATGCTTTTTTCACAATTCAAGGATATTTTCTACGAGAAGTATTTTAATAGCACTGTCCAAACTGCAAAGAAGTTGGAATTTCTGAACTTGAAGCAGACAGGGTCTGTGGTCGAGTACAGTAGGCAATTCGAGTCCCTGTCCAGGTTTGTTGGACATTTTGCTCACAGGGACGAGGATAAGGTGTTCAAATTTGTGCATGGGCTGAAGCCAGAAATTTACCGAGGAGTTAAATTTTGTGGTATTAAAGGCTTGACATTCAGTGAAGTTGTGTCCACTGCTCTGGAAGTGGAAGAAGCGGAAAGGAAGTGTGCTGGGCCAAAGGAGGTCCCACAAAAGTTTGTCCAGCCACACCAACAAAGAGGAATGAAGAGGCCTAGTGAAGGCCAGAATAGCCAAGGACCAAGAGGGAAGATACAGAATGTTAGGAAATTCCCCCAGTGTCCTAAGTGTTTGATGAACCACCCGGGCGAGTGCATATTGGGCTTTGGGAAGTGTTTTAACTGTGAGGAGGTTGGACACACGATCAAAGAATGCCTGAAGCCTAGAATCACCAGATGCTGCAATTGTAACAAAGTCGGCCATATTAGCAGAGACTGCCCAGCTTCTAAGAGTTGCCCTGCTATGATTAAACCGATGATATTCTCCATGATGGAGTCGGGTGAGGAACAGCCCGCTGTTGTATCAAGTACTATATTGATCAACTCTATACCTGCTTTTACTTTAATAGATTCTGGTGCAACACATTCATTTATAGCATCTGCATTTGCTCTGAAACTAGATGTACAACCTACGCCATCTGAACATATGTTTAATATCACGTTACCCTCTGGTGAATGCATGCACTCTAGCCGAGTGATGCTTAATAGTGTGGTGATAGTGGGAAACAAGAATTTACCTGTGGATCTCATTATTATGGATATAATGGAATTTGATGTAATCCTAGGGATGAACTGGTTGTTTAAGCACCACGTCACAATTGATTGTAGGACTGGAATAGTTAGCTTCCAACCCCCTGATAGTTTGAAACATACCTTTCAAGTTTCGAAGAAGAATAAGAAAATGTCTGTGATGACTTCTATTAACACTAGACCTTCCCCATGTGGAGAGTATTTGTGCTTCTTAGCTAGCGTTTTAGACACACAACTTGTAGAAAAAGCAAATCCTCAACATGTCTTAGTCGTCCAAGACTTTTCAGAAGTATTTTTGGATGACCTTCCTGGCTTACCACCAGATAGGAAAATTGAATTTGTTGTAGATGTTCACCCTGGCGCTGAACCTGTGTCTAAGAATCCATATAGGCTAGCGCCAACAGAACTTAAGGAATTAAAGAAGCAGTTGGAGGATCTGTTAGAGAAAGGGTTTATACGCTCTAGCTTTTTACCGTGGGGTGCACCTGTTCTTTTTGTCAAAAAGAAGGATGGATCGATGCGGATGTGCATTGATTATCGGGAACTAAATAAGCTAACTGTCAAGAACAAGTATCCATTGCCAAGGATTGACGATTTATTCGACCAACTTAATGGTGCAAGAGTTTTCTCTAAAATTGATCTAAGGTCAGGTTACTATCAATTGAATGTCAAATCTGAAGATATCCCAAAGACTGCCTTTCGCACAAGGTATGGACATTACGAGTTTTTGGTTATGTCTTTTGGTTTGACAAATGTACCGGCAGCCTTCATGGACCTTATGAATAGAGTGTTCCACGACTATTTAGATAAATTTGTCATAGTGTTAATAGATGACATCCTAATCTATTCTAGTACTAAGGATGAGCATGCAAGGCACTTGAGCTTGATGTTAGGATTACTAAGGCAGCACCAACTTTATTCTAAGTTTTCCAAATGTGAGTTCTGGTTAGACAGAGTTCACTTTCTTGGCCACGTGATCTCTGGAGATGGAATATCTGTCGATCCAGCCAAGGTTCAAGCAGTTAAGGAGTGGCCCCAACCGAAGAGTGCTGCAGATATTCAGAGTTTCCTTGGATTAGCAGGATATTACAGAAAATTTATTGAAGGATTTTCGAAGATTGCAACACCCCTTACTCGGTTAACAAGGAAAGATATCAAGTATGCTTGGACAGGGGAGTGTGAATCCAGTTTCCAGACCTTGAAAAAGAAATTGACCAATGCCCCAATATTAACACTTCCCGTTGAGAATGGTAAATTTAACATTTACTGTGATGCATCCAAGATTGGACTTGGCTGTATCTTTATGCAAGAGGGAAATATAATAGCCTATGCTTCTAGATAGTTGAAAATTCATGAGAAGAATTACCCTACACATGACTTGGAATTAGCGCAGTGGTATTTGCACTTAAGATTTGGAGGCATTACCTATATGGACAAACTTGTGAAATATTCTCGGACCATAAAAGTCTGAAATATATCTTCACACAAAAGGAATTAAATATGAGGTAACGTCGATGGTTAGAATTTGTAAAGGATTATGATTTTGAGATTAAATACCATCCCGGCAAAGCTAATGTAGCGATCCTAATACTGTACTCATTTTTCCGTACATATTTTTTTTTATCCCTATACTTATAACTTTAAATGAACTAAATTAACCTATTAGCGGAAATCTAGTTGAAATCGAAATCGAAGTTCGTTTAGAAAATCGTTTAAAGCAAATGTTAAGACAATTTAATAAAACAATTAAATAAACAATTATAAAACAGTAAAAACATTTAATTATGTTGAAACAGGAGCAGGGGCAAAAAGAGGATTTCTCCTCGGTTTACCATAGGCGATCGATCGCTGGCAGCGATCGGTGCCTCAGCGATTGCTGCCCAGTGATCGATCGCTGCCCGCTCTGGATTTTTCCAGAGCGAGGCGATCCATACTCTTTTCTTTCTTCTTTTTTTTTACAAATGCTCTCTGGAATCCGAAATTCCAGAGAGCAAAACACCACTTTTTTTCATACAATTTCTCATCCCTGCACATCACACTTCTATACATTCTCGTTCCCTCAACATTAAAGCACTGGAATATACATTTCACTCCGCCTATCACTAAAACCGACTCAAAATACTTGTAACGCATAACCAAATTTCATAAAACAAACTGCGTGGATATGTTTAAAACTATACTTTCTAAGCAGCTTATAAAAATAGTTATAACAGATTTCAAAATGTTTAAAACACCAAAATTTAAATTTATCAACTATCAGATCCAAACATCCTACAATGTTCTAACTATACAACCATCAGCCCGACAATTCCTAAAAACCCTCAAAATATCTAACCATGAGTCCCACGAGTCAAAATACGCCTTGACTGCGCCAACACACACCCGCGACCATCCTCCGTCAACTGCATCACTCCTCAGGTGGAGGGATCTCGTCCTCACCTATGTCAAAGTCACCTACACCATATAGACACCTATGAGATAAAAATATCAGCAAGCTCTCGTAAATGTAAATGCATGCTATGCATATGAGTTCATAAATCATGCAGCATTTTCTTTATCTTTACTCTGTGGGTGTCACCGAGATCTCTTCCCCCTAACCGGAGATAGCACATCCAGCGGTCGGACTACTCTTTCCAGCTAGAGGAGGGGGGTACACGCTTACAACACGTACAACCGTGCCTGAGCCCCATCTCACATGACCTATAACTGTATGAGTACATAATAGATGTGGTATTGTGACAAACCCGTAGTCGATCTTCACAATAGATCAATAGCCTCTCTCCAGGCCACATCGTTATTTTCTTTAAAATATCGTGCGAAAATTCATTTTCATGCTCTTTTAAAACACGTGATGCGTGAACAGTTCAATATAAACTTAAACAAGCAACACGTGTACCATCAAGACTATAAATGCATAAATTATAAAACAAATCAACCAAACTACCCAACCAAAACAATTAAACAAGCACGTCACCAAAACTCCTCGAGACGACTTCGATGTACGGTGTAGGCCAATCGGCCAGAGAAGATCACGAGAACTTACCTCGTGTCCATTGCAGCTCAAGCTTCGTCCACGAGCGTTGTTCACCTACGGCAATTCACAACGATTATCAATACAACGCGTCTAAACTTCTAATCGTCCAAATTTAATAAAATCCTTAACTAAGGAAATTTTCTAAAGCTTTAATCCAATTTATTGAGCTATTTCATCGAGCAATACACATTCGGCACCTTAGATCCTAAAATACGAGTTTTTCCCTAAATCTTGAATTTTCACAAAATCTAACATTCGTCCTAAATCAATTAAATTCGTCCAATAACGTTTAATACATTCACTATATCCTTAATTACGGCAAACCTATCGGTTTCGAACCCTAAATCGGATTTCTAACATAAACCCTAACGAAAATCCTAATTGTTCAAACTCCGTTAAAATTAAAATAAATGCTCTAAGATCGTAGATTCATACCTAGGGCGTCGATTGGAGGAGAAAACGTGAAGAAAACGAGACGATCGGGAGACGAATCGGAGGTCGGAATGTCGAAGGATCGTCGATGGCAGAGAGAAAGGAGCTCTTTGGTTTTTCACGCGACAGAGGAGAAGTGAAGAAGAAAGAAAGGTTTTGTTATTTTATAATATTGATTTGGCAAATTATCGTTTTGCCCTTCCTTTGATTTTCTATTTGTTTCGTCCTTCGTTTCATTAATTGGCTAACTATTCAGTTTCTCCAAATCTCCTTATTTCACCAATAAATCCATCTTATTATTTGGGTTCTATTAAAACTGTCCGTTCGCAAAACGGACCTCGTTTACTATTTTTACTAAAACGTCCTTTATATTACGAGAAACTTAATTACTCAAAATATAGCGTTATTACTCCGAAAATTCTCATAAATTTCTTAAAATTCCTATTAATCGTTAGGATCGTAATAAAGCTCTCTTTTTGCAAAACGGACTTGATTTGACATATTTACAAAAATACCATCATATAATATAATATTAATATCCCATAAAACCGGGTATTAACGTAGTGGCCGATGCTTTGAGCATAGTGACAACATCAACCCCAACTATGATTTTCGATATGCTATTAGCCTTAGAGTCAGAATTCCAAAGGTTTAATCTAGAAGCAGTATCTAGTGTATCAACTATGCTTTCAGCCATAACCTTAAAGCCTACTATTCTTGAGAAAATAAAGGAAGCTCAGACGAATGATGACGAGTGCAACAAGTACAGATTAAGTATAGAATCCATTGTTAACTCAGATTTCAATTATTCCAATGATGAGATCCTTAAGTTTAGAAATAGATGGTTTGTTCCTACCATTAAAGAACTTCGAGATGAGATTCTTTCTGAAGCACATTCTTCTAGATTTTCTGTCCACCCTGGAAGTAGGAAGATGTACAAGGACCTCAAACAGCATTATTGGTGGCCACGTATGAAAAGGTGTGTGGCAGAGTATGTAGGATCATGTTTGTGTTGTCAGCAGATTAAAGTTGAACATCAGAGGCCTGCAGGAACATTACAACCCTTACCAGTTCCTGAATGGAAATGGGACCATGTAACGATGGACTTTGTTGTGGGATTGCCTAGAACAGCAAAGGGACATGATGCAATCTGGGTAATAGTTGATCGATTAACCAAATCTGCCCACTTTCTGCCTATGAGGATGACATAGTCGATGGATCAGCTTGCTGAACTGTATGTGCAAGAGATTGTTAGGTTACATGGAGTTCCAGGTACCATAGTTTCAGACCGAGATTCTCAATTCTCGATTTACATCTAAGTTTTGGAAGAGTTTGCACAAGGCTATGGGAACACAGCTTAGTTTTAGCACAGCTTTTCACCCTCAAACAGACGGGCAATCCGAGAGAACTATTCAGACCTTAGAAGATATGCTCCGGGCATGCATATTAGATTTTCAAGGATCTTGGAGTAAATATTTATCATTGGTGGAGTTTTCTTGTAACGACCCCTCATCCCAGCAAGATATTGTCCGCTCCAGGGATTGGGCCGCAGCTCAATATTCTCCCCTCACGGCTTTGTTTGGCGAGAACTTCCCGGAAGGTCACCCAACCTGGAATTGCTCTCGCCGAAGCACGCTTAACTTCGGAGTTCTTATGGGATCCGTTGCCAATCGTGCTCCAAAACGCGTCTTGCTATGTTGGGAGGATCTCTTTACATATGTTTCATTTCCATATACTTCCCCAAGCGATGTGGGATTGTGACGACCCCCTCTTTACGACCCGGGATTCGCCTATACTCGAGTCCGGGATCCATCCACCCCGCAACCCAAGGTTTGCCCCGCAGTCGTACACATACATACAGATTCCATTCGGGTCATCACAATCACCCCCCCTCGGGGGCCCAACGTCCCCGTTGGCCACATTTCCGGTTGGGTACAGGCTCTGATACCATTTGTAACGACCCCTCATCCCAGCAAGATATTGTCCGCTCCGGGGATTGGGCCGCAGCTCAATATCCTCCCCTCACGGCTTTGTTTGGCGAGAACTTCCCGGAAGGTCACCCAACCTGGAATTGCTCTCGCCGAAGCACGCTTAACTTCGGAGTTCTTATGGGATCCGTTGCCAATCGTGCTCCAAAACGCGTCTTGCTATGTTGGGAGGGTCTCTTTACATATGTTTCATTTCCATATACTTCCCCAAGCGATGTGGGATTGTGACGACCCCCTCTTTACGACCCGGGATTCGCCTATACTCGAGTCCGGGATCCATCCACCCCGCAACCCAAGGTTTGCTCCGCAGTCGTACACATACATACAGATTCCATTCGGGTCATCACAATCACCCCCCCTCGGTTGTGATGACCCGGATGTGTAAGTATGGTACGATGGCTGCACGAACCGGAACCCGGATGGCGGTACGTCCGCGCGGGCGAACCGGAAGGTGACAGGTTGTAAAAAGGGGGTCATCACAATCCCACATCGCTTGGGGAAGTATGTGGAAATGAAACATATGTAAAGAGACCCTCCCAAGATAGTAAGACGCGTTTTGGAGCTCAATTGACGACGGATCCCATAAGAACTCCGAAGTTAAGAGGGCTTCGGCGAGAGTAATTCCAGGTTGGGTGACCTTCCGGGAAGTACTCTCGCCAAAACAAAGCCGTGAGGGGAGGATATTGGGCTGCGGCCCAATCCCCAGAGCGGACAATATCTTGCTGGGAACAGGGGTCGTTACATTTCTTATAATAACAGTTTTCAGGCAACAATAGGAATGACACCGTATGAAGCATTGTATGAACGAAAGTGTAGATCTCCTTTGTACTGGGATGAAGTTAGTGAAGCACAGTTGCTTGGTCCTGACATTGTGCAACAAACTGTTTAGAAGGTTGCCCTCATCCGCCAGAGGATCTTAACAGCTCAAGCCGACAGAAAGCTATACCGACAGAAGACGTAGAGAATTAGAGTTTGAAGTGGGTGATGAAGTTTTCTTAAGGTATCACCATTCAAAGGAGTTGTGAGATTTGGTAAGAGAGGCAAATTGAACCCCAGATTTATTGACCCTTTTCATTCTTGAAAAAGATTAGGAAGGCAGCTTACGAATTACAGCTACCAACCTCTATGGAAGGAATCCACTAGGTGTTCCATGTTTCCATGTTGAAGAAGTGTGTGCGAAATCCATCACAGATTGTGGAACAACAGAGTATTGAAGTTCATCCTACTCTTGCATATGAGGAGAAACCAATAAGGGTCCTAGACTATGCTGTGAAAGTGTTGCGCAACAAAGAAGTTCCACTAGTGAAAGTCTTATGGCATAACCAGAATATAGAGGAGACAACTTGGGAGCGCTAGCAAGACATGATGGACCAACATCCAGAATTATTCAGGTATTGAATTTTGAGGACAAAATTCTTTTAAGGAGGGTAGATTGTAGTACCCGGTTTCATTGAACCAACTTGTCTTATCAACCAATAGTATACATTTATGGATAAAATTGGGGGAAATATTGATAGGGTTAATGAGTGACTAAGTAAGAGCATAATGGTAAATTGAGACCTATAGTAATACCTATTTAAAGAAAGAGACTTTGTGATTAATGCATTGTAGCCGCCACTATTCCCTATATTTTCTCTTTCGGTTTTCAACTCAAGCAGCAGAGCTCCCTAGGCGATTCTTCTACTTGATTCTCCTCCGAACAGTGAGTCATACTTTTTGATTCCGGCTGTTACCAGTAGCTAGCTATTGATTGGGGAGAGCATAAATGTTTGGTTTCGTGAATGTCTTATGAGTGAGCTAGTGAGTTTTGTGGAACTCGGAATGCTCAATAAACTAAGTTCCAAACTAGGTCTCTAGAATTCTAGCGGTTAGAATGGAGATTAGGAAAGGCTAATGTATGTTTTTTTTTTTTTTTTTCTGTCTAGGACTTTAGGTTTGAGTAAGAGTAAGCTACGAGGTACTCTTCCACCAATACTTTCTAGGAGACCAGGTAAGTAAAGTAATGTGTGCCTTGGACCTACATCACAAAACAATAGGGTTGTCCTGCTGCTGAAGTGTTTGTACTGATGCATCATATTTTGAAAGTATGCGAAAATAAATTTACATGAAATGACATGGTAAGGAAGTATGTGGAAATGAACTAGTAACAGAAGACCCTCCCAAATACTAAGACGCGTTTGGAGCTCATTGACACTGATCCCATAAGAACTCCGAAGTTAAGAGGGCTTCGGCGAGAGTAATTCCAGGTTGGGTGACCTTCCGGGAAGTACTCTCGCCAAAACAAAGCCGTGAGGGGAGGATATTGGGCTGCGGCCCAATCCCCAGAGCGGACAATATCTTGCTGGGAACAGGGGTCGTTACATTTCTTATAATAACAGTTTTCAGGCAACAATAGGAATGACACCGTATGAAGCATTGTATGAACGAAAGTGTAGATCTCCTTTGTACTGGGATGAAGTTAGTGAAGCACAGTTGCTTGGTCCTGACATTGTGCAACAAACTGTTTAGAAGGTTGCCCTCATCCGCCAGAGGATCTTAACAGCTCAAAGCCGACAGAAAAGCTATACCGACAGAAGACGTAGAGAATTAGAGTTTGAAGTGGGTGATGAAGTTTTTCTTAAGGTATCACCATTCAAAGGAGTTGTGAGATTTGGTAAGAGAGGCAAATTGAACCCCAGATTTATTGGACCCTTTTCATTCTTGAAAAAGATTAGGAAGGCAGCTTACGAATTACAGCTACCAACCTCTATGGAAGGAATCCACTAGGTGTTCCATGTTTCCATGTTGAAGAAGTGTGTGCGAAATCCATCACAGATTGTGGAACAACAGAGTATTGAAGTTCATCCTACTCTTGCATATGAGGAGAAACCAATAAGGGTCCTAGACTATGCTGTGAAAGTGTTGCGCAACAAAGAAGTTCCACTAGTGAAAGTCTTATGGCATAACCAGAATATAGAGGAGACAACTTGGGAGCGCTAGCAAGACATGATGGACCAACATCCAGAATTATTCAGGTATTGAATTTTGAGGACAAAATTCTTTTAAGGAGGGTAGATTGTAGTACCCGGTTTCATTGAACCAACTTGTCTTATCAACCAATAGTATACATTTTATGGATAAAATTGGGGGAAATATTGATAGGGTTAATGAGTGACTAAGTAAGAGCATAATGGTAAATTGAGACCTATAGTAATACCTATTTAAAGAAAGAGACTTTGTGATTAATGCATTGTAGCCGCCACTATTCCCTATATTTTCTCTTTCGGTTTTCAACTCAAGCAGCAGAGCTCCCTAGGCGATTCTTCTACTTGATTCTCCTCCGAACTAGGTGAGTCCTATTTTTGATTCCTTGCTGTACCAGTAGCTAGCGATGATTGGGGAGAGCATAAATGTGAGTTTCGTGAATGTCTTATGAGTGAGCTAGTTTGAGTTTTGTGGTAAATCGGGAATGCTCAATAAACTAAGCTTCCAAACTAGCGTCTCTAGAATTCTAGCGGTTTAGAATGGAGCTTAGAGAAAGTCTAATGTATGTTCTGTCTATGGCTTTAGGTTTGAGTAAGCTCCCGAGGTAGTCTTCCACCCAATACTTTCTAGGAGACCAGGTAAGTAAAGTATGCTTGTGCCTTCGGACCTACATCACAAAACAATAGGGTTGTGCATGCTTGAATGTGTTTGTATGTCATGCATCATATTTTGAAAGTATGCGAAAATAAATTTACATGAAATGACATGGTAAGGAATGAACAGACTGTAACAGTTGTTAAGGGAACTAATCCGCCCTTTAATCAAGAAAGAGGATGTATGACTTTGGGAGAAGTGATCCAAATCCCAATTTCACAGGGGGATCTGAACAGTTGTTAAGGGAACTAGTCCGCCCCTTAATCAAGAGAGAGGATGTATGACTTTGGGAGAAGTGATCCAACTCCCAATTTCACAGGGAGATCAGAACAGAAACGAATGCATTTGCAACTGAGATGTGAAAGTAGAAACTGCATGTTTAGGAATTTATGTTTCAGCATTTCATTTCATTGCTGCTTTACTTACTTAACATTAGGCTAATAGATGAGTTTTGTGATGTAGGTGAAGAAGTGACTGCAAGTGTGTTTTCTGAGCATGTTGAGGAATAGGCTGGTTGGGGGAGCACATTCATGCCTCGACTTGGTGAACTGATGAGGCGGTTTAACTGGTATCAGTAGATGAAAATGTTTAGTGGACCTTGATTCAATTTAAACATGTTTAGAGTTTTAGTGTCAGCAATAGTTTTGATGTTTTGAATACGATTTGAGACTTTTCTGATAATGATACTCTGTTAGTTTTAATAGTGGTTTTTATCAAATTTTGGAGTAGTACACAGATTTAAATAGTTTTGAACGGTTTTAGTAAAATGCTTAAGTTCTTTTGGTAGTCGGAGTTTTCTTTATTTATAGTGAAATTGTTGCTATGGTGTCTTCGTTGAGTGTTTTGAGCTATCGGTAGATGATGTCGATTGGTAGAAGTCGTGAGTATTGTTTATCGGTAGATTTAGTCCATCGGTAGAAGTCGAGAGTTTTGTTTATCGGTGGATGTAGTCCATCAGTGGATGTGAGTATTAGAAATTTGTCGTTTTGTAATCGGAAGATGTCTTCAGAAGAAGCCGTCGGAAGATGTCTCCAGTAGAAGCCATCGGTAGATGTCTTCGGCATAAGTCTTTAGTAGCCTTGTCGTTTTGTAATCGGAAGATGTAGGCTGAGAAGGTTTGTCGTTTGTGAGCGGTAGACGTCGTCTGCTGAATTATTTCAATCGCATGGATATCACGTGGTCCGTGCGGTAGAGGTGTTTTGTCGTTTAGTGATCGGTCGATGTGTTCTGTTCTGTTTGTGAGTAAAAGACTTTTGTCGTTTAGTGATCGGTCGATGTGTTCTGTTTTCTTTCCTCTTTCAACCAACCGTCTTGATTATTTTAACTATTTAATAAATATTGTTTTTTTTTTTTATATACGACGATTTTTCCGCTGCAAGTTTTAACGTTTTAAGAGTCAAATCTTAATCATTGAATGAAATTTTAAAATTTTCTCAAAAAGTCATAGTTCGGTTCAGTATCTTGTGTAGCGAACCGGGTTCAGATAACTCGGGGCCTTACAAGAGAAGTGAGAACTGAAGCTCGAGCCCTCGATAGTCGATGGTTACTTAGGGCAATGTGGTCCCGGTCGGTTCTAAATGAGCTGACTCATTAGAACCGAAAACCAGACTGGGATTTTCGGTTCTGGTTAATACAGAACCAAAAATCCTTTTTTTTTCTTCAGAACCGGGACCAAACTGTCGGTTCTGGCCCGGTTCTTTGGTTCTCGATTTTTTTGTTCACCCCTACTTACACCACCACTTCTAGAACTGGTTTGAAATCTGTATATTCATCTAAACCTATCATAAAAAACTAGGGTTAGGAGTCATTCCCCAAACATTGGACAAATGATTGGGTCCTATACCAGAACTAGGAGCCCAAACTCAAACACAATAAATAATCGCAAACTTCATCGAGGTTACAAAATTTCCCTTAAATAACCATACGTGGCATCTGGACCCTACAGTGGTTGAACCTTTAAGGCAGAGGTCGACACTTGTTGAACACTGTTTGAACAAGGTTCGACCGCCAGGTCGAAACTTATAAGAATGAATCAACTATGCTAGTTGACACTTATAAGCAAGGGTCAACCTCACTGGTAGACCCATAATCCTCTCAAGTTTTGGCAGGGGTCGACACCTTCACCATAGTATCGACACTTTAAGGTGTTGACCGACCTACCCAAGAAGTCAACACCTGTTAGGCTATGTTTCATGCTGTAGGGGTCGAAGTGTCGACCGAACCTTCACAACAGTCAGCACTTCTGCCATTTTCAGTGACGAAAGTTCGTGGATTTCGCCTTCATTTGCCGTTTCTCATCTTCAATCGAACAACTAACTTATTTAAACCTTAAATGTACTCATAAAACACAAAAAATAACTCATAGATTTGAGTTTCTAAGCTCAAATTTGAATCCAACAAACCCTAAACGTTAAACTAAAAAACGAAGGAAAAAAACCAACTTACCCATGAAGTTCCTTCACAAAGTTCATTGCTCACAATCCCTAGAACATGATTTCCATCTCAAAGCTCGAACATTTAATATTTCCCTCTTTTCTCTTTTTCTCTCTCTCTTCTCTCCTTTGTGGCTGCGCAACAAAAGAGAGAAAACAGAGGATTTTTTTCTTACTAAATAAAATAATTAGTTTATTAAAAATTTAATATATAAAATATAAATTACTATATTTTATATATTAAATATAAATCTTTAAATTACGAATAGACTAAAAAACGAATGTTACCCAAATTTTTAATCAAGGTAAATTTTGAATTATTAAATATTAATTTCCCCCAATTTAAGAATGCAGTAACTTTTCAAATTATCGATTTGACCAATTGACCAAAAAATCTAACATGGTCACAACAAGACAAAACGAGTCAACCCATAACATGTTGACCGCCTACCACGCAAAAAGTTGACATGTGAAAATCAATAAATTTTAAAAATACCTATTTTTATAGTTTGCCTAAAGGGCCCATAAAAGAATGATGATGATCCGTAATTACACTCCACCACGTAAGAGAGAAAGAAAGACTATTTGAGACTAGTAAATCGCATATGAAACATAACAACAAAACACCCCGATAAAGTTTATTGATTCGAATCCAAAGACATGTCATCATTGTTGTAATCCAACATTGCAAGTATAAACAAAACACATTCACACAACACAAGATGGAGAGGAGTAGCCTCTGGTTGCGTTGGTTGTTTGGTTATAGTGCAACCCAAACAACAGGAGGTCCATTGAACAAAAGGACCGAACATTACCCAAAAACAATTAGAAGTCCGTCTCTCTCACACACGCACGCGCGCGTATATCATAAAAATAAAATATCATGTATGCATAAAATAAAAGTTTAAAACCGTTTTTCGTATGACATAAAACTGACATGTTAAAAAAAACATGTTGGTTTTATATGTGATAACTCACAAAATATTAGTTTTGAATGCAATACAGTAAATAAAACTCTTATTTGAATGACGAAAAAGCCTTACCTACTAGTCAAGACGTGCTATCGAGGACAAGTATCAAAATTTATAAAATAGTCAGAACCTAAAAAAATTCGACGTCAAAAATCCCCATTTGAAATCAGTAGGGATATATGATAGGCCTAAATTGGGGCTAGGAATCCAAATTTGAAGAAAATAACAAATGACTTTGAATTTCACGTAGGCATATGTGCATTCGCGCTAATACTCAAAAGTTTTAGTCATATACGTTTGACTCTTGAAACTTCACAACTACAAAAAAGTTAAGCATTTATATAACTTCAAACAACTATTGATCCAATTTAAAGATTTCTGACTTAAATAGTAAAAAAGGAAGTTTTAGACCTCACCCCGACATGATTAGGGATTGTGATAAAATTTTAACAAATAGAGACCACTAGTGTATTCAGAACGTCAAAACAATTGAAAAAATAGGGTCCATTAAATTCTTTGACTTCATTTAACAATAAAAAAGTAAGATCAAAGTCAAAGTCAATGGTTATTGTGAGGATAAAAGTCCACACAAACTTGCCTGCCACGTCAAATGTTATGTTAGAAAAGTTAGTGTCACATCAGCAGGTTAGTGCCACATTTGTAGGTCAACGCCACGTCATGCTGACATTATCACCGGCGACTCCAGCGATCGATGACCGGCGACGACTACTTTTTCAGAGAACAAAAAAGGACAGTAGATCAAAACGGGTTGAGTTTCAAATGTGTCAAGCCCTGAATCTAATGGGTGCATCGATTGTCCGAGACGACGCCTAGAACGTCTGAAATCTCCGATTAAAGTAGCATACGAGATTTTCTTGTGAAGCTCTAGGGACCACATCTAGCCACTCTTTCGAACGATATTTGGGTCTATTCCATTCTCCTCGTTGAGGGCTTTTCAACGGTTGGTTGAACGTTGGGTTTGGAGTTCAAAATAATCAAGGCGCGAGCGTTTAAAGTTTCAGTTAGAATTTTCTAATGACAACTTCCACAGCTCCATTCTCCCAAATGGCTAAGTCATTTTTTACAAAATATATAAACAAATCGAGAGCTATTGATTTAAGGTGAAGATATTGAACACCTTAACCGGACAGCCGGCAAGACTCTGAAAGTGGTTGTTGGATTATTAAAAAAAGATGGAGAAAAAGCAATGAGGGAGAAAGAGAGAGTGACGCGGTGAGAGGAGAGAAAATTTAAAAAAAGCATTCAATTAAGTTAATATTATTTAATATATATAGTAATAAAATATATATTATATACATTAAGTTACATTTTTAAATATTGATTCGATCAGAAAATTCCACGTTATCCCTTATGTTTTCATGAGTCAACCTAAAATCCACCGAGCACTAATTCATATTTTTACTAACATGTGAACATTAAGTTTTCATCAATTTGATCAATCGACCAAAAATTTACATGTGTATGTACAAAATCGTGTTACGAAAAATTTGAGTTGATGCGAGTCAAATTGATCTTTAAAAATGCAAAAAATTTACTCAAAATTTTTTATTAATATGTTACGTGAATGTCAATATGCATGATCTTTATTAACATGTAAAATGATTACTAATATGCATGATGAAATAACCATCATATGTAAAGTACATTTGTGTACATCCTACTGATTATTTTACTGTAGCGTTTATACATCACAACATATATTTCAATAGGGTTAGAGATTTGCAACCACAGGACTTACATTCAATTTCATTTTATTTTTTCCACTTCACATATGTTACACAATCCATTGACGATATACTCATTGGGTTCGATTATTACCAATAATACCTCTAGCAACACTGTTTCCACATGTAAACAATTTCATGATGGATGATTTGAGTATTCTCACTTTGCATATATTATACCAACAATGTAAGTATATGAACATTAAAATTTTGTTAAATGTCAAGCAAAATGATGCATGAATAAATAAGGAATATACATCTATTTGATGTTCTAAACCTCATGAAAACTCATTACTTAAATTATTAAAATCATATTTTTGGACACATTTTTCAGTTTGTGTGAGCGACTCTCCTCGTACGTCCGGTCTTGGAAACTGAAGCTCAAACTGAGAGTTTTTTTTACTTATTTACTTTTTTGGATGCCTTTCTTAGACTTTGAAAGTGTGAACCTTAAGCGATTTGTCTCATGTCTAACCATTGTGAGCGCCCGCTGTGGACATTGTGAGCTTGCTTCCGAGCTATGTTTCCTCGAAATTTCATTACGTTCTAAAATAGTTTCTATTTACCATCCCAAACAACAAATTTAAGATTTATATGTCCCAAAATAGATATTTTTAATCTATTTTAATCCAAAAACCAAACATCATAATTCATTAATGCTAACAATTAAACAATTGATGTGGATGATTAAACTATTATCAAATCAACATTTTACCAACCAAAATGAATCACTTTCACACCTTCATTCAATCATTAAAACTTCAATACCAACTTAATATAATCCTAAGAAAGCATTCGATATAATTATCTAATTCATAATTCATGTTTTTTCATCTTAAGCATTTGATGATTTCACTTAAGTCAAGAGTTCTATATACTAGATCTTTAACCATTATATCATATCAATTTCATCCTTATATTCAACAACTAAAATAAAACCTCAACCCGTAACAAACAAAAATTATCCACATGCAATTCCATAAATTTCACAGATAGTCTTGTAACATCACTTTATTCACCAAACTATGAAATAATCAACAAAGTTTAGAAAATAATTAGGTTAGGCTCTTACCACTTTGATGTCTCTATTTTTTAATTCCACTCTTTGACTCTTGGTTCAAAAGAATCCTCTTGAAGAGAAGAGTAGCTTTTCTTAAGACTCTAATGGTCAAAACCTTCTTCTCCTCCTTTTCTTCTATTCTTTCTTCTTCCCTTTCTTTTTTTTCCTTCCTCTCTTCTCTTCAGCATGAAAATAGCTTATTTCTTAGCCTTCTCCTCCATTTTCTAGAGAATTCTTAAGTTGAAATTACACTTTTATTTATTTTATTAATCTAAGTTTACCTCAAATGCATGAATAATTTACAAAAGACCACGCTTTATTATCTTTTAAACCAACTTAACTTAAATTAATTAATGTTCATTAGTTTTAAATTAATATTCATGATTAACATAATTAATCAAGATTAGTTAATTTTATCTACCCTCTAATTACACCTTAATCACATAATTAGTTACTAATTCATAAGTGACATGTGGTACTCTTTCTTTGGTTGTTCCATTTGATTACATAGCCATATATTTCAAATTCTCATAATTAGTTTTCTTCTATAAGTTTCTTTAAATTCTCTCTCTAAGATGAATCTTAAAATTATTTACAAAAACAATGCAATTTAAAATAAAATATAGTTCAATTAATTTCAAACTAGCATAACTTTTAGTGCAAACATTCAAATCCTTTCAATCAAAAGTCATTATCTTCATTTTCGTGTCTTCTTTAACAATGTAAACATTAAAATAATCCAATTATCACAACAATTGTTATAGAATTTGCATTTACATACGTTTCAATGAAACAGCTTTCCTTTTTCAATTCAAAGTATTACATATAACTTTTGAATAACATTTAATTATTTTAATTATAATTATCTTGCTGATAGATCTTTAGTCGATCTAGAAGGGAAAATAAAAGCTGTGCTACTTCAAGTGCATAAATTGAAATTCTTAATTGTATTGTATTGGATTATGAAGTTGATTGTGATATTCCTATAAGGTTAGGCTGACAACTTTTAACCACTAGAAGAACAATTACAGATGTACAAAAAAGAGAACTGTGTTCATGGTCAACAAGTTACATTTAATGTGCTGAAGGTGATGAAATTTGTGGAGTAACCTGAACAATGTTCATCAGTTGAAATTTAGATTCTAACTATCATATAGATGATAACAACGAGTCGACTGATTTAGCTAAGTTGAAGATCTTCAAGTATAGGTAGACACTTGCAACACAACACAAAATTTGATCACTATTGATCAATCCTAATTAGCCCAACCTAACCCTTGTGCCATTAAAGGTCTTTTCATCTAGAGGTCTAGTGAAAATATCTGTTAATTGATTTTCAAAATTAATGAATTCAAGCACTACATCTCTCTTTTGCACATGATCTCAAATAAAATGATAGTGGATTTCTATATGCTTGGTCCTCGAGAGTGGAATAAGATTCTTCGACATTTTTATCGCACTCGTATTAACACATCTAATGGGAATTTATAGTCCTTTAAGGTTTGCTTCATCCAAAGCATTTGAGTACAGCAACTCTCGACGACCATATACTCACTCTCGGCTGTAAAGAGTGCCACACAGTTTTGTTTCTTAGAGAACGAAGAAATCAAAGATTCTCCAAGAGCATGTGAATGGATTCTAACCTAGCTACAGGAGCAAAAGTTTTCTCAAAATCAATCATTTCTTCTTGGTTATAACATTTAGCAACTAATTGACCCTTATTCTGAAAACCCATTTAGTACCAATAATGGATTGATTTTTTGATCTTGGAACAAGTTCCCAATCTTTGTTCATTTTGAAATTATTTAACTCTTCTTACATGGCCATAATCTAATTTTCATCAATTTCAGCTTCATCAAAATTCTTAGGCTCTATTTAAGAAATGAAAGCTATGTTTGCAAACAAATTTCTAACGGAAGCTCTAGTTATTGCTCCTAGGGAGAGATCACCTAAAATATCATTTATAAGATGACTCTTAGAATATTCAATCTTTAGATATGTCCCCATTGGTATTCTCCATTGGAGTGGACTCTAATTCATTAGAAGGGTGATCTAAGAAGGTGTTCTCATGATTTGTACCAACATTTTCACCTAGACCTAGAGAATCCATATCTCTTCTAAATCATCATTTGACTCCGCAATGTTTGACGGATGTGAGATTTCATCAATGTTACATGCATGATTCCTCTATAACTAGAGTTCTTTTTATTGAACGCTCTATAGGCTTTGCTAGTTAGATAATAACCTAGAAATATCCCATAGTCCGTCTTGGAGTCAAACTTGTCTAAATTATCTTTTGTATTAAGGATGAAGCACTTGCGACCAAAAGACCTAAAGTATTTAACGCTTGGGATTCTACCGTTCCAAAGCTTATAAGGGGTTTTCTTGAGAATATGTCTAATAGAAACTTGATTAAGAACATAGCAAGCGCTTGTAACAGCTTCGGCCCAAAAATATGTGGGAAGATTGTTTTCATTGAGAATAGTTCTAAGTAGCTCTTTTAAAGACCTATTCTTTCTTTCAACAACTTCATTTTGTTAAGGTATTCCAGATGAAAAGAAATTAAGCTCAATACCATATTTAAGACAAAAAAAAAAATCAAAACTTTCATTATCAAATTCTTCACCATGATAACTACAGATAGCAACTATCGAGAGATCCTTCCCATTTGAACTTTCTTCCTAAAACTAGAAAAATGTCAAATGTTCATCCTTTCACTTTAGAAAGAAAACCCATGTGAATCTAGAAAAGTCATCAACAATAACATAGACATAATGTTTACCTCTTAAGCTAGCAGTTTTGAATGGTTTGAAAAAGTCTATATGAAGAAGTTGGAGAGGTTTGGAAGAAGAGACAACACTTTTTGATGCATACGAACTCTTTGTTTGCTTCCACATTAGACAAACATCTCAAATTTCATCCTTCTCAAATGATATCTTTGGAAGGCCCCATACAAGGTTTTTTCTAGAAATCTTAGTTAGGGTATTCATACCTACATGACCCAATCTTCTATGCCAAGACCTTGCCATAAAACACTTTTCATCAAAAGAAGAAGTATGATCCAAGTCAATTGTATAAACATTTTAGGGAAAAGTTCAATTTAGACCCCAACGTATAGGGTCAGTGACCATTTGGTACCTAACATTTTTTTTGTACCCAATCAAACCCTATCGTATAAAATGTTTGCAATTCAAATCCTACCGTTAATTTTTCAGTTAAATTTGACAGATATTCTTTCAAAATTACCAAAGTACCCTCTCTCTCTTTGTTTTGTTCAGCTCGAGCCGCAGCCCACGCGAAGCGCAGAACAGCGAAGAAGTGCCGTCGCACACCGTCACTGCAGTTCAGAATTCGCCGAGTATCCCCTCCACAGAATTTTCCGTTCAGAATTCGCCGAGTATCACTGACAGAAAAAACAAGGTCATCAACAGAAAAAACTTCAATTAAAGCAAATAACAGTTACTAATTACTAGACCGTTTTGCAAATCACTAAAACTTCTAAATCCAAAAACAGTCTTTCGAAACTGATCGAATCAAATCCTTACAGTGCAGCGACAGAAAAAGAAGACGATGAAGAGAAAATCAGGAAAAAAAGAAAGCTGATATTCAGCTTACCAAAATAAAAATGCAGCTTCAACAGACGGAAAACAAAGAACGAACGAAACAAAAAGAAAAAGCCGTATAGAGTAAGAATGGGAATGTAGAGCAACCGGAGTTCCACCAAGTCAAGCACTGGAAATTTGAAATTAGGTTTCCTTCATCCTCGAATTGAAGAAGAAGAGTAAGAATGAACAGAGAGAGAAAGAGAGAGAGAATGAAGGTGGAGGTGGAGGTGGTAGGAGCGGGAAATGGTGGAAGTGGTGGTGATGGAGAGAGGTGGGTGAGAGAGGGAAATGTTCTGTTCTGCGGCTTGAGCAGAATAGGAGAGAGAGAGAGAGAGAGAGAGAGAGAGAGAGAGAGTGTGTGTGTGTGTGTGTGTGTGTGTGTAACGCTCCGAAAACCCACCCGGATTCCCGGTTCGCTACAGGGACTACTCTGAGCTAAACGACTCACTAATTTTCCTTATTCCTAACCATTAAGCACCACGGCGTTGTAGCACCTGGTTCTATCGAACCAGCCTTTTTTTATTAAAGTAATACACTTGACTAGGTAATGAATTAAATAAGGTTATTGAACAACTTGTTAAGGGTATTAGAGTAATTTACAATTTTCAAAAGTTGGATAACGTATTTAAGGATAAGGGTTGGGTTTAATGCACTGTAGCCGCCACCCCCCTCTCATACTCTTCTCTTCGAAAACTTTCAGCTCAAGCAGCCGAGCTCTCTAGGCGATTCTCCTCGCTCGGTTCTTCTTCGACTTAGGTAAGTTTCTTTTCCTTATTTCTCTTGTGGTATAGTGGTGAAATGCCTGGAGGATTGCAATGTGAGGATTTTGAGGATGCTGAGATTGAGTGTAGATTCGGGTTTTAGCGATAAGTAGGAATGCTCGGGTAGTAGAGTTTCTAGCTAGATTTCTCGAACCTCTGTTTGATATTTTGAAAGGTTTAGTGAAGCCTTGATTTATATTCTGTATGAACTTAGGTGAACAGACCTCCGAAGTTGCTAGCAACCAGATAGATTTCCAGGAGCCAGGTAAGTAAAGTATTGCTTGTGCCTTCGGGCCTACATCACAAAACAGTAGGTTTATGTATGCTTGAATGTTTCTATTGTCCATGCATCATGTTTTGTTAAAAGTTACGAAAATGAATTTTATGTAAGGAATGGTAAGGTATGAACTATGTGCGACAGACAAGCTATTAAGGGAACTAATCCACCCCTTAACTTATGAAGGGATTTATACATTGGGAGAATTGATCCCACTCCCAAGGGAACTGAGGGATCAGATCAAGTGTTAAGGGAATTCATCTGCCCCTTAATTAAGTAGGAGGATGTAGACATTGGGAGAATTGATCCCACTCCCAAGGGAACCATGGGATCAGATCATGTTATGAACGAATGTGTATGCCACTGAGATGAAAATAGAAACTGCATATTTAGGAGTTTAAGTTCAGCATTTTATTTCATTCATATACTGCTTTACTTACTTAGCATTAGGCTAATAGATGAGTTTTGTGATGTAGGTGAAGAAGTGTTAGCAGGTGTGTCCCCTGATCATGTTGAGGAATAGTGGACGTTGGAGGAGTGCATTCAGGCTTCGGCATGGTAACTGATGGGGCGGTTTAGCATGTTGTCTACAGATGTGGAGGTTTAGTGGATAATGATTTAATCTGAGTATATGAAGTTTTTAGTAAATGAGATTACAGCTGTTTGACTTTGTTTTCGAAATTTCAGATTTTCATGTTCTTACTGATTCCGATCAATATAATGACTTGGAGTGTTATGAATTGATTTTTGGTAAAATGTTTTAAGTCTGCTAGATAGTCGAAGCTTTTTCGGGTTATAGACAGGTTGTTTAGTCCATTGGCAGGAATTGAATAATTTTTGTATCAGTGGATATGTGTAGAGGTTTATTGCGTTCTGTTGAAGGAAATTGTGTTGATGTCTATCGGAAGAGGGAAGTCTATCGGTAGACGTGATGTGTCAGTCTGTCGGAAGATGAAAGCCTATCGGCAGATTCCTTAAGGAGTCACGTGAGAAATACGTGTCGGCAAATGTAGTCTATTCGATCGGAAGGTGTAGAGTATTAAGTTTGTCGAGTAGTGATCGGCAGGTGCAGTCTGAGAGAGTTAAGGGGTTTTGTCGTTTAGCGAATCGGAAGATGTAGAGTAATCTGTTTGTCGTTTAGTCAATCGGAAGATGTAGTGTGGGTTTTAATTCCATCGGAAGGAGTCATATTGTCGTTATCGGTAGATGTCGTGCGTTTGTCTGTTGGGAGACGAAATTGTGCTGACTTTATCGGCAGATGAAGTCAAGTTGACTTCATCGGCAGATGAAGTGGCGTATGGAGTTACGATGACTTCATCGGCAGATGAAGTCGAGAGGGAAGCTGTGTAGACGTTATCGGCAGAGGGTGTTGCGTTGTTGTACACGTCATCGGTATATGAAGCCTACTGAGTGATGTCTTTTGTTTTCATTCCTTTCGGCTGACGTCATCGGCAGAAGTCTTCGGTTTTCTATTTCTGCTTCTTTCGTTGACCTGGTCGTCGGCAGATGACTTCAACATTTCCGTTAAACACCCCAACAATATTTTCTACAGTTTGTCTAACTTCATTGTTGTTCTAAATGATTTTTCCGCTGCAAAGTTTTCAAATGTTTTGAATGTTTAGAAAATGTCAAATTTTGAATGTCGAATGAAGTTTTAAAAAAAAAAATTTATCCGAAATTTCTTAGTCATGATAGAGTGATGTGTAGCGAACCGGGTTTAGATAATTCGGGGCGTTACAGTATGGTATCAGAGATATTCAGTTAAACCGTTCAAAAGATTACTCATCAGTGCCAACCGTCGCATGAAAGTACTCCAACAACTGTAAGTGTTTATGTTAGCTTCAGTTATAAGATGTTTATGAGTATAGATAACTTTGTGCAGAGCCTTAGACAAATGGCTAGACGACCAGGGAGACCAAGAGTACCTAGGGAGATGCCAAACTTGAGGAACGAAGAAGATTCAAGTGTAATTAGGCAGCTGACGGAGTTGATGCGTCAGCAGACAGATATTGTGCGACAGCAATCTGACCAGTTAGGTGTGTTATTGAGTCGGGAAACACAAGGAAGTGCCAATTCAGGTCACATCAATGAGCATTCAGGGGATAAATTTCGTAGGCTGCAACCGCCCACATTTGATGGAAAGTCATGTAACCCGATTGTTGCTGAGGAATGGCTTCGAAAGATAGAGAGCATGTTCAGGTGTGCCAATGTTGGAGAAGGGGAGAAAGTCATTTTGGCAACGTTTCATCTAGCCGGTGATGCGCAGCTTTGGTGGGAATCGCTGGAGATCACCACCGATATTGCAACCATGTCTTGGTCACAATTCAAGGAAGTCTTTTACGAGAAATACTTTAGCACCACTGTCCAGAACGCTAAGAAGGCTGAGTTTTTGAGCTTGAAGCAGACTGGGTCTGTGGCAGAGTACAACAGACAATTTGAGTCTCTGTCAAGGTTTGCTGGATACCTCGTTCATAGGAATGAGGACAAAGTGTTTCAATACCTGCAAGGTCTAAAGCCAGAAATTTACAGAGGAGTAAAGTATTCAGGCATCAAAGGCTTGTCATTCAGTGAAGTAGTGTCTACTGCATTGGAGGCAGAAGAAGCTGAAATGAAGTGTGCTGGACCAAAGGAAGCCCCGCGAAAGTTCTTTCAGCCCCACCAACAGAGGGGAATAAAGAGACCCGCTGAAGGTCAGAGTGATCAAGGTTCTGGAAAGAAGGTACCGGACACCAAGAAGTTTCCTCAGTGCATGAAATGTATGAAGAGCCACCCGGGCGAGTGTAAGTTTGGGACTGGTAAGTGTTATAACTGTGAGGGGTTTGGGCATTCGTTTAAGGATTGCCCGAAGCCCAGGGTCCTTCGATGTTTCAACTGTAATAAGACTGGCCACGTCATCAGAGACTGCCCAACGTTGAAGAGTGACCCTGCTAAGATAAAACCGAGAATATTTTCCATGATGGAGTCGGGCGAAGAGGACCAGCCCGCTGTTGTGTCAGGTACTATATTGGTTAATTCTATGCCTGCTTTTACCTTGCTAGATTCAGGAGCAACCCATTCTTTTGTTGCGTCTACTTTTGCTGATAAGTTAGAAGTACAATCCACACCTTCTAGGCATGTATTCAATGTTGCTTTACCCTCTGGTGAACATTTACATTCCAACCAAGTGTTGCATGATTGCATGGTATTAGTAGGGGACAAAAATCTATCTGCTGATTTAATTGTTATGGATATAGTGGGATTTGATGTAATCTTAGGAATGGATTGGTTGTTTAAACACCACGCCATAATTGATTGTAGGACTGGGATAGTTAGTTTCCAACCCCCTAGTAGTTTGAAGCATACCTTTCAAGCTCTGAAGAAGAACAAGGAAATGACCGTGATGTCTTCTATAAATTGTAGACCCTTCCCATGCAGTGGGTATTTGTGCTTTTTGGCCAGTGTTTTAGACACACAACATTTAGAAAGATCGAGTCCCCAAAATGTCTTGGTTGTTCAAGATTTTCCGAAAATATTCTTAGATGACCTTCCTGGCTTGCCGCCAGATAGGGAAATTGAATTTGTTGTAGATGTTTACCCCGGAGCCGAGCCTGTGTCTAAAAATCCATATAGGCTAGCACCAACAGAACTTAAGGAGTTAAAGAAACAGTTGGAGGACTTGTTGGAGAAGGGATTCATACGCCCTAGCTTCTCACCGTGGGGTGCACCTGTCCTCTTTGTCAAGAAGAAAGATGGATCGATGCGTATGTGCATAGACTATAGAGAATTAAACAAGCTAAGCATCAAAAACAAGTATCCACTACCGAGAATTGATGACTTATTTGACCAGCTTAGGGGTGCGAGAGTTTTCTCTAAGATTGACTTAAGGTCCGGTTATTACCAATTGAAGGTTAAATCCGAAGACATCCCAAAGACTGCTTTTCGTACAAGGTATGGACACTATGAGTTTTTGGTCATGTCTTTTGGTTTGACAAATGCACCAGCAGCCTTCATGGATCTCATGAATAGGGTGTTTCGTGAGTATTTAGATAAGTTTGTTATTGTATTCATTGATGACATCCTAATCTACTCTAAAACTGAGGACGAGCATGCAAGGCATTTGGGTTTGGTGTTGGAGTTACTAAGACAGCACCAACTTTATGCTAAGTTTTCCAAGTGTGAATTTTGGTTGGACAGAGTTCACTTTCTTGGTCACATGATCTCTGGTGATGGAATATCTGTCGATCCAGCTAAAGTTCAAGCAGTTAAGGAATGGCCCCAACCGAAGAATGCTACAGATATCAGGAGCTTTCTTGGACTAGCAGGGTACTACAGAAAGTTCATTGAGGGGTTTTCGAAGATTGCCACACCCCTCACTATGTTAACAAGGAAAAATGTAAAGTATATTTGGACTGATAAGTGTGAGTTCAGTTTCCAAACCTTAAAGCAGAAACTGACCAATGCACCTATACTAACCCTTCCTGTTGAAAATGGTAAGTTTAATATTTATTGCGATGCTTCCAAAATTGGACTTGGCTGTGTTTTGATGCAAGACGGAAAAATTATAGCTTATGCATCTAGGCAATTAAAAGTGCACGAGAAGAATTATCCTACTCATGACTTAGAATTAGCTGCAGTGGTTTTTGCATTAAAGATTTGGAGGCACTACCTGTATGGACAAACTTGCGAAATATTTTCGGATCATAAGAGTCTGAAGTACATTTTCACACAGAAGGAGCTAAACATGAGGCAACGTAGATGGTTGGAATTTGTAAAAGACTATGACTTTGAGATTAAGTATCATCCCGGCAAAGCGAATGTAGTGGCGGACGCTTTGAGCAGGGTGACTCCATCGGTTTCTACGTTGATGCTAGACATACCGATAGCCTTAGAGACTGAATTCCTAAGGTTTAACCTTGAAGCAGTATCTAGCGTGTCAGCCATGCTTTCGGCCATATCTTTGAGGCCTACTATTTTGGGGAGAATAAAGGAAGTTCAAATGAATGACGCTGAATGCAATAAGTATAAGCTGTACATAGATTCTACTGTCAAGACAGATTTCAACTGCTCGGCTGATGGAATCCTTAAGTTTAGAAATAGATGGTTTGTTCCAGCTAATGTCGAGCTTCGAAAGGAAATTCTATCCGAGGCTCATTCTTCTAGACTCTCTATTCATCCTGGAAGTACTAAGATGTACAGGGATCTCAAGCAGCATTTTTGGTGGCCAAGTATGAAAAGATGTGTGGCGGAGTACGTGGAGTCATGTTTGGTCTGCCAGCAGGTCAAAGCTGAACATCAGAGGCCTGCAGGAACATTGCAACCCCTACCAGTTCCGGAATGGAAGTGGGAACAAGTGACAATGGATTTTGTTACAGGATTGCCTAGAACAGCAAAAGGACACGATGCAATTTGGGTAATAGTTGATCGTTTGACCAAATCCGCCCATTTTCTGCCTATTAAGATAACATATTCGATGGATCAACTAGCAGAGTTGTATGTGCAAGAGATCATTAGATTACATGGAGTTCCAAGCACTATAGTTTCAGACCGAGACTCTAGATTTACATCTAAGTTTTGGAAAAGTTTGCATAAGGCTATGGGAACGCAACTTAACTTTAGCACAGCCTTTCACCCTCAAACAGATGGACAATCCGAGAGAACTATTCAGACCTTAGAGGATATGCTCCGAGCGTGCATATTAGATTTTCAAGGATCTTGGAGTAAGTATTTACCATTGGTAGAGTTCTCTTACAACAACAGTTTTCAGGCGACAATAGGAATGGCACCGTATGAGGCATTATATGGACGAAAATGCAGATCACCGTTGTACTGGGATGAAGTTGGTGAAGCACAACTACTAGGTCTTGATATCGTGCAGCAAACAGTGGAGAAGATTGCCCTCATCCGACAGAGAATTTTGACAGCTCAAAGCCGACAGAAAAGCTATGCAGACAAGAGGAGAAGAGAACTGGAATTTGAAGTAGAGGATGAAGTTTTTCTTAAGATATCACCATTCAAAGGAGTTGTGAGGTTTGGAAAGAGGGGCAAACTAAATCCTAGATTTATTGGACCGTTCCCAATTCTGAAGAAGATCGGGAAAACAGCTTATCAGTTACAGCTACCAGCCTCTATGGGAGGAATACATAACGTGTTTCATGTCTCTATGTTAAAGAAGTGTGTGCGGGATCCAGCTCAAGTTATTGAACAGCAAAGCATTGAAGTTCAACCTACACTTACCTATGAAGAAAAGCCAGTAAAGATTTTAGATTTTGCAGTGAAGGTATTGCGCAACAAGGAGGTACCATTGGTAAAAGTCTTGTGGCACAATCAGAATACAGAGGAGGCGACATGGGAGCGCCAGCAAGACATGTTAGACCAACATCCAGAGTTATTCAGGTACTGAATTTTGAGGACAAAATTCCTTTAAGGAGGGTAGATTGTAGCACCTGGTTCTATCGAACCAGCCTTTTTTTTATTAAAGTAATACACTTGACTAGGTAATGAATTAAATAAGGTTATTGAACAACTTGTTAAGGGTATTAGAGTAATTTACAATTTTCAAAAGTTGGATAACGTATTTAAGGATAAGGGTTGGGTTTAATGCACTGTAGCCGCCACCCCCCTCTCATACTCTTCTCTTCAGAAACTTTCAGCTCAAGCAGCCGAGCTCTCTAGGCGATTCTCCTCGCTCGGTTCTCCTTCGACTTAGGTAAGTTTCTTTTCCTTATTTCTCTTGTGGTATAGTGGTGAAATGCCTGGAGGATTGCAATGTGAGGATTTTGAGGATGCTGAGATTGAGTGTAGATTCGGGTTTTAGCGATAAGTAGGAATGCTCGGGTAGTAGAGTTTCTAGCTAGATTTCTCGAACCTCTGTTTGATATTTTGAAAGGTTTAGTGAAGCCTTGATTTATATTCTGTATGAACTTAGGTGAACAGACCTCCGAAGTTGCTAGCAACCAGATAGATTTCCAGGAGCCAGGTAAGTAAAGTATTGCTTGTGCCTTCGGGCCTACATCACAAAACAGTAGGTTTATGTATGCTTGAATGTTTCTATTGTCCATGCATCATGTTTTGTTAAAAGTTACGAAAATGAATTTTATGTAAGGAATGGTAAGGTATGAACTATGTGCGACAGACAAGCTATTAAGGGAACTAATCCACCCCTTAACTTATGAAGGGATTTATACATTGGGAGAATTGATCCCACTCCCAAGGGAACTGAGGGATCAGATCAAGTGTTAAGGGAATTCATCTGCCCCTTAATTAAGTAGGAGGATGTAGACATTGGGAGAATTGATCCCACTCCCAAGGGAACCATGGGATCAGATCATGTTATGAACGAATGTGTATGCCACTGAGATGAAAATAGAAACTGCATATTTAGGAGTTTAAGTTCAGCATTTTATTTCATTCATATACTGCTTTACTTACTTAGCATTAGGCTAATAGATGAGTTTTGTGATGTAGGTGAAGAAGTGTTAGCAGGTGTGTCCCCTGATCATGTTGAGGAATAGTGGACGTTGGAGGAGTGCATTCAGGCTTCGGCATGGTAACTGATGGGGCGGTTTAGCATGTTGTCTACAGATGTGGAGGTTTAGTGGATAATGATTTAATCTGAGTATATGAAGTTTTTAGTAAATGAGATTACAGCTGTTTGACTTTGTTTTCGAAATTTCAGATTTTCATGTTCTTACTGATTCCGATCAATATAATGACTTGGAGTGTTATGAATTGATTTTTGGTAAAATGTTTTAAGTCTGCTAGATAGTCGAAGCTTTTTCGGGTTATAGACAGGTTGTTTAGTCCATTGGCAGGAATTGAATAATTTTTGTATCAGTGGATATGTGTAGAGGTTTATTGCGTTCTGTTGAAGGAAATTGTGTTGATGTCTATCGGAAGAGGGAAGTCTATCGGTAGACGTGATGTGTCAGTCTGTCGGAAGATGAAAGCCTATCGGCAGATTCCTTAAGGAGTCACGTGAGAAATACGTGTCGGCAAATGTAGTCTATTCGATCGGAAGGTGTAGAGTATTAAGTTTGTCGAGTAGTGATCGGCAGGTGCAGTCTGAGAGAGTTAAGGGGTTTTGTCGTTTAGCGAATCGGAAGATGTAGAGTAATCTGTTTGTCGTTTAGTCAATCGGAAGATGTAGTGTGGGTTTTAATTCCATCGGAAGGAGTCATATTGTCGTTATCGGTAGATGTCGTGCGTTTGTCTGTTGGGAGACGAAATTGTGCTGACTTTATCGGCAGATGAAGTCAAGTTGACTTCATCGGCAGATGAAGTGGTGTATGGAGTTACGATGACTTCATCGGCAGATGAAGTCGAGAGGGAAGCTGTGTAGACGTTATCGGCAGAGGGTGTTGCGTTGTTGTACACGTCATCGGTATATGAAGCCTACTGAGTGATGTCTTTTGTTTTCATTCCTTCCGGCTGACGTCATCGGCAGAAGTCTTCGGTTTTCTATTTCTGCTTCTTTCGTTGACCTGGTCGTCGGCAGATGACTTCAACATTTCCGTTAAACACCCCAACAATATTTTCTACAGTTTGTCTAACTTCATTGTTGTTCTAAATGATTTTTCCGCTGCAAAGTTTTTAAATATTTTGAATGTTTAGAAAATGTCAAATTTTGAATGTCGAATGAAGTTTTAAAAAAAAAAATTTATTCGAAATTTCTTAGTCATGATAGAGTGATGTGTAGCGAACCGGGTTTAGATAATTCGGGGCGTTACAGGCGTCCTCCCCGAAAATTTCGACAGAGTAACGCTTGAAAATGGTGCCCCCAAAATGCTAAGTACCTGCAAACGAATAAATCCCAACCGATCCAGAATACTCCTACAAAACTATCCAGTCTACGAAATCTCCAAACAATCATCATAAGAGAACGACAATGCTATCGACCAAAACGAAGAAAGTTCACAGTATAGGGTGACATATCACCCTTAACTATGACTATATACAACAAATAAAAATACCCCCACAAAAGACAAAAGTCCTACCCCCCATCAACACCATGCTACAGCTCCTCCTGGGTCGGGTCGCCCTAACACTGTCATCAACCGGGGCCCTGGTCGCACGCCACCAACTGCCACCTACTCCTAGTCAGACTCTAGGTACACACCCACCAGCTCAGCAGTACCTACACCACAGAACACACCGTAAGCTCAAAGCTTAGCAAGTAAAGTGCTGGAAAATAAACGTGAAGCATGAAAACTGGTTATGCAATCCTAACACATGCAGGTCTCTACACACGTTGTCGTCATCTCACCGCATCGCATCACAAATGTGCCTACAACCCATAACCTGCACAAGACTCATAACATACACACAACTAGGCCGCGACCTACATAAGATTCACAACCTACACAAAACTATCCCACAACCTATACAGGACTCACAACTCATACCCACAACCCGCCACGTATGCAAGACTCACAACGTACAACTAACAATGACTACACATACACATACGTACCTATGGCCACAACACACACAAGACTCACATCCTACACTATGACCAACTATCGACAGCTTCTCGTCCACATCCGTACTTACGACTCACCACGTATGCAAGGCTCACAACTTACATACCATGACCCACAACCTCACCAAACTTACAACCTATGCATGACCGACTCTCCCACCTTAACTTACCCACAACCTGCCAGACTCACCACCTACATACAACCGTTCCAAAATTCCCACAAAGCTCACTACCTACGTACAACTATCTCACAACCCTCACAAGGCCCACCACATACGTACGACTGTCCCACAACCCTCACCAGGCTCACTGCCTACATACAACCGTCTCACAACCCTCACAAGGCTCACCATCTACGTACAACCGTCCCACAACCCTCCTAAGGCTCACTACCTACGTACAACCGTCTCACAACCCTCACAAGGCTCACTACCTACTCCCACAACCCTCACAAAACTCACTGCCTACGTACAACCGTCCCACAACCCTCACAAGGCTCACCATCTACGTACCACATCACCTCCGGCCCGAGTCCCACTCGGAATTCGCGGAGCACATCACCTCCGGCCCGAGTCCCACTCGGAATTCGCGGAGCACATCACCTCCGGCCCGAGTCCCACTCGGAATTCGCGGAGCACATCACCTCCGGCCCGAGTCCCACTCGGAATTCGCGGAGCACATCACCTCCGGCCCGAGTCCCACTCGGAATTCGCGGAGCACATCACCTCCGGCCCGAGTCCCACTCGGAATTCGCGGAGCACATCACCTCCGGCCCGAGTCCCACTCGGAATTCGCGGAGCACATCACCTCCGGCCCGAGTCCCACTCGGAATTCGCGGAGCACATCACCTCCGGCCCGAGTCCCACTCGGAATTCGCGGAGCACATCACCTCCGGCCCGAGTCCCACTCGGAATTCGCGGAGCACATCACCTCCGGCCCGAGTCCCACTCGGAATTCGCGGAGCACATCACCTCCGGCCCGAGTCCCACTCGGAATTCGCGGAGCACATCACCTCCGGCCCGAGTCCCACTCGGAATTCGCGGAGCACATCACCTCCGGCCCGAGTCCCACTCGGAATTCGCGGAGCACATCACCTCCGGCCCGAGTCCCACTCGGAATTCGCGGAGCACATCACCTCCGGCCCGAGTCCCACTCGGAATTCGCGGAGCACATCACCTCCGGCCCGAGTCCCACTCGGAATTCGCGGAGCACATCACCTCCGGCCCGAGTCCCACTCGGAATTCGCGGAGCACATCACCTCCGGCCCGAGTCCCACTCGGAATTCGCGGAGCACATCACCTCCGGCCCGAGTCCCACTCGGAATTCGCGGAGCACATCACCTCCGGCCCGAGTCCCACTCGGAATTCGCGGAGCACATCACCTCCGGCCCGAGTCCCACTCGGAATTCGCGGAGCACATCACCTCCGGCCCGAGTCCCACTCGGAATTCGCGGAGCACATCACCTCCGGCCCGAGTCCCACTCGGAATTCGCGGAGCACATCACCTCCGGCCCGAGTCCCACTCGGAATTCGCGGAGCACATCACCTCCGGCCCGAGTCCCACTCGGAATTCGCGGAGCACATCACCTCCGGCCCGAGTCCCACTCGGAATTCGCGGAGCACATCACCTCCGGCCCGAGTCCCACTCGGAATTCGCGGAGCACATCACCTCCGGCCCGAGTCCCACTCGGAATTCGCGGAGCACATCACCTCCGGCCCGAGTCCCACTCGGAATTCGCGGAGCACATCACCTCCGGCCCGAGTCCCACTCGGAATTCGCGGAGCACATCACCTCCGGCCCGAGTCCCACTCGGAATTCGCGGAGCACATCACCTCCGGCCCGAGTCCCACTCGGAATTCGCGGAGCACATCACCTCCGGCCCGAGTCCCACTCGGAATTCGCGGAGCACATCACCTCCGGCCCGAGTCCCACTCGGAATTCGCGGAGCACATCACCTCCGGCCCGAGTCCCACTCGGAATTCGCGGAGCACATCACCTCCGGCCCGAGTCCCACTCGGAATTCGCGGAGCACATCACCTCCGGCCCGAGTCCCACTCGGAATTCGCGGAGCACATCACCTCCGGCCCGAGTCCCACTCGGAATTCGCGGAGCACATCACCTCCGGCCCGAGTCCCACTCGGAATTCGCGGAGCACATCACCTCCGGCCCGAGTCCCACTCGGAATTCGCGGAGCACATCACCTCCGGCCCGAGTCCCACTCGGAATTCGCGGAGCACATCACCTCCGGCCCGAGTCCCACTCGGAATTCGCGGAGCACATCACCTCCGGCCCGAGTCCCACTCGGAATTCGCGGAGCACATCACCTCCGGCCCGAGTCCCACTCGGAATTCGCGGAGCACATCACCTCCGGCCCGAGTTCCACTCGGAATTCGCGGAGCACATCACCTCCGGCCCGAGTTCCACTCGGAATTCGCGGAGCACATCACCTCGGCCCGAGTCCCACTCGGAATTCGCGGAGCACATCACCTCCGGCCCGAGTCCCACTCGGAATTCCGTGGACAGCACCTCACCTTCGGCCCGAGTCCCACTCAAAATTCACGGAGCACATCACCTCCGCCCGGTTTTCACTCAGAATTTGCGGAGCCAATCACCTCCGGCCCCGAGTCCCACTCGGAATTCGCGGAGCACATCACATACAGACTACTCAAAACGTGTTTACGACTCACAACATGCAAACAACGTGGTGTAGCCATGACCAACTGCAACAACTCCACATCCCCATCACTTCACAGACGCGTACCTACGACTCATAACTTGCATACAACTAACCCACACCCTGCACAAGTCACATAACACTACCCTAACGACGACTGCACCTACACGTCACATACAGACTACTCATGACATACTCACGACATACACACGACTCACAACATGCGAACAATTGTGGTGTAGGCCCTTATGGGCGACTCTTAGACATTTACACCTACACTACTACTTACCTGGCGTCCTAGCTAGCTCGGGTTTGGCATGTCACGTCACCTACGGCTTCACCTAGCACAATTCAAAATCCACGTTAGTACATAGGCTTAAACTCGCCAATTTATCCTAAAACTAACATTTCTAACTTAACCCAACTCACAACTAACTAAACGGGTCACTAACTTGGTCCGATTAAAAACCAACCCGAAACTTCGATCACACATAATTTTCGCGTCAGTTATCAGAATCGAACGATTCCAGTGACCATATACTCCTCTAACAACCTAGTTTAACATACCAAAAGAAATTTTAAAACTATTAGTCATGGCTAGGCCAAAAACCCTAAAATCAGAACCGGTTTTTAAAGCCAAATTTTTCTCTTTCGATTTTTCAACCAATTTTGCTCAATTCCTCACTAATCTATCACATTCTAGCCTATTAAGCATAATTTAGCACAAATTAAGGCTTCCAAATCCAGAAATCCGAAATCACAGAACTCCCCCTTCACAGTTTTCTCTCTGAAAATCGAGGTACCACAGTCCACCGAGGATCACCACTCTCACACCTCTAAATCCCCCAAATTTTCGTTACAAAACAACCAAGAAATAACCCTAATTCGCTCATCACTCAGACTACACCTCGGCCGATTGACAGAGAGGAAAACAGGGAGGAGAAACTCATCACTTTTCGTCAAGACTTGAGCACGCAATCAAAGAAGGAGAAAGAGATTTCTTCTCGCCGGAGCTCACTCGTCTGAACGGTGGCCGAAACTGCGTGGTCGCCGGAGGAGGATCGTCGCTCGGGCTCCTCTGTTCGGGCGGTCGGGTTGTAGAAACTGAATGGCTTCTTCGTGAAGCCATTCAGTTTTCTATTAATTTTATTTATTTATTTATTTATTTTATTTTTAGTTAACTTAATTACTAAATCACCCTCACATGTTTGAACTTTCGTATGTCCGTTAAGTTCGCGTCCCCCCCCCTCTCGACCTAAAATTTTAGAAATCCTCTTCCAAATAAAATCTTAAGTTTTAATAAACTAGCTAACCCGTTAAAATCTCTCACGGAAATTCTAACAATATTTTTAATTTACTAGGTAAAATTTTCGGGTTATTACAGAGAGAGAGAGAGAGAGAGAGAGAGAGAGGTAATTTGGGAATTTTTAAAAAATTTAATTGAAAAATTGACGGAAGGGTTTGAATTGCAAACGTTTTATACGTTAAGGTTTGATTGGGTACAAAAAAAACGTTAGGTACCAAATGGTCACTGACCCCATACGTTAGGGTCTAAATTGAACTTTTCCCAACATTTTAATTTTTGTACCCAATAAACAAGATTTTTCCATTTGAGTTATTCTCAACCATGCAAATTTTTGATTAAAAAATAAATTTATCTTTTATCACATAATTGGCTAATGCTCAAAAGATAATGCTTTAAACCATCAACTAATAAAATATTTTCAATAATTGAGTTAGCAACATTACCTATGTTTTCAATGCCAACAATTTTTTTTTTATTACCTTCAAAGATGACGTTTCCTTTCTTTTTGGTGATGGGAGTAAACTTTGAAGAGTCTCCCATCATATGCATTGAACAACCACTATCGAGATACCAAAAATTCTTCAAGAGAGAACCTACAACCTATAAGGAGATTTTATTGTTTTTCTTATGTACCCAAATCATTTTGGGTCCATTATGATTTCGTCTTGGTTCTTTTAGGAACTTAATTTAGACTGGTAGATAATTTATTCTCAAATGACTTTAAAGAAAATACAAATGACTTATGACTAATTTTATTACATAAACTACAAGTAGTTGGATCAACAAAGAAATTCTTGTATGGCTTTTTCATTTTAAACGATTCATACCCGATACCAGCCTTGTTAAAAGTAACTCTTTATTTTCCTAGAAACATATTTAAATTCTTACTTCTATTTGTATATTTAATCAAGATATTGTTCAAATCAAGATTTTTGCTTTTTAACTCATTAATTTCTTTTTTTAAGCAAGGATAACTCAATTGAATGCTTCTTAACAATATGAACAAGAAACTTATAATATCATAACTATTCATGGTTATTTTGGCCAATTGATCTTCTACTATGCTAGTTTCAACAATTCTTGTTTTTTACTGTGACGCCCCGAGTTTTACTGAACCCGGTTTGTTACTCATAAACCCGAATAATTACTAAGAAAGCTTGGACCAAATTTAAAACTTCGTACAAAATTCAAAATTTGGACATTTGATAAAACATGGAAACTTGCAGCGGAAAATCGTTTAAACAAAAATAAAATTAACCAAAACCATGTTAAAATAATCGTTGGGAATGTTAAGAAACAATCGGTTAAGAAGCAAAGGTTAAACTCGTGAAAATACTTTAAAGGTTGCAAAAGTCAAATTCATCGTCCGCTGAACAAAGTCAACGAGAGGGGGAAAGCTATTTGAAGACATCCACCGGTCACTAAACGACAAAACACAAGATTTGTCATCCGGTCAGTCTATCGAAAGACATCCACCGGTCACTAAACGACAAAATACATCCTTCATCTACCGGTGACGTCAGCCGGATGATTTCCTTCATCCGATCGACTTTACTCTACATCCACCGGTGAAATAAGAAGACATCATCCGGTGCACGTGTGCTTCTCGCGTGAGCAATTAAATATAGCCCGGTGATAAACACACCTCAGATCTCACCTCACCCGAGCACTAGACTACAAAATAATACGCACATCGCCCGGTCACTAAACGACAAACATAATACACACATCGCCCGGTCACTAGACGACAAACATAATTCACCATCGCCCGGTCACTAGACGACAAACATAATTCACACATCGCCCGGTCACTAGACGACAAACATAACGCTTATATCATCCGGTGACTATTCGACAAACGACTTAACCCTTATCATCTGACGAGCAAAACGCTCGACATCGCCAGATGACTAAAACACTCGACATCATCCGGTGACTTTTCTGAAGTCATCTTCCGATAGAGAGGAAACACAACACTAACTATAGAAAGGAATTTACTTGCTTCTCCAAGACCATTCAGAAACAACTCAAACCATAGCATTAATCAAATCCAGTTAAAATCAGCATTTAAAACTCAACAGATTGCTAGTACCAGTAAATCTCAAAACGTATTCGAAATACTGAAATTTCTACTGTCATGAAAACTCAACATACTCAGACTTGATCATTATCAACTAAACCTCAACAACTGTCGACACCAGTTAACCCGCCTCATCAGTTTACCAAGCCGAGACATGGATGTGCTCCTCCAACCATACCTAATCATCTGTGCACTCAGGAAATTCACCTGTGGTATCCTCAACACCTACATCACAAAACTCATCTATTAGCCTAATGCTAAGTAAGTAAAGAAATAATGAAATGACATGCTGAAACAAAATCCTGAATATGCGGTTTCTACTTTCTCATCTCAGTTGTACATCGTTTGTTTACTGATCAGATCCCATGATTCCCTTGGGAGTGGAATCAATTCTCCCAATGTCTACATCCTCTTCATTAGTTAAGGGGTGGATGAGGTCCCTTAATAGCTGTTCTGATCCCTCAATTCCCTTGGGAGTGGGATTAGTTCTCCCAATGTTATAAATCCTCTTCATCAGTTAAGGGGTGGATTAGTTCCCTTAACCGCCAATGCCTGTCAATCTGAACTCGCCTTTCCATATGATACATGAAAATTCATTTTCGTTTTCTTTCAAATTCATGATGCATGACATACAGAAAATACTCAAACATGCAAAAACCTACTGTTTTGTGATGTAGGCCCGAGGGCACACACAATACTTTACTTACCTGGTCTCCTGAAAATCGCTCGGCTATATGCTACTCCAGAAATCTGCTCACCTAAAACCATCGACAGATTATAGATTAGATCCCCACTAGACTTTATCTAACTACCCTGAAGTCTAAGGAAGCCGGTTTGGGGCTCTACTGATTAAACATTTCCGATACATCACTAAACCCCAAACCCAAATCTCTCACTCGCAGCCTTCCGAAAACCCATACATTGCAATCCTTCAGCTACCTAAGCACTAGAACAGCAAGTAGTTAAATCGAAACTCACCTTGGTTGGGGAAAAAAAACGGAGGGGAATCGCCTAGAGGTAGTCTGCAGAGCTGAGAGGTAAGAGTAATAAAACAGTGGCGGCTAAACCTCACTACACCTTTCCTTAAATACGTTATCCACAATATAAATTCGAAATTACCATCTTGCCCCTGCCTAGTCATTAAATAACCTAGTCAACATTCCACTCAATTTTTAATCATAAAATTATATACCACCGTTTGATAACTTATTTTGATTTATAAAGAAACCGGGTGCTACATTTACATTTCTTCCTTGCAGCTTGTGTATATGGTTCACCGCTTTAGGTATTAGCACTATGACTTTCAACTTAAATAATTTCAATTTCAACCAATTTGTAGTTGTGTAACGCCCCGAGTTTTCTAAACTTAGTTCGTTACACATAACACAGAATAGGACTAAGAAAATTTGACTAATTTTAAAAAAAATTCACTCAAAAATCAAAATTTTGACATTTGCTAAAGCCTCAAAATTTTAAAACTAGCAGCGGAAAGTTTTTTTTTTTGAACGAAAATAGAGTTAAACAAACTGTAAAACAATTTTAAAAGAATCGGTTAAAATATTGAGAAATAATTCGGCCAGAAGAGATGAAAGCTTAAGTATGAAATGTTTGAAGATCATAAAAGTCAACCACATCACCCGCTGATCAGAGTCAACGAAAATGAGCAGAAACAGAACGGAGGACTTCCACCGATGACGTCAGCCGGAAGAATCACTCTTCCAACTTTAGCCGATCGCAAAATGACAACTATACTTACTCACATCTTCCGGTAGATAAAATACTCGACATCATCCAGTTACAAAACGACAAAAGACTTTTACCTTCATCATCCGATGGATAAAATACTCGACATCATCCGGTTACAAACGACAAATTTTCTACTTATATCATCCGATGGCTTCCACTGAAGACATCATCCGATGGCTTTACTGAAGACATCATCCGATGGCTTTACTGAAGACATCATCCGATGGCTTTCATCCGATGGCTTTACTGAAGGCATCATCCGATGGCTTTACTGAAGGCATCATCCGATGGCTTTACTGAAGGCATCATCCGATGGCTTTACTGAAGGCATCTTCCGATAGTCAACAGAACAACAACTTTATATAGCAGCTCATCGAGCATTTTCTCTCTACACAGGGAAAGCTCTGACTACCAAAAGAATTTGGGCATTTGCAAAAGAACATTCAAAACTACTTAAATCCGTATATTACTCCAGAATTTGGTAGAAACTACTTTTAAAGCCAACAGGGTATTAATATCAGAAAGGTCTCAAATGTATTTCAAAACATTTAAAACTACCATTTTCATAAGAACTCTCGACATACTCAAATTGAATCATGGTTCGCTAAACTTTCCTATCCACTGACACCAGTTAATCTGCCTCATCAGTTTACCAGGCCGAAACATGAATGTACTCCTCCAACCTCATCTATTCATCTGTGCACTCAGGAAAATCACCTGCAGTATCCTCAACACCTACATCACAAAACTCATCTATTAGCCTAATGCTAAGTAAGTAAAGCAGTAATGAAATGAAATGCTGAAACATAAATTCCTAAACATGCAATTTCTACTTTCTCGTCTTAGTTGCATTCACATTCATTCATAAACTGATCTGATCCCTCGGTTCCCTTGGGAGTGCGATCAATCCTCCCAATGTTATACATCCTCTACTCGATTAAGGGGCAGATGAATTCCCTTAATAGCTGATCTGATCCCTCAGTTCCCTTGGGAGTGGGATCAATCCTTTCAATGTTATAAATCCCTTCATAAGTTAAGGGGTAGATTAGTTCCCTTAATAGTTTGTCTGTCATATTCAGCTCACGCCTTACCATTCCTTACATGGAAATTCATTTTCTTAATTTTTCAAAAGAAAACATGATGCATGACATACAAACTCATTCACACGATACATAATCCTACTGTTTTGTGATGTAGGCCCGAAGGCACATGCATATTTCACTTACCTGGCTCTCCTGGAAATGCTCAGTGTTGCAAACTACTTTGGGAGCTTACTCAACCTAAAACCATGGACAGATTATCGATTAGATTTTACTAAACCTCATTCTACACTATCCAGAAGCCTAAGGAAACTAGTTTAGGAGCTTAGTTCGTTATACATCTCCGATTACCACAAAACCGGAACTAGTTCGCTCACAGCATTCTCGAAACTCACATTTATCCACTCCCCAAATCATCGATAGTTACCAATGCAGCAAGGAATCCATGTAGAACTCACCTAGTTTGGAGAAAATCGGATGGAAGAATCGCCTAGAGAGCTCTGCTGCCTGAGCTGATTACCGAGAGATGAGAGTAGGGAAAGAGTGGCAACTACAGTGCATTTAATCACAAAGCCTCTTTCCTTAAATAGGTTATCCATTATAAGTTCTCAATTTACCACTATGCCCTTACTTAGTCACTCATTAACCTAATTAATACTTTCCTCAATTTTCTCCACAACATGCTTACTATTAAATAACGGAATAGAAATTGGTTTAATAGAACCGGGTGCTACAATCTACCCTCCTTAAAAGAATTTTGTCCTCAAAATTCAGTACCTGAACAGTTCTGGATGTTGGTCCATCATGTCTTGCTGACTTTCTCAGGTTGTCTCCTCTATGTTCTGGTTATGCCACAAGACTTTCACTAAAGAAACCTCTTTGTTGCGCAACACCTTCACTGTATAGTCCAGGATTCTTACTGGTTTCTCCTCATAGGTAAGGGTAGGATGAACTTCAATGTCCTGTTGCTCCACAACTTGATATGGATCCCTTATGCACTTCTTCATCATAGAAACATGGAACACACTGTGTATCCCCTCCATAGAAGCCGGTAGCTGCAACTGATAGGCTGCTCTCCCAACTCTCATCAGAATAGTGAATGGTCCAATAAATCTGGGGTTCAACTTGCCTCTCTTCCCGAATCTCACAACTCCTTTAAATGGAGATACCATGAGGAAAACTTCATCACCTACTTCAAACTTTAGTTCCCTGCGTCTTCAGTCGGCATAACTTTTTTGCCGGCTTTGAGCTGTTAAGATCCTCTGGCGGATGAGGGCAACCTTCTCAATAGTTTGTTGCACAATGTCAGGACCAAACAACTGTGCTTCACCAACTTCGTCCCAGTACAAAGGAGATCTGCACTTTCGTCCATACAGTGCTCCATACGGTGCCATACCGATAGTTGCCTGAAAACTGTTATTATAAGAGAATTCTACTAAGGATAGGTACTTGCTCCAAGAACCTTGAAAATCCAATATGCATGCACGAAGCATATCCTCTAATATTTGGATGGTTCTTTCGGACTGTCCATCTGTTTGAGGGTGAAAGGCTGTGCTAAAGTTGAGCTGTGTACCCATAGCCCGATGCAAACTCTTCCAAAACTTAGATGTAAATCTAGAGTCTCGGTCTGAAACTATGGTATTTGGAACTCCATGTAACCTAACAATTTCTTGCACATACAATTCAGCAAGTTGATCCATCGAGTAAGTCACCTTTATTGGTAGGAAATGAGCTAATTTGGTTAGACGGTCAACTATCACCCAAATTGCATCATGTCCTTTAGTCGTTCTAGGCAATCCTACCACAAAGTCCATCGTTATTTGCTCCCATTTCCATTCGGGAACTGGTAAAGGTTGTAACCTTCCAGCAGGTCTCTGATACTCAGCTTTAACCTGCTGACAACACAAACATGATCCTACATATTCTACTACACTTCGTTTCATACCTGGCCACCAATAATGCTGTTTAAGATCCTTGTACATCTTTGTACTCCTAGGGTGAATAGAGAACCTGGAAGAGTGTGCTTCAGAAAGAATCTCATCACGAAGTCATTTAACGGCAGGGACAAACCATCTATTTCTAAACTTAAGGATTCTATCAGCAGAATAGTTAAAATCTGTTTTGTCCGTAGAATTCATGCTTAACTTGTACTTGTTACATTCGTCATCATTCGTCTGAGCCTCCTTTATTTTCTCCAAAATGGTAGGCTTTAAGGTTATGGTTGAAAGTATAGCTGATACACTGGATACTACTTCTAAATTAAACCTTTGGAATTCTGACTCTAAGGCTAATGGCTTGTTGAAAACTATAGTTGGGGTTGGTGTTGTCACTCTACTCAAGGCATCAGTCACAACATTTGCTTTGCCGGGATGGTATTTAATCTCAAAATCATAATCCTTTACAAATTCCAACCATCGACGCTGCCTTATATTCAATTCCTTCTGTGTGAAAATATACTTCAGGCTCTTGTGATCTGAAAATATCTCACAAGGTTGTCTATACAAGTAATGGCTCCAAATCTTAAGTGCGAACACCACTGCAGCTAATTCTAAGTCATGTGTGGGGTAATTCTTCTCATGTACTTTCAACTGTCTAGAGGCATAAGCTATTACCTTACCATCTTGCATCAACACACATCCAAGACCAATTTTGGAAGCGTCACAATAAATGCTAAATTTACCATCTTCAACTGGAAGGGTTAATATTGGGGCATCGGTTAATTTCTGTTTCAAGGTCTGAAAACTATGCTCACATTCATCAGTCCATATATACTTCACATTTTTCCTTGTTAACTTAGTAAGGGGTGTAGCAATCTTCGAAAATCCTTCAATGAACTTTCTATAGTATCCTTCAATGTCGTGTAATTAATACTTGGACTAATATTATTAACCGTGGTTTCTCTTTCTTCAACATTTTGTATTTAGATTTGAGTAAATCAAATTGCTAAACTAAATCCTTAAATGTATCAATCAATTCATTCTCATCAACATCATCATTTAAATCACTAAAGGAGTCGCTTACCTAATTTTCTTTTGCCATGAAACACATATTTACCACTTTCTCATCCTCGATCGATGTTTCCTCTTTGCTATCATTCCATTTTGCTTTCATTGCTTTCTTCTTGAAGGCTTTGGGTGCCTTTTTGGCTTGAGGACAATCGGCCTTGAAGTGCCCCAACTTCCCACATTCAAAGCATGTGACTTCATTTTCCTTTTAAGGTCTATCTCCTTTTGTGAACTTATTTCCTTGTCATTTTTTCGTTGGAGAAACTTGGTAAGTCTTCTTCCGATGAAGACAATCTCCTCATCATCTTCTTCCTTTTTGGATTCTACTTGATTAATTGATGAGGCTTTAAGACCAATGTCTTTCTTTTTCAAGATTTCCTTATCTTTTTTCCCTATTTCTCATTTGCCTTAATGGTAGTTTCATGAGTCACGAGGGATCTAATAAATTCTTCGATCTTAAGAGTTTTGAGATCTCTTGCTTCTTGGATTACAGTGACTTTAGGTTGCCACGATCTTGGAAGACATCGAAGAATTTTCCTAACAAAATCTTCATTTGGATAGATTCTACCAAGTCTTCTTGTGATGAAGACAATCTCCTCATCATCTTCTTCCATTTTAGATTCCACTTGGTTACTTGATGAGGCTTTAAGAGCAATGTCTTTCTTTTTTGAGATTTTCTTCTCCTTTTGCACCTCTTTCTCATATGCCTCCATGGTAATTTTATGAGTCATGAGGGATCTGATAAGTTCTTCCATCTTAAGAACTTGATATCTCTTGCTTCTTGGATGGTGCTAGCTTTAGGTTGCCACGATCTTGGTAGGCATTGAAGAATTTTCCTAACAAATTTTTCATTTGGATAGATTCTACAAGCATTTTCAAACTATTAATAATGTTAGTAAATTGAGTAAACATTTGGCTAATAGTCTCATCATTTTCCATAGAAAATAACTCATATTCATGTACTAATATACTCAATTTACTCTCTTTAACTTGATTATTGTCATTGTGTGTGATCTCAAACAATCTTCAATAACTAATCGTTTGTAAGCTCAAATATATTCGAATCTCTTAACTATATCAAATAAATTAATCAGCAATATATTTTAAATAGCAATAATTAAGAAATAAGAGAGAAAGAGAGACAAACAACTTGTGAATTAAAAGTTTTCGTTGGTGATTTTTTTATTATTATTTATTATATTTTAGTTTTCTAAATCATATTTTTATTGTCAAGATAAAGGTGGAATCAATTAAAGCAGCATTTAGTGAAATTAATAAATTACATATGATTCGACAACCGTACTCATCATATATTATAAAACTTGATATTATACACTTGTAAAAATTATATTATGATATTTTGTCGTATAGATATAAACCAATACTATTTATGGACATGTGGCATAACTAAAATTAAGTACATGAAAAAGATAAAACAAAGGTATTCTAATCCTATGTGTGTCAGTTTCTTTTTTTGTAACATCTTTGACTTGTCTTCACCATTGTCATTTATCCCCATAAAATTTTATGGCCTCGTAAGATACTTTTATAAAGCTTAGTAAGAATTTTAATTTAAGAATTGACTTAACTAAGTTTAAATTGCATCTAATCATATATTAATCTCATATATAATTAATATTCACAATCTTCATCTTCTTATTAGATTAATTAATCACTAATGCATATGCATGTCCCATGTTGTATGTGTTATACAACTCTCTAAACATTACTAACCAATGTTTTGTTATATCTGTATGTATATATATATGTACATATACATATATACATATATGTAGATATATTATATACATAGATATACATGTATCTATGCATGTATACATATACATATGTACATATTGTGTGTGTATATATACATGTGTGTGTGTGTATAAATGTAACACCCGGTTTCTATTAACCGATCTACCTTTTTCCATTTATAGAGGATGTTTTATATTTGAAATTGAGTGATTTAGTGATTAGGTTAATAAGTGAATGAGTAAGGACAAAATGGTAAATTGTAATTTTATTGTGGATAAAGTATTTAAGGGAGGGTTTAATGAGGTATAGCCGTCGCTATTCCCTCGTTTTTCCTTTCTCGGTATTCAGCTCAAGCTCAACAGAGTTCCAGGCGATTTTTTCCCCTTCGATCTCCATTTCCTCAAACTAGGTAAGTTTTCCCTTCGTTTTCTCGAGATTTAGTGGCTAGATAGCAGAGAGAGTGCAATGAGTGTATTTTTGAGAATGCTGTGAGTGAGTTGAGTTCGGGTTAGTGATGAATCATGAATGTGCGATGATCCGAACTTCTAAACTAGCTCCTTAGGTTTGTGAATGGTGTAGGATGAGGTTTAGTGAAAATCTGAATGATGTTTTGTTTATGACATTAGGTGAACAGGGCTTCCAAAGTAGTTGAAACCGAGCGATTTCCAGGAGACCAGGTAAGTGAAGTTTTCTTGCGCTTTCGGGCCTACATCACAAAACATTAGGAACATGTTTATTTGAATGTGTCTGTATGCTATGCATCATGTTTTAAAAGTATACGAAAATGAATTTGAATGCATGTTGGCATGGTAAGGAATGAACATAATGAAACAGCTATGCGAAACAGATTTACTGTTAAGGGAAATAATCCGCCCCTTAATGAGACAGTGGATATTTATACTTTGGGAGAGTTGATCCAACTCCCAATTTCACAGGGGGATCAGAAACAGCTATGTGAATCAGATTACTGTTAAGGGAAGTAATCTGCCCCTTAATGAGTCAGTGGATATTTATACTTTGGGAGAGTTGATCCAACTCCCAATTTCACAGGGGGATCTGAACAGAAACGATGAATGACAACTTAGATGAGAAAGTAGAAATTGCATGTTTAAGATTCAGATATCAGTATTTCATTTCATTACTGCTTTACTTACTTAGCATTAGGCTAATAGATGAGTTTTGTGATGTAGGTGAAGAAGTTACAGCAGGTGTGTTTACTGAGTTTGTCAAGGACTAGTCTGGTTGGAGGAGTGCATCTATGTAACATTCTGGCAGTTGATGAGGCGGTTTAACTGGTGTCAGTTGGTGTGAAGGTTTAGTTGACAATGTTTCAATTTAAGTATGCTGAGTTTTCATGACAGTAGTATTTTTTTTAATATGTTGAATACGTTTTGAGATTTCCTGATAAAGGTATTCTGTTGAGTTTTTAAATATTTGTTTTTACTGGATTTGGGTAATACAATGATTCAAATTATTTCTGAATGCTTTCAGTGGAGTAGTAAATTCTTTTCTATACTTAGAGTTATGTTTGCATAGCAAGAAATAGTTGAAATGTCGCTCTGTCCTTTATCGGTAGATGACGTCTATCAGTAGATGTTGAGTTGTAGTTATGTTGTCTATCGGAAGATGTCTTCAGTAAAGCCATCGGATGATGTCTTAGTAAAGCCATCGGTACATGAAATTTATTCAATCGGATGATGTAGATTAAATTCTATCGGAAGATGTAGATTTTACACTATCGGTATGAGTGGGTATTATGCTTTGTCGTTTAGTGATCGGTGTATGCAGTTAATTCTATCGGAAGAAGGGAATGAGAGATTTTTGTCGTTTTGCCGTCGGTAGATGTGAGTCGTAAAACTTGTCGTTTTGCGATCGGTTGATGTTGGATAATTGATTTATCCGGCTGACGTCATCGGTAGATGCAGTCCACCAAGAGATGTCTTTTGTTTCCAACTCTTCTGGTTGACGTCATCGGTAGAAGCCTTCTATTTTCTGTTTCTGCTTCTTCCGATTGACTTATTTCATCAGCAGATGCATTTAACTTCTGCAACTTCTCAAGTATTCCACGGTTTAAACCTTTATTTCCTAATTGATGATTGTTTCTGTAACGCCCCGAGTCATCTGAACCCGGTTTGCTACCCATAACACTGAACCGAACCATGACGACTTGATGCTAAATTTAAAAAAAGAAATTTCGCTCGACAGTCAAAATTTAACTTTTTCTAAAAATTTAAAATATTTAAAACTTGCAGCGGAAATAATTCTAAACAGCAATGTAGTAAAACAAAACTATAAATCATGGTTTGAAATGTTAAGAGACAATCGGTAGTTTGGAATTAAAGTTTAAAACTGTAGAATACTAGGAGAAATCGCGAAAATCCAACGTATCTGCCGATGAGCAAAGCCAACGGAAGGAGCAAAAAAATGAAAACAAAAAGGCTTCTACCGATGACGTGCACAAACAACGCATTACCATCTGCCGATGACGTCAACGCAACACCATCTGCCGATGAAGTCAACATAACTTCATCTGCCGATGAAGTCAACATAACTTCATACACAACTTCATCTGCCGATGAAGTCAACACAAATTCATCTGCCAGCAGATTTCCATCTTCCGATAGAAAAACGCGCGACATCTACCGATGACGTCAGCCGGATGATTCCTTCATCCAACATCTACCGATCGCTAGACGACAAAAACCTACACAACATCTTCCGATAGACAACTTAACCATGACTCAACATCTACCGATAGACATCATCTACCGATAGAGAACAAAACAACATTTCATCAACTCCTCGTTATAAAACACTACTCCAACTACAGAAAAGGATTTACTTACTCTACTGAAATCATTCAAAAACGATTCAACCATTGCATTACTCAAAATTCAGCAAGTACTAACATCTAGACCCAACAAGATACGATTATCAGGAAGGAAAACTCAAAACATGTTCAAAACTTTGAAATCAATTCTGTCATGAAAACTCAACATACTCAGACTGAATCTTTAACTACTAGTCCTCCACACTGACAGACATCAGTTAAACCGCCCCATCAGCTGCCAGAACATTGAATAGGTGCACTCCTCCAACCCGACTAGTCCTCAGTGAACTCAGTAAACACACCTGCTGTCACTTCTTCACCTACATCACAAAACTCATCTATTAGCCTAATGCTAAGTAAGTAATGCAAAATGAAATGAATTACTGAAACATAAACTCCTAATCATGTAGTTTCTACTTTCTCATCTCAGTTGCTCATTCATCGTTTCTGATTCAGATCCCCCTGTGAAATTGGGAGTTGGATCAACTCTCCCAAAGTATATATCCACTGACTCATTAAGGGGCGGATTATTTCCCTTAACAGTAAATCTGATTCACATGTTCAGATCCCCCTGTGAAATTGGAAGTTGGATCAGCTCTTCCAAAGTATATTTATATCCACTGTCTCATTAAGGGGCGGATTAATTCCCTTAACAGTAAGTCTGATTCACTTTGCTGTTTCATCACATTCAATCCTCTCCATACCAATATGTATTCAAATTCATTTTTGTATACATTTTGAAAACATGATGCATGGCATACAAACACATCCAAGTAAATACAAACCTAACGTTTTGTGATGTAGGCCCGAAGGCACAAGCAAACATTACTTACCTGATCTCCTGGAAATCACTCGTTTTCAACTACTCTGGAAGCCTTGCCCACCTAGTTTCATAAGCAGAATACCGATTAGATTACCACTAACTGTATCCTACATCACTCAGAAACCTAAGGAGCTAGTTTGGAAGTTCTGGTCATCATACACTCTCAGCTCAGTATTAAATCCCGAACTCCATTCATTCACAATATCGACATAACACACACACATTGCGCTCCCTCTGCTATCTAACCACTGAAATCTCAAGTGAACGAAAGGAAAACTTACCTAGTTGAGGAATGAGGATCGGTAAGGAGAATCGCCTGGAGTTCTGCTGAGCCTGAGCTGAATACCGAGAAAGGAGAAATGAGGGAATAGTGGCGGCTAAACCTCATTAAACCCTTCCTTAAATACATTTTCCACTTTTCAAAATGCTAATTACTCTTTTGCCCTTGCATAGTTATTTATTAACCTAATCATCATTTTCTCCCAAATCCTCACATTATAAATGGTTAGTTAAATTCGGTTCAATAGAACCGGGTGCTACAGTTTCTTAGCATTTCAAACAATGTTTCGCAGTTTTGTTTAAACCCTATTGTCGCTCAAATAATTTCCGCTGCAAATTTTCAATTGTATTGAGATTTTAGCAAATGTCAAATCTTGAATGTGAGAGAAGTTTTAAAAATATGGTTGAAATTTCTTAGTCGTGTACGGGCTTTGTGTGACGAACTGGGTTCAGATAACTCGGGGCGTTACAATAAATGTTTATATACATCTATTCATATATATATGTGTGTGTGTGTATATATATATATATATGTATATATATATATATATACATATATATATGTATATATATATATATATATATACATATATGTATATATAGATATACATATATGTATATATGTATATATATACATATACATATATGTATATATGTATATATATACATGTATGTATATACATATATGTATATATATACATGTATGTATATACATATATGTATATATACATGTATGTATATACATATATGTATATATATACATGTATGTATACATCTATGTGTACTTATATATACATATCTGTATATATATATACATATATATATATATATATATATACATATACATATGTATATATATATATACATATACATATGTATATATATATATACATATACATATGTATATATATATATACATATACATATGTATATATATATATACATATACATATGTATATATATGTATATATATACATATATATACATATACATATGTATATATATATATATATATACATATACATATGTATATGTATATGCTTATACGTATACATATACGTATAGGTATATGTATGTATATTCATTATTTCATTTGTTAGAGAAGCACTATCATTTTTGTTATTTCAATTATATAGGGTACAATGTAGTTGTCAGAGAATAGAGAGTAGAAGGTTCTGGTGTTGGCAGTGTCTATTGATAACTCTTAAATTAGAGTTATTTTATATTCTTTTTAATTGATATAACTTGTATGATTTGAGTGAATGTAAAAAGAAATTAGTGAAATTTATTGTAAATGCTTCAGGGTGCTGCAGCATCAGGACATTGACTGTATTTAATGTATTTAACGCAGATTCTCGAAAAAATAAGCAGATTTTTATCACTAATCTGAATTTTATAATTGCAGAGTTATTAGCGGAAAGATCGAATTAAAAGGAGAAAGTTAAAGGAAAAAGAGAAAATCAATCAAGGAGATAATTGTTGCCAAAAAGGAAGGACAGCAATCAAGGAGAAAAAGAAGAAATCTTGGCTGAAAAATGATTGTGAATCGGAGGAGAGAGAAAGAACGCTTCCAAGGAAAAATCAGAATAATTAAAAGAGGCATTCTGGAGGGAAAAGAGGTAGATACGCTGAACGAGAAGACCAGAGGGGAGGAGAACATGACGGCGGCAGAGAAGACAACCAATCTTCTTTCTTTTACTTTTCATAATTTTCTCTTGTTGAATATTTTTATTAGTTTTGCTATTTTATTATAATTCTAGGCTAGTTTCTTTTATCTTGGTTAGACAAGAAAGTACTTATTGCATGTTTTTATTTTGATCTATGAATGCTACGTATTTTTAATTGAACGATTCCTCATGATTTTGATTGCATAATTCGAATTGTGTCGATAAACAAATTTGATTTCACATGTTCCTATTGTATCGATAGGTAAATAGAAATTGAAAATGCATGAGTAATTGAATAAATTAAAATTGTTGCAAAGTAGCTAACATTAATTTATTTGGCGTTAAAAATAGGTTTACATGAAAATTCAGATTAAGTTTTTTCCTTTTCAAAGCTGAAAAGAAATTCTGAAACGGATTTATCTAGGCAATTCGCGGAATCCTAGAAATAATATAAATTATTGCTGTTCTGTGATCAATGCTGTAGCATTGCCATAGCATCAATAGTAAAATGCATGTAATGAAGAAATCAACTTTAACCAAGACTTTTACCATATTTATCTCCTTAATTCATTTCAATTTGAAACTTTATTAATTCTAAATAATTTTATTTTATCATTCCTAGCCACTTATCTAAATTCAATATTCTCATTTTTATTTTTTTATAGAATTTTTATAGCAATTTAATTTTGATTACGAATATCCTCGTAGGATCGACTTGTATTTACTCTGTTACTTCATTAGCGACACGTGCACTTGCGTTAGGGTGTATAAAATACTAACATCTATATATGCTATAGTTATCATTTGTAATAGATGAGGAAATACGGATATACATTTACAATTCTCTTCATCATCTTCTCTTTGTAAAACTTTTCATTTTCTAACTTTGTATCAGAGCCATTAAGCCTTCCTCCGGCTCCACTGCACAACCCTCAACTTCAAATTAGTCTTCTTTTACTCCCTTTCCTTCTATCAATCAATCTCTTACTATCAAATTGCACTCAACAAATTAGGTCATACAGAAAAATCAAATTTTAAACATGGTTATTGCCAATAAGTTTGATAGTATTATTAATGGTTCTCATTCTGCTCCTCCACAATTTATGGATTCTCTCAATGTGCCACTTAAGCTTGAGTATACTCGCTGGAATCGATACAATAAGCTTTTAATGAGCTCAATATATGCTTCTCTCTCAGACATTATACTTTCTCAAATTTTTTGCTACTCTTCTGCCATAGAAGTCTTGATAGCCATCAGTCAATTTTTTGCTTCCTCCTTGCTAGCACGCATTACTTATATGCGTAGTCAGCTTCTTCACCTGTCAAAAGATGCATTTTCAAAGATTGATTACATTAAGAAAATCCCTTCTCTGTTAAACACTCTTTCTGCAATAGGAGAACTATTGTCCAACAAAGATCAACTTATTTATTTTCTAAATGGGTTGGGTCCATAATATAACCTAATCCATAACATGCTTCTTACTTATGATTTTTAACTAGAGAGGCAAAACTTTATCTCGTACTTGCTACCTCTGAGCTCCCTTCAAGCCAATGCAACTCTCTCTCAATCGTTCAGACCTCCGTCGTGCCCCTTTACATAGCAATCTTGGGTCGGTTTTATTAGAATTATAAGGATTTATAATTCTATTTCGATCTAAATTGTCATACTATAAATTATACATTATATTATCATTGGGTTCAAGTCCATATTAAAGTGATTTAATATGATTTCAAAGGACTTTGGAGTATATTGAATATAATATGGTCATATTATAATGTGTAGAGACATTAGGGGTAATTTACCAATTTATGATGGGCAAAATGGTAAATTATCCAATTAGGTTAACTAAAGTGTTATGGTCCCCAATTCACAATGAGACCTTTTGCCTCTTTAGAACTGACATCATTCTAGAGAGCGTTTAAGAAGGCGATTGTCGAATTTGGAAGATCCACGTACCTGATTTTCAGTATTTTGCATTCAGACAATGGATCCGAGTATGTCTTTGTCACTTTTATGATTTTCTTGTAAAATTTTTAACGTATAGATCTTGGGAATTACGTTTTCGTTTTTATTAGGATTCACTTTGAAACCAACAATTGGTATCAGAGCAGATCATGTTATACTACGAGTAATCATTTTTTGGCTTCAAATCGGATTAAGCATCAATTTTTTAATTTTTGAAATTTTTTTTATGCATTTAATTCCGCTAGATTGCATGTTTTGAGACCTTAAAAAATTGATTTTTGTAATGTACGTTGAGGATTATTGTCTGATCTATGATTATTTTTGATAAATCAGACAATTTTGGGGTGAGAATATGCCAAAATCAGTGAGATTCTAGCAATTTTCATTGTTGGTTTGCAGCCCCTCTTCGGTGGTTCGGACCAATTCGGCTTGATTGGGTTAGGTTTGGTCAAAATCGGACCAAACCATTTAGGCTCGATCCCACCCGAACCAAACCAAATTAGTTCGTTATGGTCCTGACCAGTTCTTTGGTTGGTTCAGCCCGGACTGGTTTGGTTTGGTCTGAACTATTCTGGTTCGGTTTGGTCAACCTAGACTAGTTCAACTTGAACGAACTGGTCCGGTTCAATTGAACCGGCTCTTTTTTTGGGCCAGTCCATTTCGTCAAATAGGCCCAGTTCACTTTTGTTCGGTTGTTTTGTGTCTTTTCGATTGTTTTAGGTCTTTTTTAATGATTATTTCTGGACAATTCAAGTCGCGGTTCGCCCCGATTCACCATTTTTTGTCTGTTTTAGCTGATTTGAACCTTCTATTCTAGGTTGGTTGATCTTTTAGTTTGCTGATTAACTACTATGGTTGCCTAACTATTGAATATGTATATACATGATTTTTCTTAATTCATTAGTAGTGCAATTTTATGAAGTCTTACATTGTAAAATAGGATGGTTGGGTAACATGCTATAAAATTAGCCACTCTTGCTTTAATTATCTTGTTTTTATATGTTGGGTATAAGACATAACATTGTATTAATATCGACCGGCCCAAAGGAAGGTTGACATTTGTATAGTTGCATGGATTGCTAGCAGTATTAAAAACATATGACAATTATTAAGATGCCATGTGAACATTGAACTTGTCCAAAGATAAGTTCATTGTTTGACTGGTCTTATTGTCGATGTTTTTTTATACTTGACCAAGTTACTAATTACAAGTTAACACTTTTAGTCAAAATACTAAGTGTTAATGTTGTAACGGTTTCTTGTTGATGGATGCACTATATTTTGAGTTATATTATTGTCATATATATGCATATTATTTTGTGAGCTAATGTTGTTTTATTTTCTCTATTGTTACGGTTAACATCTCAAGTATAATGGGTAACGTTAATGCAGTTCCTATGCTTAACGGGACAAATTATAAAGTATGGAAAGAGAACGTTATGATTGTTCTCGGGTGCATGGATCTAGATATTGCACTTAGAATCGCATGCTTCCCATCTCTTTTAGCATCAAGTACCTTTGATGATAAAAGGGAGCTGGAAAGGTGGGAGCATTTGAATCGTGTAAGTCTGATGGTCATGAAGCGCGGAAGACACTGATGCCAAAACATTCCTCGAAGAACTTGAGAAACGTTTTGAGAAAAACGAGAAGGCTGAGACAAGCACGTTTTTAGCTAAGCTTGTCTCACTCAAGTATAATGGAAATAGGAATATCAGGGAGTACATAATGGAAATGTCTCATCTTGTTTCAAGAATTAAGAAACTTAAGTTAGAGCTATTTGAAGACATGTTTGTTCACTTAGTCTTGATTTCTCTTCCTCCTCAGTTTGTGCATTTTAAGATCAGTTATAACTGGCAGAAGGATAAATGGATGCTTAATGTGACGACCTTAACACTGTACCTAATTTTTCCGTATTATTATTTTTTTATCTTTATATCCTAAATAAATCTCGTACGTGTGAGCGGAATTAAAACTTTTTAAATCGGGATCGAAGTCTAAATTGAAATCGGTGAAGTCTACATTTATAAACCATTTAACAACACCTTAAAACAATTTAAATTAAACTTAAAACAATTATTTTAAAACAATAAAATAAAAGAAAATACAAGCGGGGCAAAAGGGGAAGTTCCCCTTGAAAATGAAGGGGCGATCGATCGCCCCTCCTAGTGGCGATCGATCGCCCGTTTGGAAACAAGGGGGCGAACGTTCGCCCCTCATTGTGGCGAACGTTCGCCACACTCCCTGGATTTTTTCCAGGGAGGGGCGACTGTAAAGGGCGATCGATCGCCCCTTTATGGGTGATCGATCGCCAAGTCCTCTGGATTTTTCCAGAGGACTTGCGCCCCTTTTTTCCTCCCTTTTTTCCTGCATACACATCCTTCAAACACAAATCTTTCACCACTTCATTAACACTACTCTACTTATCTCACAATCATACATTTTTACATCAAATCTCTCGATACTCCTACGTCTTCCATAATTTCACTCAAACCGACTCGAGACGCATTTAACACCAAATACATTTTTGAGAAAGCGAACTGCATGGATATGTTTAAAAATCGAACAAAGCCCTACGAAACTCAATAATCCATCAGTTCATCAAACGACAGTTTTTAACAAAATATTTCATGAACATCAATCAATTATCCAGATCCAAACAACCTAAAATGTATCTAGCTATACAATAAATATGTCTAATCCACCATTAACCAAAAATATCACCAAAAAACCCTCAAAACATCTAACCATGAGTCCCACGGGTCAAAATGCGCCTGGACTGCGCCAGCACACTCCCGCAACCATCCTCCGTCAACTGCATCACTCCTCAGGTGGAGGGATCTAGTCCTCACTTGTGTCGAAGTCACCTACACCATACAGACACCTATGAGATAAAAATCTCAGCAAGCTCTACGTAAATGTAATGCCCCCGAACCCACCCTAGCTCGGTCCGCTACTTTGCTAACCAATCCCACATTAAAACGTAATTTAAAATCAACTTGACACAACAAATTTAAAACTAAATTCTTCGAATCTCTCTTACGTCATACCTAGCTGCCTAGACTCATTAATTTCCTTTAATTCTAACTGTTAAATTCCACGGCGTCTTCCCCAAAAATTTTGACAAAGTAACGCCTGAAAATGGCGCCTCCAAAATGCTAAATACCTGTATAAAATCCAATCCCAACCAATCAAGAATATTCCTAACCATCCAACCAACCTACGTAATCTCCAACAGCAGTAAAGAGAGAAACTAAAATACTAACATCCCTAAATGAAGAAAGTCTACAGTACAGGGTGACACATCACCCTTAACTATGACTATATACACCAAATACAAATAACGATAAAAACAACATCAACCAAAAAGACAACTCTACAAACCACCAAAATAAATATAAATTATGCACGACCCAAAATACTGTTCCACCACATCTCTCCGAAGACCATGGTCGAGGCGTCCCAACAATAGCCCACACCGGCATACTGCATGCATCACCAACTGCTGCCTAGCCCTGGGTTCTCTCATCCACCTCACCTGAGTAAATCTCGCCACCTACACCATAGAACACAAAACGTAAGCCTAATGCTTAGCAAGTAGAGAAAATGAATGCACACACACACACAATGCAACTCAATCCTATCACACGCAGTTTCTAACTCTCAGTTGTACTTATTTATTGTTCGTTGCTTTAATCTTTCATACTCACGACATTTACATATTTTAGCCAGTCATCCTTCATAGAGATCCCCTCGGGGTGCTACACACCAGCACCTCAGCCCGACAAGGCATACTATTCAGGATTTCGTGTTTTAGCCGGTCATTTCTCATAGAGTTCCCCTCGGGGTGCTACACACTAACACCTCAGCCCGACAAGGCAAACTATTCAGGATTTCATGTTTTAGCCAGTCATCTCTCATAGAGTTCCCCTCGGGGTGCTACAAACCAGCACCTCAGCCCGACAAGGCACACTATTCGAGATGCATCATCCTTCATAGAGATCCCCTCGGGGTGCTACACACCAGCACCTCAGCCCGACAAGGCACACTATTTAGGATTTCGTGTTTTAGCCGGTCATCTCTCATAGAGTTCCCCTCGGGGTGCTACACACCAGCACCTCAGCCCGACAAGGCACACTATTCGAGATGTATTTTACAATTCAATTTATCTGATTACGTTCATGCTCACCATGCCAAACAATGCCACTAATCGTACCTAACGTGCTATATTATGATGCATGATTCAATTATGCTATACCAGACGAAACCAACAACACAACACAACACGAAATAAATAACCCTACCGTTCGATGGTGTAGGCCCGAAGGCGAAGGAATAGCTACCACTACTTACCTGATTGCTCGGCTTCCACTTGCTCACTTCTACCGGTAAATTCACTCGTTCGACGACCTAAAAATATAAAACTTAGCTTGATAAGTCACTAATAAATTCTAAGAAATTATTAAACCTAAAACTAACCAATACTTAAAGCACATTTCACACTAAAGCACTTAAACCCGGTTTTTTGCACAATTTTGATCGTCGAACTTCAAACGGTCATAACTTCCTCGTTTTTCAACGGAATTCGACGTGCCACCCCAATCCGTAAACCTCTACGCGTCTACTATCCATTGAAATGCTTAAATGAACCAAGCAAAATACTTAGCCAATTCAAAAACCATAGGACAGATTCGGCCACCCTAGTGTTCTTAAACCGATTTTGTGTGCACTCCTCCAATTTTCAATCTATCCACTTAAACAACCTAATCTATCCATTCAACAACTAAACCAACCAATTTGGAAGGAAAACAACCAATTGAAAACCAATATTCGGAATTCCAAAGTTAGGGTTTCCAAATACCCACTAAAACCACTTAAAACTCACAAAAAACACTCCCAAACTTCATCCAAATGTACACAAATCAAAACCCAATAAATTTTACCTTGGAATGCTTTGAGAAATTGAAGAACATGGGAGGGGAGGCGTCGGCTTTGGTTGAAGGGAGAGAGAGCCGATGGAATATGAAGATGAAGAAGAAAACCTTTACATTTAATATAATTTTCTTTCCCTTTTTCTTTATTCATTTAATAACCATTTGAAAGTACCATTAAGCCCTCCCTTTTCCTCCACTTGGCAGCCAACGTAACCCAAACACCCCACTTTTCATCCTTTTCATTAACACATTTTTACTAAATTTTGATTGGCTTATACACTTGGACTTTTCATTCTCCACCAATCACTTATTAGTTTGACTTGTCAAACTCTTCCACTCCAGTTTATTTCCTCCCATTTCACCTTCAACGTGGCTGCCATCCCCTCACCCTCATTCAATGTTTATTTCCTTAATTTTCCACTTAATTATCTAATCTCCCATTGGTTGTTAACTACTTTTGACTTTTCAAAGTGTTTTGGTTTGAATTGTCAAACCATTTCTCCTCCTTTGTATGACTTAATTCCAATCCCATTATCACTTAACATTAAACTATCCTAACCGTTTAATCTAAGACATACGTGCGTTACAGAAAATTCTCGGGTGTTACAATCCACCCCCCTTACAAAAATTTTGTCCTCAAAATTTGCGTACCCTAGATATTCCTCAACTTATTCAACTCAACTCTACCCTCTTAACTTTAGTGTTGCCACACTAAGTCTTAACTATTTCTACGACCTTAGTCAGTTATCAGTAGTGATAATTTCAAAAGTTTGACTTTACCTATCTCTACATTCTATAACTCGAATACTCATACTTATCACTTAGACCCTTTTATCTTCCCAAGTTAGTTCTCAACTCTAGCTTTTCCTCAGGTTAAGTTTATCTAATTCCTCATATTTCTACTCCCATGTCTATCAAACACGTACAAACCACTACGAATCTCTATGTTATTTCAATCGAGTAATCCTAAGAGACTAATGAGTACACTTCTTACCTCTTTTTTTACTAATCTCAATCCTTGAAGACTCTCAACTTCAATCCTTGGTTACCTAGTAAATTTCTCACGACAGAGCAAACATAAACATCGTTCCGCTAAAATACCTATCGTAGTCCACAGCCCTAAATCTTCCTAATTAAATTCACCTAGTCACTTACTTTTCTAATTCAGTGTCGGTCGAATACTTACATAACTATCTCAGACCTCCAAAGCTATCTCAATAGCATAATACTAAACCTGCTATTAAATTCTGTACCCTAAGTTACTATCTCCTCAATTTTAATTTCTCTTCTACTCTATAATCTCCTTTCTAATTTATCACTCTCATTTCTTATACCTACTTACCTCGAGAAATCAAAATATTTCATTAATCACACTAACACTATCTATGTATTCCAAGCTCTCACTACAACTATTCAAGGTATATTATAAATTCTCCAATTTATGATCACTAAACTCAATTATCCAACTCCAACTATTACATCAGTCAGTCATCACCAAATACTCTCAAAGCCTTAAGTCTAAACTAACTTTTTTTTCCCGACTTTACACTCGACACCCTAAATGATATTTACACACTTCCTTTCGACCCCATTACTTCCATAATTCTCCTGAATTAATCCTACTCTAAATTCTCGCATATACTCTTCGTGTCCTTCCTATCCAATATCCTCAATTAGAATTTACTAATCTCCTCACTTATCTCACTCCTAACTCTTCATCCACTAACATAGTTCAAACGCATAACTTAGTCTAACTTTCATAACTATGTACTCTTACACATTTTATTAACTTTAACTTAATCACTCCTCATCTATCCTTTCAAACTTTTACAATTTAATTCTCAATATCCTCTAAGTTCTTCAACTTCATACGAGGGCTAACTCTCTTATCTACCCTCGAAACTTTCTCACTTAAACTTTATCCATAAGGCATTCTAAAGTTCTTCGATGAATTCTCCTTATTCTCATTCAACAACTTTTATATCTCTTTAGATTGTATTCAACTCAACAGGTATGATCTAAATCTCAAATCTTTCTATCTAATACTATTACTATTTGCTTTTCCAAGGCTTTCTACCATTATACAACTATTTAATTTCCCTCCAGATTCATTCCAAAAATTTATAATTAATCTCTTTTACTTTTCCAACTCGGTTTCTAGATATTATCCTAAATTTCTTTACCACAAGTCACCCAACAACCTAAACTTGTTGTAGCTAACTTAACACCCTTACTCCCAATATCCTACTTATTCCCGCTGATTCACCATACATCCCAACATTGCGTACCTTAGTCTACATCCCAAAACATCATCTTAATTAAAGAGACTCTATTCAATCAAGGCATCTAAATTTCTAATCCTTCTAATCACGTACTCTAACACTCAACCACTCACGTACCTCATAATTTCATAGTAATAGCAGTACGACGGTCTAAGGTGTCTCCCAACAATTTCATTTTCAAATTCAAACATCTATCGAGTTCATCTTATCCTAATAATTTCTAGTACTCCCAAGAGTTTGCTAACTAGGGTCAAATGTCTATCTATTCTAATCTTATCCTTAAAGGTAACAAACCTAGGCGTACCATTCCTACAAACACCTAGGTTATTTATGTTTATGCATATCGCCTTACATTTAACCCAACATGTTCACATTCTTATAACATTAAAATATAACTCATACCTTTCCTAACAACTATCACGTCTAACCGGGCTAACATTTACATTTAACTCGGATCGACCCTATCCTTTTTCCTTTTTCCCACATTCCTAGGATATCAAATTTACTCTCATCCTATTTTTCAACGTGATTTACACCATTAACAACTAACACTTTGATTCTCTAATATCTGTTTCACTTTCTCCAATAAAATTCATAGCTATTCGAACTATTGATTACTACATCTATGAATTGACTTAAGGGATCCACCAAGGTTGTCTCGGTACACTCGAGATTTTCTAGTCCACCAACAGGGTTAAACCAACCAAACAGGGATTAAACCAATCTAATCTTAGATATAAACTAACTAAAAGTAAAGAAATACTTACAGTCGGTGAAGCACATTTCATGGCGGCCGGCATTGTTAGGTAATCCTTTGAACGACTCGACCATTTATGCTCTGATACCATCTTGTAACGCCCCCGAACCCACCCTAGCTCGGTGCGCTACTTTGCTAACCAATCCCACATTAAAACGTAATTTAAAATAAACTTGACACAACAAATTTAAAACTAAATTCCTCGAATCTCTCTTACGTCATACCAAGCTGCCTAGACTCATTAATTTCCTTTAATTCTAACCGTTAAATACCACGGCATCTTCCCCAAAAATTTTGACAAAGTAACGCCTGAAAATGGCGCCTCCAAAATGCTAAATACCTGCATAAAATCCAATCCCAACCAATCAAGAATATTCCTAACCATCTAACCAACCTACGTAATCTCCAACAGCACTAAAGAGAGAAACTATAATACTAACATCCCTAAATGAAGAAAGTCTACAGTACAGGGCGACACATCACCCTTAACTATGACTATATACACCAAATACAAATAACGATAAAAACAACATCAACCAAAAAGACAACTCTACAAACCACCAAAATAAACATAAATTATGCACGACCCAAAATACTGTTCCACCACATCTCTCCGAAGACCATGGTCGAGGCGTCCCAACAATAGCCCGCACCGGCATACTGCATGCATCACCAACTGCTGCCTAGCCCTGGGCTGTCTCATCCACCTCACCTGAGTAAATCTCGCCACCTACACCATAGAACACAAAACGTAAACCAAATGCTTAGCAAGTAGAGAAAATGAATGCACACACACACACAATGCAACTCAATCCTATCACATGAAGTTTCTAACTCTCAGTTGTACTTATTTGCTGTTCGTTGCTTTAATCTTTCATACTCACGACATTTACATATTTTAGTCAGTCATCCTTCATAGAGATCCCCTCGGAGTGCTACACACCACCACCTCAGCCCGACAAGGCACACTATTCAGGATTTCGTGTTTTAGCCGGTCATCTCTCATAGAGTTTCCCTCGGGGTGCTACACACCAGCACCTCAGCCCGACAAGGTACACTATTCGAGATGCATCATCCTTCATAGAGATCCCCTCGGGATGCTACACACCAGCACCTCAGCCCGACAAGGCACACTATTCAGGATTTCGTGTTTTAGCCGGTCATCTCTCATAGAGTTCCCCTCGGGGTGCTACACACAAGCACCTCAGCCCGACAAGGCACACTATTCGAGTTGCATCATCTTTCATAGAGATCCCCTCGGGGTGCTACACACCAGCACCTCAGCCCGACAAGGCACACTATTCAAGATTTCGTGTTTTAGCCGGTCATCTCTCATAGAGTTCCCCTTAGGGTGCTACACACCAGCACCTCAGCCCGACAAGGCAAACTATTCAGGATTTTGTGTTTTAGCCGGTCATCTCTCATAGAGTTCCCCTCGGGGTGCTACACACCAGCACCTCAGCCCGACAAGGCACACTATTCGAGATGCATCATCCTTCATAGAGATCCCCTTGGGGTGCTACACACCAGCACCTCAGCCCGACAAGGCACACTATTCAGGATTTCATGTTTTAGCCGGTCATCTCTCATAGAGTTCCCCTCGGGGTGCTACACACCAGCACCTCAGCCCGACAAAGCAAACTATTCAGGATTTCGTGTTTTAGTCGGTCATCTCTCATAGATTTCCCCTCGGGGTGCTACACACCAGCACCTCAGCCCGACAAGGCACATTATTCGAGATGCATCATCCTTCATAGAGATCCCCTTGGGGTGCTACACACCAGCACCTCAGCCCGACAAGGCACACTATTCAGGATTTCGTGTTTTAGCCGGTCATCTCTCATAGAGTTCCCTTCGGGGTGCTACACACCAGCACCTTAGCCCGACAAGGCACACTATTCGAGATGCATTTTACAATTCACTTTATTTGATTACGTTCATGCTCACCATGACAAACAATGCCACTAATCGTACCTAACGTGCTATACTATGATGCCTGATTCAATTATGCAATACCACACGAAACCAAAAACACAACACAACATGAAATAAATAACCCTACCGTTCGATGGTGTAGGCCCGAAGGCGAAGGAATAGCTACCACTACTTACCTGATTGGTCGGCTTCCACTTGCTCACTTCTACCGGTTCACTCGTTCGACGACTTAAAAATATAAAACTTAGCTTGATAAGTCAATAATAAATTCTAAGAAATTATTAAACCTAAAACTAACCAATACTTAAAGCACATTTCACACTAAAGCACTTAAACCTAGTTTTTTGCACAATTTTGACCGTCGAACTTCAAACAGTCATAACTTCCTCGTTTTTCAACGAAATTTGACGTGCCACCCCAATCCATAAACTTCTACGCGTCTACTATCCATTGAAATGCTTAAATGAACCAAGAAAAATACTTAGCCAATCCGAAAACCGTAGGACATATTCGGCCACCCTAGTGTTCTTAAACCGATTTTGTGTAACACTCCTCCAATTTTCAATCTATTCACTTAAACAACCTAATCTATCCATTCAACAACTAAACCAACCAATTTGGAAGGAAAACAACCAATTGAAAACCAAAATTCGGAATTCCAAAGTTAGGGTTTCCAAATACCCACTAAAACCACTTAAAACTCACAAAAAACACTCCCAAACTTCATCCAAATGTACACAAACAAAAACCCAATAAATTTTACCTTGGAATGCTTTGAGAAATTGAAGAACATGGGAGGGGAGGCATCGGCTATGGTGGAAGGGAGAGAGAGCCGATGGAATATGAAGATGAAGAAAAAAACCTTTACATTTAATATAATTTTCTTTCGCTTTTTCTTTATGCATTTAATAACCATTTGAAAGTACCATTAAGCCCTCCCTTTTCCTCCACTTGGCAGCCAACATAACCCAAACACCCCACTTTTCATCCTTTTCATTCACACATTTTTACTAAATTTTGATTGGCTTATACACTTGGACTTTTCATTCTCCACCAATCACTTATTAGTTTGACTTGTCAAACTCTTCCACTCCAGTTTATTTCCTCCCATTTCACCTTCAACGTGGCTGCCATCCCCTCACCCTCATTCAATGTTTATTTCCTTAATTTTCCACTTAATTATCTAATCTCCCATTGGTTGTTAACTACTTTTGACTTTTCAAAGTGTTTTGGTTTGAATTGTCAAACCATTTCTCCTCCTTTGCATGACTTAATTCCAATCCCATTATCACTTAACATTAAACTATCCTAACCGTTTAATCTAAGACATACGTGCGTTATAGAAAATTCTTGGGTGTTACAGTAAATGTCATGCATGCTGTGCGTATGAGTTCATAAATCATGCATCATTTTCATTATCTTTACTCTGGTTGTCACTGAGATCTCAACTCCCTAACCGGAGAGGGCACATCCAGCTTTCGGACTACCCTTTCCAGCTAGAGGAGGGGGTACACGCTTACAACACGTACAGCTGTGCCTGAGCCCCATCTCGCATGACCTGTAGCTATATGAATACATAATAGATGCGGTATTGTGACAAACCCCTTCGTGCCTACACAATAGATCAATAGCCCCTCTCCAGGCCGCATCGCCATTTCCTTTAAAACATTGTGCGGAAATTCATTTTCTATGCATAATTTAAAACCGTGATGCGTGAACAGTTAATGGCTTAATTTAAACAAACAACATATATACCATCAAGACAATAAAAGCTATTAAAAACATATCTTATCTAACTACCCAACCATCACAATTTAAACCAAAAGCGTCACCAAAATTCCTCGAGACGACCTTGACGTACGGTGTAGGCCAATCGGCCAGAGAAGATCACGAAAACTTACCTCGTGTCCGATGCATTCCAAGCTCCATCCACGAGCGTTCACCTAGAGCAATTTCACATTATTATCGTCAAAACGAGTTAAAACTATTAAACGTCCAAATTTAACGAAACCTTAACCAAGGAAATTCCTTAAAGCTCTAATTTAACTAATCGAGGCATTTAAACAAACAATTAATGTTCGATACATTGAACCGCCATTAACGAGTTTTCCCCCAAAACTCGAAAATTTGACAATTTCTAATATTCGTCCTAAATCAATTTAACTTCGTCCAGTAACGTTCAATATGTAATTTATATCCATAAACTCGATAAACCTATCAATCTCGAACCATAAATCGCGTTTTTAACGAAACCCTAAACGAACCCTAATCGTTTAAACTTCTTAAAAATTGAAATAAACTTCCCTAAAACCTTAGAATCATACCTAGGGTTGCGAGAGGAGGAAGAAACGTGAAGGATCGAGACGATCGGAGAGGAAAACAGAGGTTGGCGTGAGATATCGCCGGAGGAAGAAGGAAATGTCGCAAGAGGAGGGAGAATCGCAGGAAGAAAAGGGAATTTGCGTTGAGAAGAAGAAGAAGAAGAAGAAGAAGAAGAAGAATTATAGTTTTTAATAAAATTTTACTTGGTAAATTACCATTTTGCCTTTCCTTTGATTTTCTATTTGTTTCGTCCTTCGTTTCGTTAATTAACTAACGATTCGGTTTCTCCAAATTTCCTTATTTCACCAATAAGTCCAACTTATTATTTGGGATTTATTAAAACTGTCCGTTCAAAATTCGGACCTCGTTTACTATTTTTACCGAAGTATCTTTTACATTACGATAGACGTAATTCTCGTAAACTTAGCATTACGACTCCTAAAATTCCCGAAATTTTCCTAAAATCCATATTAATTATTAGGATCGTAATGATGCTTTCTTTCTAAAAAAACTGACTTGATTTAACATATTTACAAAAATATCATTATTTATTTAATTTACAAATCCCAAAAAAGCCGGGTGTTACACTTAATGAACTGATTTCTCATTGTGTCCAAGAGGAAGAGAGGATAAAATGTGATTGGACAAAAAGTACTCATTTGGCGTCATCTTCCAAGGACAAAGGAAAGAAAATGAAGAAGGAAATTGTTGGTGTTCCTTTTAAGTCGAAAATAAAGAAGTATAAGGGCTTCAGTTGTTTCTTCTGTAATCAAGAAGGGCACCAAAAAAAGATTGTGCCAAGTATCACGCATGGCGCGTCAAGAAAGGTACATTTCTCAACCTTATTTATTATGAGGTTAATTTGATTTCTGTGTCTAGACATACGTGGTGGTTGGATTTAGGTGCTACTACTCACATTAGTATGTCTATGCAAGGTTGTCTGAGTTGCCGAAAGCCAAATGATGCTGAAAGAATCATCTTTGTGGGCGATAGCAAATCAGTTGAAGTTGAAGCTATATTAGAGATTTTAGATTGTTACTAAAATCTGGATAATTTTTGGATTTGAATGATACATTTGTTGTACCATCTTTTAGACAGAATTTAATTTCTATTTTTGCATTGGACAAATCTGTTTATTCTTGTTCATTTGGAAATGAAAAATTCAGTTTATCATTAAATTCAAATGTAATGGGTTTTGGATTCTTATCTGTTTATGACAATCTATATATGCTTGAAACCATAGCTTGATTTAATAAAAACTTGCATTATGATTCAAGAGGCACAAAACATAAATTAACTTATAATGATTCAGCTTCGTTATGGCACAAGTGCTTAGGCCACATATCTCAAAAGAGAATTGAAAAGCTTGTGTCCGACGAGATTTTGGGCCCTCTTGATATGACTAACTTCAAGGTTTGTGTCAGTTGTATTAAAGAGAAACAAACAAGTGTAAGAAGATTGGAAGCTAATCGAGCTTCGAAAATCCTTGAATTGATACATACAACTATTTGTGGACCTTTTCCTACGACATCTTGGAATGGTCAATATTATTTCATATCATTCATTGACGATTACTCACGTTATAGCTACCTATATCTCATCCATGAGAAGTCTCAATCTTTGGACGTGTTCAGAGCCTTTAAAACTGAGGTTGAAAATCAGCTTGATAAAAGGACTAAGGTTGTCAGATCCGATCGTGGTGGTGGATACTATGGTTGGTATGATGGGTCAGGTGAACAACGTCTAGGGCCAATTGCTAAATACCAAGAGGAGTGTGGTATTGTTCCTCAGTACATCATGCCAGGTTCGCCCAACATGAATGGTGTCGCTGAAAGACAGAACATAATGTTTAAATACATGGTAAGGAGCATGATTGCTCATTCGACCTTACTATAATCACTCTGGGGTTAATCACTAAAGACGACAGCTTATATCCTTAACATGGTACCTACTAAGGCGACGGCTAACAAAACCACATACGAGTGTTAGACGGACCGAAAACCATTTACACGTGTGAGGGAATCCAGCTGAGGTAAGGCCTTATAGGCCCAATGAAAAGAAACTGGACTATAGGACTGTTAGTTGTTATTTTGTAGAGTATCTTGTACAGTCAAAGGGTACAAATTTTACGATCCTACTGTAAAGACATTCTTTGAAATGAGAAATGCTCGGTTTTTTGAGGATGTATAGTTTATGGGGGGAAATAAGGAAGACATTGTCTTTGAGGACAAAGTTGTTCCTCTTCCTTTGGTTTCCCTTGATTTTGATCAAGGATAATGAAAAAGACAATGTTGAATTACTTTCTGAACCTTTTGAGGAAGTTATTCTTGAGGAACCAACTCAACAGCCTCGAGAAACTAGGCCATTAAAGAGGTCCACTAGAGAGAGAAGGAGTACGATTTCAGATGATTACATCGTATTCCTACAAGAACATGAGGAACTCGACAAAGCGGAAGATGACCCTGTCACTTTTAACCAAGCCATTACGAGTTCTGATCCTCAAAAGTGGACTGATGCCATGAATGAAGAGTTAAAGTCGATGAAGGACAATGACGTTTGGGATCTCGTCCTGTTACTTTCAGGTTCGAAACCCGTCTGTTGTAAATGGATTTTTAATCCAAAAAGGATTCAACAGGTAACATTGAGAGATTCAAAGCACGTCTTGTTGCTAAGGGTTTTACTCAAAGAGAAGACATCGACTATAAGGAAACTTTCTCTCCTGTGACATTGATGACGAAAGATTCCTTTAGAACTATAATGGCACTAGTAGCTCATTTTGATTTAGTGCTACATTAGATGGATGTAAAGACGACGTTTCGTAATGGTGACATTGATGAAACGATCTATATGGTGCAACTTGAGTTTTTTGATTTGGATAAATCAAAGGATTTAGTTTGCAAATTAAAGAAATTCATCTACGGGCTAAAACAGCTTCCCATCAATGGTATTACAAATTTCATCAACCAGCCATCTCATATGGTTTTGAGGCGAATAAAGTTGATTATTGTGTAGACCACAAATTTAGTGGGAATAAAATTATGTTTCTTATTTTATATGTTGATGATATATTATTGGCATGCAACGATACAGGCTTGTCGCATGACACCAAAAAATTTCTTCCAAAGAAATTTGATATGAAATATCTTGGTGACACCTTTTTTGTATTAGGAATCTAGATATATCGAGATCGTTGTCGAGGTAAACTTAGATTATCACAAAAAAACTCTATCGAAAAGGTTTTGAAAAGATTTGGCATGCAAAAATGCAAACCAAGAGATACCCCTGTTGCCAAAAGAGACAAAATAAATAAAAGTCAATGCCCCTCAAGTGACTTTGAAGTTAAAGAAATGCAAATGGTTCCTTATGCTTCGACTGTAGGAAGCTTAATGTATGCTCAAGTATGCATGCGTCCGGATATTGCGTACATAGTTTGCATGTTAGGTAGATACTTAAGCAATCCTGGATTAGATCATTGGAAGGCTATAAAAAAGGTACTCATATCCTTACAGAGAACCAAAGAGTACATGCTCACATACAAGAAATCAAATCAGCTCAAGATCATTGGGTACATTGACTCTGATTTTGCTGGATGCCAAGATGACTTGAAGTCAACATCGTGCTATATTTTTCTTTTAGCTGGAGGAGCTATCTCCTGGAAGAATGCCAAGTAGGGTATTACGGCTTCTTCTACTATGGAAGCTGAGTTTATAGAATGTTATGAGGAATCTAACCAGGCATTATGGCTAAGTAACTTTGTCACGAGATTACAAATCTCGAATGGTATTGAAAGACCATTTCAAATTTTATGTGACAATCAGTCAGTTGTAATGTTCTCGAACAACAATAGGAGCTTCTCAAAGTCTAAGTCTGTAAATATCAAGTTTCTTGTTGTGAAGGAAATGGTCCAGAGTAGTCAAATATCTATAGATCACATTGGAACAGACTTCATGGTTGCAGATCCGCTCACCAAGGGATTACGACCCAAGGTCTTTCATGAGCATGTTGCTTATATGGGGGTTGTATCTCTTAGATATGGTTGCAGATCCGCTCACCAAGAGATTACGACCCAAGGTCTTTCATGAGCATGTTGCTTATATGGGGGTTGTATCTCTTAGATATATTGAGGCTTAGTGGGAGTCTGTGATTCTATTATATAGACATTTGTAATGAATATTTTGGTTACTGCAGTATTCGTTTTATGAATTATTCATTTAATTCACTCTGGTATTTGAGCTTTTGATGATCTTAATAAAGTTTTAGTTGGACTAATTGAAAATTGACATGTTAAATCACATTACATGTAATTTCAATACTACACATCCATATTTGATCTGTGTCATTTGGTTATGTTAGTGTTTGTGATCATTGATAGATTTAGTTACGATAATTATGTCGAAAGCCGCTTTGATCTTACATTTGATATAATTGATGGACGAGATTGTTTAAGTATACTTTGTCTATATGATAAAAAAATTTGATATCATAAGGATAAGGTTATAATGTATAATATATTAGTTTATAATTTGATCCAAGTGGGAGATTGTTAGAATTATAAGGATTTATAATTCTATATGGATCTAAATTGTCAAACTATAAATTATACATTATGTTATAATCAGGTTTAAGTCCATATTAAAGTGGTTTAATATGATTTCAAAGGACTTTGAAATATATTGAATATAATATGGTAATATTATAATGTATATAAACATTAGGGATAATTTACCAATTTGTGATGGGAAAAATGATAAATTACCTAGTTAGGTTAACTAAAGCGTTATAGTCCCTAATTCACAATGAGACATTTTGCCTTTTTAGAACCGCCATCACTCTAGAGAGTGTTTGAGAAGGTGATTGTCGAATTCGGAAGATCCACGTACCCTGTAATGCCCCGAGTTTTCTGAACCTAGTTTGTTACTCAAAAACTCGAACTTGACTAAAAAACTTTGGACCAAATTTAAAATTTTGCTCGAAAGTCTAAATTTGACATTTTCTAAAACCTTAAAACATTTAGAGACTTGCAGCGGAAATTATTTGGAGAAAAATAGAGTTAAACAAAACTATAAAACAATGTTGAATAATTAATTTAAGTGTTAAGAAAATAGTCGGTCAAGAAATGAAGGCATGGAGTGTGAAATACTTAGAACTTTGTGAAAAGTCAAACGCATCTACCGATGAACAAAGTCAACGGAAGAGGCGAAGACAAGTTGTTCCAGCAGCGGATAAAAAGACTACATCTTCCGCTCACAAGAAGACAAAACTTCACAACTTCTACCAATGACGTCAGCTGGATGAATCCTTTCATCCTGCTTCCACCGATAGCTAAACGACAAAACTCTTTAACACTTCTACCGACGACGTCAGCCGGATGAATCCCTTTCATCCAACTTCTGCCGACAACAAAACTCTATAACACTTCTACCGATGACGTCAGCCGGATGAATCCCTTTCATCCAACTTCTGCCGATAAAATAAACTACATCATCCGATAGATTTAACACGCTATTCCTACCGGTAGAAAACATCCATCTTCTATCGATAGAAGAACAATGTCTTCTACCAATAGACTATAACTGCCGATAGAAAACAGAGCAACTTTTTCACAATTCATGTTCCATATAAAAACAACTCTACTACTAAAGGACTTATTCGCTTCAATGAAACCATTTAGAAACAACTCCAATCCCTACATTACTCAAAATCCAATAAAAACCAACGCTAAATCAGCATAGCACTATTATCAAAAAATCTAAAAATAATGTGTTCAAAACATTGAAAACTATTACTATTATAAGACTCAACATACTTAAGTGAAAACATTGTCGACTGAACCAGAGAGTTTTCAAACCTAAGATCAAAACATTAAGAGTTGGTTCTGTCAACGAAACTCAAACACAACTCAGCTATCCAGTTGTTTACTACAATGCACATACACAAAACACTGGTTAAACCGCCTCATCAGTTTACCAAGTCGTGGCCTGAATGCGCTCCTCCAACATCATCTATGCGTTTGTGAACTCAGGGAAATCACCTGCAGTAACCTCAACACCTACATCACAAAACTCATCTATTAGCCTAATGCTAAGTAAGTAAAGCAATAATGAAATGATATGCTGAAACATAAAACCTAAACATGCAGTTTCTACTTTCTCATCTCAGTTGTGCATTCGCTCGTTTACTGATCTGATCCCTCGGTTCCCTTGGGAGTGGGATCAGTTATACATCCTCTACTCGATTAAGGGGCGGATGAATTCCCTTAATAGCTATTCTGATCCCTCAGTTCCCTTGGGAGTGGGATCAATTCTCCCAATATTATACATCCTCTACTCGATTAAGGGGCGGATCAATTCCCTTAATAGCTGATCTGTCACATTTGGTTCATGCCTTACCATTCTTTACATGAAAATTCATTTTTCGTAATCTTTCATAAAAACATGATGCATGTCATACAAACTCATTCGCACAATGCATAATCCTAATGTTTTGTGATGTAGTGTAATAACCCAGAAACTTTATTGAATAAATTAAAAGTTTTGTTAGGATTTCGTTAGAGATTTTAACGGGTTAAATAGCTTATTAAAATTTGGGATTTTATTATTGCAAAAAAAAAAGTGGACAAGAATTTAACGAGAATATGGAAGTTTAAACACGTGAGGGCGATTTAGTAAATTAGTTGACAAAAATAAATAAATAGATAAATAAAAGAATAATAAAATAGGTTGTTTTAATTGATTTAAAAGAAAAGTGAATGGTTTCTTAATTTAGGTTCAGGTATTCCCAATGAAATTAAGTCGGGGTTATCATTAAGAACGAGATTTAACGAAAGTCGAAATGATTGGAAACACGGGAGGGCGAAACGGTAAATGAGGATTAATTAATGGTTAGTTTTATTATTATTATTATTATTATTATTATTATTATTATTATAAAAAAAAACATAAAAACAACAGAATAGCATTCTGTTGTTCGTCGAATGCCTAAGCGCCGAGGGCCGTGAAACAGGGGAGAGGGGAGAGCGACGGGAGGCGACGTTCTCCGACCAAAATCGACTGCATTTTCTGACGCTCTCCGGCCAGACGACTCCGGCGAGGAGGTTCCGGCCGTCTCCGCGCGCGCACCAACTGGTAAGCGGGATTTTCCCCTGTTTTCCTCTCTGTTCGAGGTCGTGGATCGCCGAGCTGCTAGAGCTCCGATCGCTAACCGTTTTTGGTTGCTCTCGGCATCGAATTGCCGAGCTCGGTGCTGGCAAAGGTGTCGAGCAATGGTTGTGGGTAGGTTGTGAGTCCTGTGTGGGTTGTGGGCTAGTTGTGGGTAGGTTGTGAGTCCTGTGTGGGTTGTGGGCTAGTTGTGGGTAGGTTGTGAGTCCTGTGTGGGTTGTGGGCTAGTTGTGGGTAGGTTGTGAGTCCTGTGTGGGTTGTGGGCTAGTTGTGGGTAGGTTGTGAGTCCTGTGTGGGTTGTGGGCTAGCTTTGCATAGGTTGTGAGTCCTGTGTGGGTTGTGGGCTAGTTGTGGGTAGGTTGTGAGTCCTGTGTGGGTTGTGGGCTAGTTGTGGGTAGGTTGTGAGTCCTGTGTGGGTTGTGGGCTAGTTGTGGGTAGGTTGTGAGTCCTGTGTGGGTTGTGGGCTAGTTGTGGGTAGGTTGTGAGTCCTGTGTGGGTTGTGGGCTAGTTGTGGGTAGGTTGTGAGTCCTGTGTGGGTTGTGGGCTAGTTGTGGGTAGGTTGTGAGTCCTGTGTGGGTTGTGGGCTAGTTGTGGGTAGGTTGTGAGTCCTGTGTGGGTTGTGGGCTAGTTGTGGGTAGGTTGTGAGTCCTGTGTGGGTTGTGGGCTAGTTGTGCATAGGTTGTGAGTCCTGTGTGGGTTGTGGGCTAGTTGGGGTAGGTTGTGAGTCCTGTGTGGGTTGTGGGCTAGCTTTGCATAGGTTGTGAGTCCTGTGTGGGTTGTGGGCTAGTTGTGGGTAGGTTGTGAGTCCTGTGTGGGTTGTGGGCTAGCTTTGCATAGGTTGTGAGTCCTGTGTGGGTTGTGGGCTAGCTTTGCATAGGTTGTGAGTCCTGTGTGGGTTGTGGGCTAGTTGTGGGTAGGTTGTGAGTCCTGTGTGGGTTGTGGGCTAGCTTTGCATAGGTTGTGAGTCATGTGCAGGTTGTGGGCTAGTTGTGGGTAGGTTGTGAGTCCTGTGTGGGTTGTGGGCTAGTTGTGGGTAGGTTGTGAGTCCTGTGTGGGTTGTGGGTAAGTTGTGCGTAAGTGGAGAGTCATTCGTGCGTAGGTTGTGGGCTAGTTGTGGGTAGGTTGTGAGTCCTGTGTGGGTTGTGGGCTAGTTGTGGGTAGGTTGTGAGTCCTGTGTGGGTTGTGGGCTAGTTGGGGTAGGTTGTGAGTCCTGTGTGGGTTGTGGGCTAGCTTTGCATAGGTTGTGAGTCCTGTGTGGGTTGTGGGCTAGTTGTGGGTAGGTTGTGAGTCATGTGCAGGTTGTGGGCTAGCTTTGCATAGGTTGTGAGTCCTGTGTGGGTTGTGGGCTAGTTGTGGGTAGGTTGTGAGTCCTGTGTGGGTTGTGGGCTAGCTTTGCATAGGTTGTGAGTCCTGTGTAGGTTGTGGTTTTGGGCTGTTGGGGTAGTGGGTTTGTATGTATGGTTATTTGTACGGATGTAGAGTGAGTGTACGTAGGTTGTGAGTCCTGTGTGGGTTGTGGGCTAGTTGTGGGTAGGTTGTGAGTCCTGTGTGGGTTGTGGGCTAGTTGTGGGTAGGTTGTGAGTCCTGTGTGGGTTGTGGGCTAGTTGTGGATATTTACGTATGTGTATGTGTAGTCATTGTTAGTTGTATGTTGTGAGTTTTGCATACGTGGCGGGGTTGTGGGTACGGTATGTGGACGAGAAGCCGTCGATAGTTGGTCATAGTGTGTAGGATGTGAGTCTTGTGTGTGTTTGTGGCCATATGTACGATGTGTATGTGTAGACATTGTTCGTTGTATGTTGTGAGTTTTGCATATGTGGCGGGTTGTGGGTACGGATGTGGACGAGAGTTGTCGTTAGTTGGGCACGTTGTGTAGGTTGTGGATAGTTTTTGTGTAGGTTGTGATATCTGTGTGGGTTGTGGGCTAGTTGTGTGTATGTTACGAGTCTTGTGCAGGTTATGGGTTAATGATAAATATGTTACAAGTCTTGTATTGGTTGTGGGTTAGTGGCAAGTATGTTATGAGTCTTATGCAGGCAGTGGGTGAGTTGTACGTCAGTTGTTAGCTTTGTGCACGTTATGGGTGGTAGGCACGTTTGTGATGTGATGCGCATGTGGAGTCGTTGTTAGTTGATTGTGATGCGTATGTGAAGTTGTAATTAGTTGATTATGGTCAGCATGCATCATGTTTTAAAAGCTACGCAAAATGTTTTGAGCATGTTTTCAAGCACGGAGGGAGAGTAGTGGAGGTGAGGTATGGTGTGGACAAGAGATAGGGGCTGGGGTGTGACTGTGGGCCCCGTTTCCGAGATGAGCTGGGACGGTGGCGACGTGCCGATGGTAGCGCGGTGTATATTCCGACTGTCTCGGGCGGTTGCACTTCGAGTCGAGACAGGGGCTGGAGTGTGACTGTGGGCCCCGTTTCCGGGATGAGCTGGGACGGTGGCGACGTGCCGATGGCAGCGCGGTGTATCGTCCGACTATCTCAGGCGGTTGCACTTCGAGTCGAGGCAGGGGCTGGAATGCGACTGTGGGCCCCGTTTCCAGGATGAGCTGGGACGGTGGCGACGTGCCGATGGCAGCGCGGTGTATCGACCGACTGTCTCGGGCGGTTGCATTTCGAGTCGGGATAGGGGAGGGGGTTTGGGTGTGACTTTAGGCCCCGTTCCTGGAGGAACCGGGACGGTGGTGACGTGCCGGTAAACAGTGATGTGTACGGACCGACTGCCCGGTGTGGTTACATTCCAAACCTCGGTGTGAGGCGATGCGATGAGATGATGACAACGTGTGTAGAGACCTGCATGTGTTAGGATTGCATAAACAGTTTTCATGCTTCACGTTTATTTTTCAGCACTATACTTGCTAAGCTTTGAGCTTACGGTGTGTTCTGTGGTGTAGGTACTGCTGAGCTGGTGGGTGTAAACTGAGAATCTGACTAGGAGTAGGTGGCAGTTGGTGGCGTGCGACCAGGGCCCCGGTTGATGACAGTGTTAGGGCGACCCGACCCAGGATGAGCCGTAGCATGGTGTTGTTGGGAGTAGGACTTTTGTCCTTTTGTGGGGGTGTTTGTATTTGTTGTATATAGTCATAGTTAAGGGTGATATGTCACCCTATACTGTGGACTTTCTTCATTTTGGTCGATAGCATTTTTCGTCCTGTTATGATGATTGTTTGGAGATTTCGTAGACTAGATAGTCGTGTAGGAGTATTCTGGATTGTTTGGGATTTATTCGTTTGCAGGCACTTAGCATTTTGGGGGCGCCATTTTCAGGCGTTACTCTGCCGAAATTTTCGGGGAGGATGCCGTGGTGCTTATTGGTTAGGATTAAGGAAGATTAGCGAGTCGTTTAGCTCAGAGTAGTCCCTGTGGCGAACCGTGAATCCGGGTGGGTTTTCGGGGCGTTACATGTAGGCCCGAAGACACATGCATACTTTACTTACCTGGATTCCTTGCGGATACTCGGTTAGGAGTTGCTTAAGAAATGCTCACCTAGAACCATAAACAGAGCATTAAACCAATCCTTACTAATCCTCATTCTAAAGCATTCAGAAAACCTAAGTGGACAGTTAGGAGTTCTATTCACTGAGCATTCCCAAATTTTACACTAAACCCGAATCTACTCTCATTCACAGCATCCGCGAAATCTCCACATTGTACCCCCCTCAGTTATCTAACTGCTTAGACTCGAGAGAATTGAGGAAAACTTACCAGGTTGAAAGGGTAATTGGGTACGAGAATCGCCGAGAGCTCTACTGAGCTTGAGCCGAATACCGAAAGGAGTAAAGATGGAACAGTGGCGGCTATATTGCATTTATCACAAAACCTCTTCCCTTAAATATGTTATCCACTTACAAATTTTCAAGTTACCCTTATACCCTTGCCTAGTCACTCAATAACCCTACTTTTACTATTACCATTTAAAGTGTGTCATTAATTTTAGAAAGAAAAAGACTTGGTTCTAAAGAACCGGGTGTTACATACCCGATTTTCAGTATTTTGCATTCAGAAAATGGATCTCGGTATCTCTTTGTCGCTTTTATGATCTTCTTGTAGAATTTCTAACGTATAGATCTTATTGCAAATCTGGCATTTTGTCTTGGTGTGCTACCATCGGAGTTTATCTGCTTACAACCCACCAGCACCAACATTTTTCCAAGGGCCTCTTCAAGCCTACCTTACAAGCATGATGTCTCCTTCCTCCACCAGCTCCCCTGCTGTAACGCCCCCGAACCCACTCTGGCTCGGAGCGCTACTTTGCTAACCAATCTCACGCTAAAACATACTTTAAATTAAATCTAAGTCTCTCAAAACTCTCTTAAGTTATACCTAACTGCCTAGACTCACTAATTTCCCTTAATCCTAACCTTTAAGCACCACGGCGTCCTTCCCGAAAATTTCGGCAAAGTAACGCCTGAAAATGGCGCCTCCAAAATGCTAGGTACCTACATAAAATCCAATCCCAACCAGATCCAGAATACTCTACTCAATTATCTACTCAACCTTCCAACATACGAAATCTTCAAATAGTAGCAAGGAGAAACTAGACTACTAACATCCCTAAAGGAAAAAAGTCCACAGTACAGGGCGATACATCACCCTTAACTATGACTAAATACCACAAATATACATAGCTATACCACAATTATCAAAAACATCAAGCATTTCCATCATTTCTACAAACAGTCATCTACAACAAACTACTAAAATGTAAAATCTCATATTCTCCCGAAGACCATGGTCGAGGCGCCCCGACAACTGCCTGCACTGGCATGCTCCATGCACCACCAACTGCTGTCTAGTCCTGGGCTGTCTCATCTACCTCACCTGAGTAAATCGCGCCACCTACACCATAGAACACAAAAGTAAGCCTAATGCTTAGCAAGTAGGGAAATAATGCACAACCACACACTAAATGCTCGACTCAACCCTAACATGCAGTTTCTACACACTCTGTTGCTTTCTTTTCATTTCGGTTGCATTTATCTTTCACTTTCAGGTGAATCAAGTAGGCACACGCCCCCACACAGTCCAGGACGGCCTCGCCTTGATCCACGGAGCTAGACCGGAGGCACACGTCCCAACACAGTCCAGGACGGCCAACACGAATCTCCCCCAATCGATCGTAGAAGCCTCATTGTGCACTTCAAGCACGAACAGGTCAAGGCATTCATACTCACGACACATTACGTACATTAGCAGGGCATCTCAAGTAAAATCCCCCGCGGGGTGCTCAGCGATCCACTTGCCCGACGAGACTATTCTACTTGAGACCAAGTTGCAAATCATTTATTATCTTCCATTTCATCCTCACCACTCAAACATGCAAAACACGTGGTTTCGTAGTTAGAAAACAATGATGCATGACACACGATGCATAACAGAAAGCAAAGCACAGCAAACAAGCAACCAATCCCTACCGTTCTATGGTGTAGGCCCGAAGGCAACAAACACGCATTCCACTACTTACCTGGCGTCCTAGCTCGCTGAGGGTACTCGATTACCTATCCATCTACAGCTCGACCTACGATAAATATTCATCAAACCATTAAAATCAAGCCTACATCTACTAATTACTCTCAAACTACTATTTTTAACTTAACTCAACTAAAGTCTAACTAATCGGGCCACTAATTTGGGTTCGGTAAAAACCGACCCAAACTTCAAACGAGCGTAACTTTTGCGTCGGTTATCGGAATCGAACGATTCCAGCGGCCACATACTCCTCTCATAACCTATTTTAACCTGCCAAAAGGAATTTTAAAACAACCGACCCTAGCTAGGTCAAAACTCCCAAAACCCAAACTGCCATAACCCGGAAATTTTCCCCTTTTCGGTTTTCCATCAATTCACACCAATTTTCTCACCAATCAATCCCCCTTATACCTAATTAACATAAACTAATAAAAAATCCCGAGATTACAAGGATAAACCCGAAATGCCCTAAATCGGCTTCACTGTTTTTCGCCCAAATCGGGCTCATCACTGCTAGGCAACGATTGCCAGCATAATGTTCGGCAAACTCAGGCCCAGACCGGCCAAAAACGACCGGTGATCGGAGCTCTAGCAGCTCGGCGATCCATGGCCTCAAACAGAACCAGAACAGGGCACAAAACCAAGCTTTACCTGCCGGTTCGTGCGCGGAGACAGGCCGAAATAACTCGCCGCCGACGTCTGGCCGGAGAGCATCGGAATTCGCCGGTGATCGTCGCGCCTCGTCGATCGTCGCCCTTCCCCGTCTCTCCCTTCCTCTGTTCTCGGTGTCGGGCATTCGAACGAACAACAGAATGCTTCGCCATTCTGTTGTTCTGTTTTATTTAAAATATAATAATAATAATATTAATAATAATAAAACTAACCATTAATTAATCCTCAATTACCGTTTTGACCTCCCGTGTTTCCGACCATTTCGACTTTCGATAAATCTCGCTCTTAAATTATAACCCACGGCTTAATTTTCCAAGAAATACCCAAACATAATTAATAAACGTTTAAGTCACTTTTAATTAAAACAACTATTTTATTAATTAATTATAATATCCCTCATTTAATTAATTCTAAATTCGCGGGTGTTACACTTGCATTGCCTTGGTTGTTAGATTCAGGAGCTACAAATCACTGTACGACATACAACTCTACTTTCGCTCAATCTGTGCTCTATTTTGGCCTCACTCAGGTTTTGGTTGGAGATGATAATTTATTTTCTATTACTGATATTAGCATGTTTCCATTCATATTGTCTCTCAAGCACTTCATATAATAAATGTTCTCAACACACCATTATCTCTTCTAATCTGTGTTGGAAAACTTTAGGGTAAAAACCAAAAGAAACCCTAAACTATGGATTTTTTTTTTAAAAAAAACAAACCATAAACTAAAAATCCTAACAATTTAAATCTTAAACTATCTGAAATATAACAAAACAAATATTGACGGCCGACTGATCACTGTTCTTTCTAGGTTTACACTCATAGAACGAATGGCCGATCTAAAATGAATGGACGATTGTTCACTGTTCACGTGAACAGTGTAGACGTACGTTTTATAAAATAATTTACTAAAATTACAATAAATTTTACAAGTGTTAGAAAATTACGAACATTTCTAGATTATCTTCCCATGACATGGTGAACATGTGGTAAAAGTTACAAGTAAAGCCAATATCGTTTGGTATTTTTTAAAAATATCTCTCGTTTCTATTTTAAAAAAACCAAGGTTATTTTAAGAAAATAACAAACGATATTGGATTTACTCTAAAATTTTATCACATCTTTACAAAATCATGGGAAGATAATCTATAAATATTTGTGATTTTCTAACACTTGTATGTTTTATTCTAACTGTTTAAGTCTATTTTATAAAATAATTATCTAAAATTACAATAAATCGTACAAGTGTTAAAAAATTACTAAAAGTTATAGATTATCCTTCCATGAAGTTTTAAACATGTGATAAAAGTTTGAAGTAAATCCAATATCGTTTGTTATTTTTTTTTAAATATCATTCTTTTTTTAAATAGAAGCAAGGGGTATTTTAAAAAAATACCAAACGATATTAGATTTATTTAAAACTTTTATCACATATTCATCATATAATGGGAAGATAATTTAAAAATTTTTGTAATTTTCTAACACATGTACGATTTATTGTAATTTTAGTGAATTATTTGATATACCGCTGTCAACACTGTTTCTGTGAATAGTGAACGGATGACCGTTCATTTTAGATCAACCGTCCGCTCTCTGAGTGTGAACCTAGAATGGACAATGATTGGTCAGCCGCCAGGATTTGTTTTGTTACATTTCAGATTATTTATTATTTAGATTGTTAGAGTTTTTAGTTTAGGGTTATGTAAAAAAAAAAACTCATAGTTTAGAGTTTATTTTGATTTTTCCGCTTATGTTTACTCTATAATTTTTTTCCCTTATATTTTATTTTAAGATAATTATCAGAATGTGTGTTGTGGCCTCAATGCGTGTAGTTTCTTCAATGCTTGGGTTACCTTTGCTTGTATTAGCTGGTTTTCTTATGTGTCAAAGCACTTGAAGATCTTCAACGGATGTGCCTTGTTGCATTATAATTTCACCTAGTGGTTCAGAATGTGTCGTGGCCTAAATGCGTGTAGTTTACTTAATGCTTGGTTTCGAAGCACATCTGTTGAAGAACTTCAATGGATGTGCCTAGTTGCATTATAATTTCACCTAGTGTTACCTGTCCGCATTGTGCAACGCTTTCTTTCTACTCCCTCTTTTGGTCATCACTCTGTTGAAAGTGTATTAAGAATTGATTTTCTGTAACGCCCCGAGTTATCTGAACCCGGTTCGTTACACAAAAGTTCGTACATGACTAAGAAATCTCAACTGTATTATATATTTTTTTAAAACTTTACTCAACATTCAACCTTTGACATAAGCTAAAGTCTTAAAACATTTAAAACTTGCAGCGAAAATCTTTTGGACAACAATAGAGTTAAACAAAACTATGAACATTGTTTGAATTGTAAGAGACAAACGGCTAAAAGAAATAGAGGTTTAAATCGTGAAACACTTGGGAAGTCGCAGAAGTCAAACGCATCTGCCGATGGATAAAGTCAACGGAAGAAGCAAAAACAGTAAATAGAAGGCTTCTGCTGATGACGTAGACCAGAAGAGTTGGGAACAAAAGACATCTCTCGGTGGACTGCATCTACCGATGACGTCAGCCGGATAAATCAATTATCCAACATCAACCGATCGCAAAATGACAAGTTTTGCGATTCGTATCTACCGACGGCAAAATGACAAAAATCTCTCATTCCCTTCTTCCGATAGAATAAACTGCATATACCGATCACTAAACTACAAAACATAATACCCGCTCATACCGGTAGTGCAAAATCTACATCTTCCGATAGAATTAAACCTACATCATCCGATGGCTTTTCTAAAGACATCTTCCGATAGAATTAAACCTACATCATCCGATGGCTTTTCTGAAGACATCTTCCGATAGAATTAAACCTACATCATCTGATGGCTTTTTTGAAGACATCTTCCGATAGACCACAGAGCAACATTTTAACTACTCCTTGCTATACAAACACAACTCTAACTACAGAAAGAAATTTACTTACTCCACTGAAAATCATTCAGAAACAATTCAAACCCAAGCATTACTCAAAATCCAGTAAGTACCAACATCAAATCCCAACAGAATACTGCTATCAGAAAAATCTCAAAACGTATTCAAAATATTAAAAACCACTACTGGCATGAAAACTCAACATACTTAAATTGAAACATTGTCAACTAAACCTTCACACCAACAGACATCAATTAAACCGCCTCATCAATTTACCAGGCCGAAACATGAATGCACTCCTCTAACCATGTCTAATCATCTGTGCACTCAGGAAAATCACCTGCAGTATCCTCAACACCTACATCACAAAACTCATCTATTAGCCTAATGCTAAGTAAGTAAAGAAGTAATGAATGAAATGCTGAAACATGAATTCCTAAACATGCAATTTCTACTTTCTCATCTCAGTTACATTCACATACGTTCATAAACTGATCTGATCCCTTGGTTCCCTTGGGAAGTGGATCAATTTTCCCAATGTTATACATCCTCTACTCGATTAAGAGGCGGATGAATTCCCTTAATAGCTGATCTGATCCCTTTGTTCCCTTGGGAGTGGGATCAATCCTCCCAATGTTATAAATCCTTTTATAAGTTAAAGGGTGGATTAGTTCCCTTAATAGTTTGTCTGTCACATTCAGTTCATGTCTTACCATCCTTTCATGGAAATTCATTTTTGTAATCTTTCAAAAACATGATGCATGACATACAAAAATCATTCACAAAATACATAACCCTACTGTTTTGTGATGTAGGCTCGAAGGCACATGCATACTTTACTTACTTGGCTTCTGGAAATTGTCTGATCGCTAGTTACTTCGGAAATCTGCTCACCTAAGTTCATAACAGAATATAAATCAAAACTTCACTAAACCTCACCAAGAATTAAACAGTGGTTTGAGGAATCTAGTTAGAAACTCTACTACCCGAGCATCCCCCCTTTATCACTAAAACCCGAATCTACGCTCAATCTCAGCATCCTCAAAATCCTCACATTGTACTCCTTCAGGTATTTAACCACTATATCATAAGAGAAATGAGGAAAACTTACCTAAGTCGAAGGAGAATCGGGCGAGGAAAATCGCCTAGATAGCTCGGCTGCTTGAGCTGAAAATTCGAAGAGAAAGGTATGAAATGGTGGCAGCTACAGCGCATTAAACCCAATCCCTCTTTCCTTAAATACGTTATCCACTTTTAAAAATGTAATTTACTCTAATGCCCTTGTCTAGTCTAATCATTCAATAACCCTACTTAAATTATTGACTAATAAAGTGTATTCCATTAATAATAAAAGAGCTGGTTCGATAGAACCGGATGTTACAATCTACCCTCCTTAAAAGAATTTTGTCCTCAAAATTCAGTACCTGAATAACTCTGGATGTTGGTCCATCATGTCTTGCTGGCGTTCCCAAGTTGTTTCCTCAATGTTCTGGTTGTGCCACAAGACTTTCACTAGTGGAACCTCTTTGTTGCGCAATACCTTCACTGCATAATCTAAAATCTTTACTAGTTTCTCTTCATAGGCAAGGGTAGGATGAATCTTAAGGTCTTGCTGTTCCACGATTTGATATGGATCCCTTATGCATTTCTTCAACATGGAAACATGGAACACACTGTGTATCCCATCCATAGACGCCGGTAGCTGCAACTGATAGGCTGCTCTCCCAACTCTCTTCAGAATAGTGAATGGTCCAATAAATCTGGGGTTCAACTTTCCTCTCTTTCCAAATCTCACTACTCCTTTGAAAGGTGACACCTTAAGGAAAACTTCATTACCTACTTCAAATTCCAGTTCTCTTCGCCTTTTGTCTGCATAGCTTTTCTGCCGGCTTTGAGCTGTCAAGATTCTTTGTCGGATAAGAGCAATTTTCTCCATTGTTTGCTGTACGATGTCAGGACCAATCAATCATGCTTCTCCAACTTCATCCCAATACAATGGAGATCTACACTTTCGTCCATACAGTGCCTCGTATGGTGCCATGCCTATTGTTGCCTGAAAACTGTTGTTATAAGAAAATTCAATCAAGGACAAGTATTTGCTCCATGAACCTTGAAAGTCTAAGACACATGCACGGAGCATATCCTCTAATGTTTGAATAGTCCTTTCGGATTGTCCATCTGTTTGAGGGTGGAAAGCTGTGCCAAAACTAAGCTGTGTTCCCATAGCCTTGTGCAAACTTTTCCAAAACTTAGATGTAAATCTAGAGTCTCGGTCTGAAACTATAGTGCTTGGAACTCCATGCAGTCTAACAACTTCGTGCACATACAACTCAGCCAGTTGATCCATCAAGTATGTTATCTTCATTGGCAAAAAGTGAGCAGATTTGGTTAAACGATCAACTATTACCCAAATTGCATCGTGACCCTTTGCTGTTCTAGGTAATCCTATAACAAAATCTATCGTTATTTGTTCCCATTTCCATTCGGGAACTAGTAAGGGTTGTAATGTTCCAGCAGGCCTCTGATGTTCAGCTTTGACTTGCTGCCAGATCAGACAGGACTCCACATACTCCGCCACACTTCTTTTCATACCTGGCCACCAATAATGCTGCTTGAGATCTCTGTACATTTTCGTACCCCCGGGATGAACAGAGAGTCTAGAGGAATGCGTCTTAGATAGGATTTTCCTTCTAAGTTCAGTATCAGCCGGAATAAACCATCTATTTCGAAACATGAGAATTCCATCAATTGAGCAGTTGAAATCTGACTTGTCAGTAGAATCCATGCACAACTTATACCTATTGAATTCAGTGTCATTCATTTGAACTTCCTTTATTCTCTCCAAAATAATAGGCCTCAAGGATAAGGTCGAAAGCATGGCTGTCATACTAGACACAGCTTCCAGGTTGAATCTTTGGAATTCTGTCTCTAAAGCTATCGATATGTCTAAAGTCAAAGTAGAGACCGAAGGAGTCACTCTACTCAAACCATCAGCCACTACATTCGCCTTGCCAGGGTGGTACTTAATCTCAAAATCATAATCTTTGACAAACTCTAACCACCTATGTTGCCTCATATTCAGTTCCTTTTGCGTGAAAATCTATTTCAGACTTTTATGATCTGAAAATATCTCACAAGTTTGTCCATACAGATAGTGCCTCCAAATCTTTAATGCGAAGACCACAACAGCTAATTCTAAGTCATGTGTAGGGTAATTCTTTTCATGTAATTTTAACTGCCTAGAAGCATAAGCTATAACCTTTCCATCTTGCATCAACACACAACCTAGTCCAATTTTGGAAGCATCACAATAAATACCAAATTTACCATCTTCAACTGGAAGGGTTAAGATTGGAGCATTGATCAGTTTCTGTTTCAAGGTCTGAAAGCTACGTTCACATTCTTCAGTCCACATATACTTCACATTCTTCCTTGTTAACCTAGAAAGGGGTGTTGCAATCTTTGAAAATCCCTCAATAAATTTTCTATAATATCCTACTAATCCAAGGAAACTTCGAATATCAGTAGCATTCCTTGGTTGGGGCCACTCCTTGACTGCTTGAACCTTGGCCGGATCGACAGATATTCTATCTCCAGAAATCACGTGACCAAGAAAGTGAACTCTGTCCAACCAAAACTCACACTTGGAAAACTTAGCATACAGTTGGTGCTGCCTTAGTAATCCTAACACCAAACCCAAATGCCTTGCATGCTCATCCTTAGTTCTAGAATAGATTAGAATATCATCAATGAATACAATGACAAACTTGTCCAAATACTTGCGAAACACCCTATTCATAAGATCCATGAAGGCTGCTGGTGCATTTGTCAAACCAAAAGACATAAACCAAAAACTCATAATGTCCAAACCTTGTGCGAAAGGCAGTCTTTGGAATAACTTCAGATTTAACCTTCAGCTTGTAATAACCGGATCTAAGGTCAATCTTAGAGAAAACTCTTGCACCCTTAAGCTGGTCAAATAAGTCATCAATCCTCGGCAAAGGGTACTTGTTCTTGACTGTTAACTTATTCAATTCTCTATAATCAATGCACATACGCATTGATCCATCTTTCTTTTTGACAAAAAAGACAGGTGCACCCCATGGTGAAAAGCTAGGGCGTATGAACCCTTTCTCCAATAAATCCTCTAACTGCTTCTTCAATTCCTTAAGTTCTGTTGGTGCTAATCTATATGGATTCTTAGATACAGGCTCAGGGCCGGGGTAAACATCCACAACAAATTCAATTTCCCTATCTGGTGGCAAGCCAGGAAGGTCATCTAGAAATACTTCTGGAAAATCTTGGACAACTAAAACATTTTCGGGGCTCGCTTTTTCTACTAGTTGTGTGTCTAAAACACTGGCCAAAAAGCACAAATATTCCCTGCACGAGGAGGGTCTATAATTGACAGAGGTCATCACAGTTATTTCCTTACTCTTCTTCAGAGCTCGGAAGGTATGGTTTAAACCACCAGGGGGTTGAAAACTAACAACTCCAGTCCTACAATCTGTTGTGGCATAATGTTTAAATAACCAATCCATTCCTAGGATTACATCAAATCCCATTATGTCCATAACAATGAGATCGGCAGGCAAATTCATGTTTCCTACTAATACAACACTATCAGGCATCATTTGGTTAGAATGCATGCGTTCACCAGAGGGTAAGACAACTTTGAATACATGTTCAAAAGAAGTAAACCGTACATCTAACTTATCAGTAAATGCAGAGGCTATAAAAGAATGTGTTGCACCCGAATCTATCAAAGTAAAAGCAAGTATATAGTTAATCAGTATTGTACCTGACACTACAGCAGGCTGGTCCTCATCACATGACTCCATCATGGAGAATATTCTTGGCTTAATCTTGACAGGGCCACCCTTCAAAGCTGGGCAGTCTCTGTTGACATGGCCAACCTTGTTGCAATGGAAACATCGAATGACCCGGGGCTTTGGACAATCCTTGTACAAGTGTCCAACCTCTTCACAGTTGAAGCACTTACCCGTTCCAAATCTACACTCCCCCGAGTGATTCTTCGAACATTTAGGGCACTGAGGTAACTTCTGGGTATTCAGTACCTTCTTTCCAGATCCTTGGCCACTCTGGCCCTCAATAGGCCTCTTCATTCCCTTCTGATGGTGTGGCTGGATAAACTTTTGTGGAACCTCCTTTGGTCCAGCATACTTCTTTTCAGCTTCTTCCACTTCCAGAGCAGTGGACACAACTTCACTAAATGTCAAGCCTTTAATGCCATAGAATTTGACTCCTCGGTAAATCTCCGGCTTCAGTCCATGCACAAATTTGAACACCTTATCCTCGTCCTTATGAGCAAAATGTCCAGCAAACCTGGACAGGGACTCGAATTGCCTACTGTAATCAGCCACAGACCCTGTCTGCTTCAAGTTCAGAAACTCCAACTTCTTCACGGTCTGGACAGTGCTGTTAAAATACTTCCCATAGAAAAGGTCCTTGAATTGTAACCAAGGCATCACTAAAACATCAGTGGTGGTCTCTATTGTTTCCCACCAGAGTTGAGCTTCCCCAGCTAAATGAAATGTTGCCAACGTGACCTTGTCTCCTTCTCCTATGTTGGCACACTTAAACATACTCTCAATCTTTCTAAGCCATCCTTCAGCAATAACTGGATCAAATGATTGTCCATCAAACGTGGGTGGTCTTAGTCTCCGAAATCTATCACCAGAATGTTCACTGCTAGAACCCGAGTTGGCACTTCCTTGTGTCTCCCGGCTCAACAGCACTCCTAATTGATTAGACTGTTGACGCACTATATCAGTCTGCTGACGCATCAATTCTGTCAGCTGCCTAATTACACTAGAGTCCTCTTCCCGTCTCGGACTTGGTATCTCTCTTGGTAATCTTGGTCTTCCTGGTCGTCTAGAAATTTGCTATATTCCTGTACAAGGTTAATTACATTCTTAAATATCTAATAGCTAAGGTTAAGACAAACACTTACAGTTGTTGGAGTACTTCCATGCAACGATTGGCACTGATGAGTAATCTTTTGAACAGTTTAACTGAATGTCTCTGATACCATACTGTAACGCCCCGAGTTATCTGAACCTGGTTCGTTACACAAAAGTTCGTACATGACTAAGAAATCTCAACTGTATTATATTTTTTTTTTAAACTTTGCTCAACATTCAACCTTTGACATAAGCTAAAGTCTCAAAACATTTAAAACTTGCAGCGGAAATCTTTTGGACAACAATAGAGTTAAACAAAACTATGAACATTGTTTGAATTGTAAGAGACAAACGGCTAAAATAAATAAAGGTTTAAATCGTGAAACACTTGGGCAGTCGCAGACGTCAAACACATCTGCCGATGGATAAAGTCAACGGAAGAAGTAAAAACAGCAAATAGAAGGCTTCTGCTGATGACGTAGACCAGAAGAGTTGGGAACAAAAGACATCTCTCGGTGGACTGCATCTACTGATGACGTCAGCCGGATAAATCAATTATCCAACATCAACCGATCGCAAAACGACAAGTTTTGCGATTTGTATCTACCGACGGCAAAACGATAAAAATCTCTCATTCCCTTCTTCCGATAGAATAAACTGCATATACCAATCACTAAACGACAAAACATAATACCCGCTCATACCGGTAGTGCAAAATCTACATCTTCCGATAGAATTAAACCTACATCATCCGATGGCTTTTCTAAAGACATCTTCCGATAGAATTAAACCTACATCATCCGATGGCTTTTCTGAAGACATCTTCCGATAGAATTAAACCTACATCATCCGATGGCTTTTCTGAAGACATCTTCCGATAGAATTAAACCTACATCATCCGATGGCTTTTCTGAAGACATCTTCCGATAGAATTAAACCTACATCATCCGATGGCTTTTCTGAAGACATCTTCCGATAGAATTAAACCTACATCATCCGATAGCTTTTCTGAAGACATCTTCCGATAGACGACAGAGCAACATTTTAACTACTCCTTGCTATACAAACACAACTCTAACTACAGAAAGGAATTTTTTCTCAATGAAAATCATTCAGAAACAATTCAAACCCAAGCATACTCAAAATCCAGTAAGTACCAACTCAATCCCACGAATCTGCTATCAGAAAAATCTCAAAACGTATTCAAAATATTAAAAACCACTACTGTCATGAAAACTCAACATACTTAAATTGAAACATTGTCAACTAAACCTTCACACCAACAGACATCAGTTAAACTGCCTCATCAATTTATCAAATCGAAACATGAATGCACTTCTCCAACCATGTCTAATCATCTGTGCACTCAGGAAAATCACCTGCAGTATCCTCAACACCTATATTACAAAACTCATCTATTAGCCTAATGCTAAGTAAGTAAAGCAGTAATGAATGAAATGCTGAAACATGAATTCCTAAACATGCAATTTCTACTTTCTCATCTCAGTTGCATTCACATACGTTCATAAACTGATCTGATCCCTCGGTTCCCTTGGAAAGTGGATCAATTTTCCCAATGTTATACATCCTCTACTCGATTAAGGGGCGGATGAATTCCCTTAATAGCTGATCTGATCCCTCTGTTCCCTTGGGAGTGGGATCAATCCTTCCAATGTTATAAATCCCTTAATAGTTTGTCTGTCACATTCAGTTCATGTCTTACCATCCTTTCATGGAAATTCATTTTCGTAATCTTTCAAATACATGATGCATGACATACAAAAATCATTCACAAAATACAGAACCCTACTGTTTTGTGATGTAGGCCCGAAGGCACATGCATACTTTACTTACTTGGCTTCTGGAAATTGTCTGATCGCTAGCTACTTCGGAAATCTGCTCACCTAAGTTCATAACAGAATATAAATCAAAACTTCACTAAACCTCACCAAGAATTAAACAGTGGTTTGAGGAATCTAGTTAGAAACTCTACTACCCGAGCATCCCCCCTTTATCACTAAAACCCGAATCTACGCTCAATCTCAGCATCCTCAAAATCCTCACATTGTACTCCTTCAGGTATTTAACCACTATATCATAAGAGAAATAAGGAAAACTTACCTAAGTCGAAGGAGAATCGGGCGAGGAAAATCGCCTAGAGAGCTCGACTGCTTGAGCTGAAAACCCGAAGAGAAAGGTATGAAATGGTGGCAGCTACAGCTCATTAAACCCAATCCCTCTTTCCTTAAATACGTTATCCACTTTTAAAAATGTAATTTACTCTAATGCCCTTGTCTAGTCTAATCATTCAATAACCCTACTTAAATTATTGACTAATAAAGTGTATTCCATTAATAATAAAAGAGCTGGTTCGATAGAACCGGGTGTTACATTTTCTTACAACAGTATTCATGCCTTTGGTTTCTTTTATTTTGATTATTGTAAGGTGTTAGAAAAAACCCTCTTCAGGGGGAGGGAAGATCGTGAGTACACGTGTACCGCCCTTCGGGGACCCACGTGGCAGCAGCCCATCGGTGGGAATTGCACGACTTGGGCCTGTGGGAACGGAGTCCAAGCCGTTACATAATGATAGCTCTTTCTTGCATGAAATAGGAGATGAAGGTTCACCCACATCTGAAGATTAGTTACGCATTCGAGAGTATATCAAATTCTTAGAGACATTTCATACTATGACACTGAATGTTTCTGCTTCTCTGCATATTACATTGAACCTGTACGTAAGTGAGGTTTGTAATTTGAAGATTGCTATTGAAAAACATGCTAACGGTGACAATATAACGCTAAGAAGAATGACCAACGAGATGCGAAAAAGTTTGATAAATATTGGGGATCATTTGAAAAGACAAACATGCTTGTATTTGTTGTTGTTGTTCTTGATCCAAGCTGCAAAATAAAATTTTTACGGCATTGTTTAGTCATTTTATTTCGCAGTGAAAGAGCTGTACAATACACAAAGCAGATAGAGGATGTAATTGAAAAGTTCTATACCGAATATAAAGGTGATTCAACCAATGAAGAACAGACTCTACGCAGCAGCAATAGTCAACAAAGATCTCCAAAGTCAATTGAGTTATTTGACTCAAGCTCGTTCAAGTGCAGTGTACTCGATGTTTTATGGGTTTGACAATTCTTTTGAGAGCAATGATGATACTAGTATGTCAGAGATTAATCTATATTTGTCTGAGAAGTTAGAGAATTTTTCAGATAGTTCTGACATATTATTTTAGTGGAAGAGGGACTTGATAAGTATCGAGTTTTGGGTGCAATTGCGAAATATATATTGATCATTCCAATTTTTACGGTGGCGTCAGAGTCTGCTTTTAGTTATGGTGGTCGTGTTCTTGACGCCTTTCAGAGTTCGCTAAGCCCCCAAGGTGTTGAAGCTCTTATATGCTCTCAAAGTTGACTCAAAACATTCAATCTTTTCAAAATTTCTACCAACATTGATGATGATCTCGAAGATAGTTGTAACACCCGGTTCTATCGAACCAGTTCTCAATTCTTTTTAAATTAATGGCACACTTTAAATGACAATAATAACAGTAGGGTTAATGGATGACTAGGCAAGGGCATAAGGGTAATTGGAAATTTAAAAGTGGATAACGTATTTAAGGAGAGAGGTTTGGGTTTAATGCACTGCAGCCTCCACTATTCTGTTTATCATTCCCCTTTCGGCCTTCAGCTCTCCAGCAGAACCCTTTTGGCGATTTTCTTGCTTGATTCTCTTTTAACCTAGGTAAGTTTTTCCTCGTTTTCTTGTATTTTAGCAGTTAGGTAACTGAGGGAGTACATTGTGAGAAATTTTGAGGATGCTGTGATTGAGAGTAGGTTTGGGTTTTGGTGATAAATGGGAATGCACGGGTAGCAGGGTTTCAAACTAATTTCCTCAAACTTCTGATTGATTCTTGGTGAAGTTTAGTGAAGGTTTGATTAATGTACAGTTATGACTTTAGGTGAGCGAGCTTCTAAAGTAGCTTACAGTCGAGCGATTTCTAGGAGACCAGATAAGTAAAGTATGCTTGTGCCTTCGGGCCTACATCACAAAACAGTAGGATTGTGTATGCTTGAATGTGTTTGTATGTCATATATCATGTTTTGAAAGTATGCAAAAATGAATTTACATGAAATGGCATGGTAAGGAATGAACAGACTGTAACAGTTGTTAAGGGAACTAATCTGCCCCTTAATCGAGAGAGAGGATGTATGACTTTGAGAGAAGTGATCCAAATCCCAATTTTACAGGGGAATCTGAACAGTTGTTAAGGGAACTAATCCGCCCCTTAATCGAGAGAGAGGATGTATGACTTTGGGAGGAGTGATCCAACTCCCAATTTCACAGGGGGATCAGATCAGAAACGAATGCATATGCAACTGAGATGAGAAAGTAGAAACTGCATGTTTAGGAGTTTATGTTTCAGCATTCCATTTCATATTTGCTTTACTTACTTAGCATTAGGCTAATAGATGAGTTTTGTGATGTAGGTGAAGAAGTGACTGCAGGTGTGTTTTCTGAGCATGTTGAGGAATAGGCTGGTTGGGGGAGCACATTCATGCCTCGACTTGGCGAACTGATGGGGCGGTTTAACTTGTATCAATAAATGAGAAGGTTTAGTGAACCATGATTCAATTTAAATATATTGAGAGTTTTAGTGACAGTAGTAATTTTGATGTTTTGAATACAATTTGAGACTTTTCTAATAATGATACTCTGTTAGTTCTAATAGTGGTTTTTACCAAATTTTGGAGTAGTACACGGATTTAAGTAGTTCTGAACGTTTTAGTAAAATGCTCAAGTTCTTTTAGTAGTCGGAGTTTTCTTTGTTTAGAGTGAAATTGTTGCTATGCCGTTTTTGTTGAATGTTTTGATCTATAGGTAGATAATGTCTAGCAGAAGATGTTGATTATTTTTGATCTATTGGTAGAAGATGTTTATCGGTAGAAGTCGAGGGTTTTGTCTATCGGTGAATGTAGTCCATCGGTGGAAGTGAGTATTAGAATTTGTCGTTTTGTGACCGGGTGATGTCGAATATTATATCTATCAAAAGATGTAGGAAGAATTTTGTCGTTTTGTAATCGGAAGATGTCTTCAGTAGAAGCCATCGGAAGATGTCTCCAGTAGAAGCCATCGGTAGATGTCTTCGGCATAAGTCTTTAGTAGCCTTGTCGTTTTGTAATCGGAAGATGTAGGCTGAGAGTGTTTGTCTTTTGTGAGTGGTAGACGTCATCTGCCTAATTATTACAATCGCATGGATATCACGTGGTCTGTGCGGTAAAGGTGTTTTGTCGTTTAGTGACCGGTCAAGGTGTTCTGTTCTGTTTGTAAGTAAAATACTTTTGTCGTTTACTGATCGGTCGATGTGTTCTGTTTTCTTTTCTCTTTCAACCAAATGTCTTGAATATTTTAACTATTTAATAAATATTGTTTTTATACGATGATTTTTCCGCTGCAAGTTTCAACGTTTTAAGAGTCAAATCTTGATCATTGAATGAAATTTTAAAATTTTCTCAAAAAGTCATAGTTCGTTTCAGTATTTTGAGTAGCGAATCGGATTCAGATAACTCGGGGCGTTACAATAGTACTGCTACTATCACAAATATAGAAGAATAACAAATAAATATTATAATGTTCGAACATTATAATATTTATTTGTTTACATGTTTAGATCTACTAATTAACTAATGCCTTTAAAATTTTCATTTTACAAACGTCGCTGACCCTATCGATGAAAATTTTCTAGAAGATGACATCTCGATGTTTTGATATGGTTGCAATCACTGACTTCATTTTAATGTTTGATAGTTGGATTTAGTTTGTATGTTAGATAGTTTGATTTATTTTAGATGTTGAATTTAGTTTCTTAGATTTCATTTTAATGATAGATAGTTGGATTTAATTTGTATGTTAGATAGTTTGATTTATTTTAGATGTTGAATTTAGTTTCTTAGATTTTATTTTAATGATAGATAGTTGGATTTAGTTTGTATGTTAGATAGTTGAATTTATTTTAGATGTTCATTTTAATGTTTGAAAGTTTGTTTTTAATATTCTTTTTTTTTTATAATCAGGGTTTTAGTTTTCTTGAAAAATCATTTTTCAATTACTCAAATTTTCATTAATATACGTTTTTAATTTTCATTAATATACGATATAGTGGATTGGATAAAAAAAATTTTTTTTTTATATAAAATGATTGGCTGGCAGCTTGTTAAAAAGAAATTCTTAAATAAAAAAAAATACTGGGAGGAACCGGTACCGAACCGGGACCGAACTAAAATTTTCGGTCCGATCTCGGTTCTGTACTGGAACTCCCAATACCGGTTTCGGGACCGAGAAAAGAATCCCTAATGGGCACGGTCGGTGGTCGAGACCTGATTGACTCGGACCGTGCCCACTGTGTTGAGTTATGGAGCCTAATTTAGGTTTGAGGGTATTTTGGTAGTTAAGTACTCTGTTATTCCGTAACCCTAAATCGTCTAGTATATAAAGACGTGTTTAGGTTATGGAGTGTATCACAGATTATCAGAGCCCAGGTTTACAACAAATCTCAGTCCATTGGGAGAAACTGGGTTGTCATCTCTCCGACCCAAGGCCCGATGTGTGAATGGGGAGATTGTTGGGATATCCCACATCGGTTGTGGAAAGGGTTGGTGATCAATTTCTAAGTGTGAGGGAAAGCCTCAACTCTTGAGCTAACTTTTGGGATTGAAAAGGCCCAAGATTACCTAACAACTGGTATCAAAGCTTCAGGTTGAAGGTTTCGAAAAATCAGGTTTGATTTTTTTTACGGTATTGAACGAATTTTTTAGATTTGTAATTTCAGTGGTATTTTACAGAGGAGGAAAAGAATTTGGATTACTGCTTTTTAGAAAGAAAAAAATATTGTTTTTTTTGTTTTCTGCCGAGAAAAACAAAAGGTAAAAACAAAACAAAACTCTGTTTTGTTTGCCGCGCGAAGGAGAAGCCTAAGCCGCGAAGCAACCCGCCTCTCCGAGCCCAGCCTTCTGTCGTCGACCTCCGAGCGCCGATCAGAACCGCCGCGCGAAGAGCAGACACCGCCGACCTGCCCACCAGCACCACGTCGTCTCAGACCAGCGCGTCTCCCGCCGTCGCTCTGATTGGACATCGTCGACTGCGCAACAGAACCCGCGCGAGCCCAGGAACTGCCGAACGTCGATTCGGAGTTTGCCGCAGATCTGCGTGATTCAACTGGATTTGTTCTTCATCAACAGGAGACTGTATTTTTGGGCTAATATTATTGAATTTTGGTTGACAAATTTGAGATAAAATTCTGGCAGAAAATTTGATTTTTGGGTGATTATATTTTGGCGAATTTATTTTGTTTTTTGGGCTGAGATATTTTGGGTGCAATTTTTGGATTTCCTTGGCTGATTTAGTGATTGAGAAATTTCTTTATTGGGCGATTTGAGATTATTTATTGGGGTAAATAATTGATTTGAATATATTTGTTTTTGGCACTGTTTTTGATAAAGATGGCAGGCGATGATAGTACAGGACACAACATTGGGAAATTCGATGGGACAGATTTTGCGTTCTGGAGAATGCAAATTTAGGACTATTTATACGGGAAAGATCTTCAACTTCCATTGAGTGCAAAACCAGAAAAGATGGAAGACGCTGAATGAAATCACCTTGACAGAAAAATTTTAGGAGTCGTCAGATTGACGCTGACTAAAAGCGTTGCTCACAACGTGGCAAAGGAGAAAACTACAGCGAGTCTGATGAAGGCTCTATCTGATATGTACGAGAAACCCTCTGCGAACAACAAGGTGCATCTGATGAAAAAATTGTTCAATCTGAAAATGGGTGAAGGTACTTCTGTAGCTGCACATCTAAATGAATTTAATAATGTTGTAAATCAATTATTATCTGTCGATATTGATTTTGCGGATGAGGTTCGAGCCTTAATTTTGTTGGCATCTCTACCAAATAGCTGGGAGCCCATGAGGGCAACAGTCAGTAATTCAGTCGGCAATGCAAAGTTGGTATTCACCGATGTGAGGGATCGCATTCTTGCCGAGGAGGTTAGAAAGATTGATTCTAGTGAAACATCAAAAGGTTCAGCTCTCCATGTTGAAAACAGAGGAAGAAATAATGACAGAAACTCCAACCGGGGTAGGGGCAGATCCAGATCCAAGTCGAAAAATGGAATGGGTCAGTATAAGCCCCGGCGAAAACTTGAGTGCTGGAATTGTGGCAAGCAGGGTCACATGAAGAAGGATTGCAGAGCACCGAAGAAGAACGGAAATGACAAAGATGATGGAGCAAATGCAGTAACGGCAGACATCACTGACGCATTGATTCTTTCAGTCGACAGCCCGATAGACTCATGGGTCTTGGACTCGGGAGCATCCTTTCATACCACGGCTCACAAAGAACTAATGGAAAATTATGTAGCTGGAAATCATGGAAAAGTCTATCTTGCAGATGGTGAGCCACTGGATATTGTGGGCATCGGGGACATCAAATTGAAGATGACAAACGGGTCTGTTTGGAGTATCAATAAAGTAAGACATGTTCCGGGTTTGATGCGTAATTTGATTTCAGTGGGGCAGCTTGATAGTGAGGGTTACCATGTTAGTTTCGGAACAAATACTTGGAAGATAACTAAAGGAGCGATGGTAGTCGCTCGAGGTCAGAAAACAGAAACTTTATACATGACTTCTACATGCAGAGACACAATTGCTGTTGTTGATAATTCGAAGGATACAGAGTTGTGGCATGGTAGATTGGGCCACATGAGCGAGAAAGGAATGAAAATTCTTGTCAAGAATGGTCAGATTCCGGAGCTGAAGCCTGTTGAGCATCAGCTATGTGAAAGTTGCATTTTTAGGAAACAGAAACGTGTCAGTTTTCTAAAGGTTGGCAAGGAGCTGATGTAACGCCCCGAATTGTATAAACCTGGTTTGTTACACATACTACTGAACCGAACTATGACTTTTGAGAAAAATTTAAAATTTCATTCAATGGTCAAGATTTTGACTCTTAAAAAGTTAAAGCTTGCAGCGGAAAAATCATCATATAAAAACAAAATTAAAATATTCAAGGCAGTTAGTTGAAAGAGAAAGAGAAAACTGATCACGTTATCCGGTCACTAAACGACAAAAGGAAGTCTTCTAATCACAAACAAAACAGAGCACATCATCCGGTCACTAAACGACAAAATTACTTCCTACATCTACCATTCACTAAACGACAACACTTCTACTACATCTTCCGATAGGTCTAATACACGACATCCACCGATCACTAAACAACAAAACTTATTATACACATCCACCGATAGCTTTTACTAAGGCATCATCCGATGGCTTTTCCTGAAGACATCATCCGATGGCTTTTCATGAAGACATCATCCGATGGCTTTTACTGAAGACATCATCCGATGGCTTTTACTGAAGACATCATCCGATGGCTTTTACTGAAGACATCATCGATGGCTTTTACTGAAGACATCATCGATGGCTTTTACTGAAGACATCATCCGATGGCTTTTACTGAAGACATCATCGATGGCTTTTACTGAAGACATCATCGATGGCTTTTACTGAAGACATCATCGATGGCTTTTACTGAAGACATCATCGATGGCTTTTACTGAAGACATCATCGATGGCTTTTACTGAAGACATCATCCGATGGCTTTTACTGAAGACATCATCGATGGCTTTTACTGAAGACATCATCCGATGGCTTTTACTGAAGACATCATCGATGGCTTTTACTGAAGACATCATCGATGGCTTTTACTGAAGACATCATCGATGGCTTTTACTGAAGACATCATCCGATGGCTTTTACTGAAGACATCATCGATGGCTTTTACTGAAGACATCATCGATGGCTTTTACTGAAGACATCATCGATGGCTTTTACTGAAGACATCATCGATGGCTTTTACTGAAGACATCATCGATGGCTTTTACTGAAGACATCATCGATGGCTTTTACTGAAGACATCATCGATGGCTTTTACTGAAGACATCATCGATGGCTTTTACTGAAGACATCATCGATGGCTTTTACTGAAGACATCATCGATGGCTTTTACTGAAGACATCATCGATGGCTTTTACTGAAGACATCATCGATGGCTTTTACTGAAGACATCATCCGATGGCTTTTACTGAAGACATCATCGATGGCTTTTACTGAAGACATCATCGATGGCTTTTACTGAAGACATCATCGATGGCTTTTACTGAAGACATCATCGATGGCTTTTACTGAAGACATCATCGATGGCTTTTACTGAAGACATCATCGATGGCTTTTACTGAAGACATCATCGATGGCTTTTACTGAAGACATCATCGATGGCTTTTACTGAAGACATCATCGATGGCTTTTACTGAAGACATCATCCGATGGCTTTTACTGAAGACATCATCCGATGGCTTTTACTGAAGACATCATCGATGGCTTTTACTGAAGACATCATCGATGGCTTTTACTGAAGACATCATCCGATGGCTTTTACTGAAGACATCATCGATGGCTTTTACTGAAGACATCATCCGATGGCTTTTACTGAAGACATCATCCGATGGCTTTTACTGAAGACATCATCCGATGGCTTTTACTGAAGACATCATCCGATGGCTTTTACTGAAGACATCATCGATGGCTTTTACTGAAGACATCATCGATGGCTTTTACTGAAGACATCATCCGATGGCTTTTACTGAAGACATCATCGATGGCTTTTACTGAAGACATCATCGATGGCTTTTACTGAAGACATCATCGATGGCTTTTACTGAAGACATCATCGATGGCTTTTACTGAAGACATCATCGATGGCTTTTACTGAAGACATCATCGATGGCTTTTACTGAAGACATCATCCGATGGCTTTTACTGAAGACATCATCGATGGCTTTTACTGAAGACATCATCGATGGCTTTTACTGAAGACATCATCCGATGGCTTTTACTGAAGACATCATCGATGGCTTTTACTGAAGACATCATCCGATGGCTTTTACTGAAGACATCATCGATGGCTTTTACTGAAGACATCATCCGATGGCTTTTACTGAAGACATCATCCGATGGCTTTTACTGAAGACATCATCGATGGCTTTTACTGAAGACATCATCCGATGGCTTTTACTGAAGACATCATCCGATGGCTTTTACTGAAGACATCATCCGATGGCTTTTACTGAAGACATCATCCGATGGCTTTTACTGAAGACATCATCCGATGGCTTTTACTGAAGACATCATCCGATGGCTTTTACTGAAGACATCATCCGATGGCTTTTACTGAAGACATCATCCGATGGCTTTTACTGAAGACATCATCCGATGGCTTTTACTGAAGACATCATCCGATGGCTTTTACTGAAGACATCATCCGATGGCTTTTACTGAAGACATCATCCGATGGCTTTTACTGAAGACATCATCCGATGGCTTTTACTGAAGACATCATCCGATGGCTTTTACTGAAGACATCATCCGATGGCTTTTACTGAAGACATCATCCGATGGCTTTTACTGAAGACATCATCCGATGGCTTTACTGAAGACATCATCCGATGGCTTTACTGAAGACATCATCCGATGGCTTTACTGAAGACATCATCCGATGGCTTTACTGAAGACATCATCCGATGGCTTTACTGAAGACATCATCCGATGGCTTTACTGAAGACATCATCCGATGGCTTTACTGAAGACATCATCCGATGGCTTTACTGAAGACATCATCCGATGGCTTTACTGAAGACATCATCCGATGGCTTTACTGAAGACATCATCCGATGGCTTTACTGAAGACATCATCCGATGGCTTTACTGAAGACATCATCCGATGGCTTTACTGAAGACATCATCCGATGGCTTTACTGAAGACATCATCCGATGGCTTTACTGAAGACATCATCCGATGGCTTTACTGAAGACATCATCCGATGGCTTTACTGAAGACATCATCCGATGGCTTTACTGAAGACATCATCCGATGGCTTTACTGAAGACATCATCCGATGGCTTTACTGAAGACATCATCCGATGGCTTTACTGAAGACATCATCCGATGGCTTTACTGAAGACATCATCCGATGGCTTTACTGAAGACATCATCCGATGGCTTTACTGAAGACATCATCCGATGGCTTTACTGAAGACATCATCCGATGGCTTTACTGAAGACATCATCCGATGGCTTTACTGAAGACATCATCCGATGGCTTTACTGAAGACATCATCCGATGGCTTTTACTGAAGACATCATCCGATGGCTTTACTGAAGACATCATCCGATGGCTTTACTGAAGACATCATCCGATGGCTTTACTGAAGACATCATCCGATGGCTTTACTGAAGACATCATCCGATGGCTTTTACTGAAGACATCATCCGATGGCTTTACTGAAGACATCATCCGATGGCTTTACTGAAGACATCATCCGATGGCTTTACTGAAGACATCATCCGATGGCTTTACTGAAGACATCATCCGATGGCTTTTACTGAAGACATCATCCGATGGCTTTTACTGAAGACATCATCCGATGGCTTTACTGAAGACATCATCCGATGGCTTTACTGAAGACATCATCCGATGGCTTTTACTGAAGACATCATCCGATGGCTTTTACTGAAGACATCATCCGATGGCTTTACTGAAGACATCATCCGATGGCTTTTACTGAAGACATCATCCGATGGCTTTTACTGAAGACATCATCCGATGGCTTTACTGAAGACATCATCCGATGGCTTTACTGAAGACATCATCCGATGGCTTTACTGAAGACATCATCCGATGGCTTTTACTGAAGACATCATCAACAATCGACTTTGACATAAGTTCGAATCCAAACTAAATAAACATTTAAACTTGCAGCGAAAATCATCTTGGCCAATAATAGAGATAAGCAAAACTGTTGAAAAACGTCGCTAGGATAATCTTTCAGAATGTTAAGAGTTAATAGCCAAAAAGAAATAGAGGTTTATAAATCGTGAAATACTTAAGAAGTCACAAAAGTCAAATTCATCTGCCGATGAATAAAGTCAACGGAAAAGAATGGAACAGGAAATAGAAGGCTTCTTCAGTTGACTAAACGACAAAGTCCTCCTACATCTACCGATGATGTCAGCACGCATCTGCCGATGAGTTTACTATGACATCATCCGATGGACTTAAACCTACACCTTTCGATTGAGTAAACTGCATACGCCGATCACTAAACGACAAACTCTCTACTTATATCTTCCGATAGACAACTTAACTATAACCCGACATCTTCCGATAGACTTCATCTACCGATAGTGAATAGAACGACGACTCGACATCTGCCGATAGACTTCATCTACCGATAGTGAATAGAACGACGACTCGACATCTTCCGGTAGACTTCATCTACCGATAGTGAACAAAACAACATCTTCCGATAAAACAAGCTAAATATACTGATCACTAAACCACAAATTTCGTTCTATATCATCCAATGGCTTCCACTGAAGACATCTTCCGATAACTTTACTAAAACATCATCCGATGACTTTACTGAAGACATCTTCCGATAAATTTATTGAAACATCATCCGATGACTTTACTGAAGACATCTTCCGATAGACGACATAACTATAACTCGACAGCTACCGATAGACATCATCTACCGATATAGAACAGAGCGACATGCCCACAACTCCTTGCTATACAACACGACTCTAACTACAGAAAAGAATCTACTTACATTACTGAAATCATTCAAATACCATTCTAACCAATGCATTACCCAAAACAATTCAGCAAGTGCTAACATCAAATCTCAGCAGAATACTATTATCAGAAAAGACAACTCAAAACATTGAAACAACTACTGTCATAAGAATTCAACCTATTCAAATCGAGACATTGTCAACTACACCTTCACTCAAACAGACATCAGTTAAACCGCCTCATCAAGTACCAGATCCGTGGCATGAGTATGCACCCCCAACCAATCTATCCCTCAATGAACTCAGAGGATTCACCTGTTGTTACTTCTTCACCTACATCACAAAACTCATCTATTAGCCTAATGCTAAGCAAGTAAAGCAGTAATGAAACGATATGCTAAAACATAAATTCCTAAACATGCAAATTTCTACTTTCTCATCTCAGTTGCATTTACATACGTTCATAAGCTGATCTGATCCCTCGGTTCCCTTGGGAAGTGGATCAATTTCCCAATGTTATACATCCTCTACTCGATTAAGAGGCGGATGAATTCCCTTAATAGCTTATCTGATCCCTCTGTTCCCTTGGGAGTGGGATCAATTCTCCCAATGTTATAAATCCCTTCATAAGTTAAGTGGTGGATTAGTTCCTTCATAAGTTCCCTTAATAGTTTGTCTGTCACATTCAGTTCATACCTTATCGTTCTTACATGGAAATTCATTTTCGTAATCTTTCAAAAACATGATGCATGACATACAAAATCATTCCCCAAATACATAACCCTACTGTTTTGTGATGTAGGCCCGAAGGCACATGCATACTTTACTTACCTGGTCTTCTGGATGGTTTGGTTGAAATCTCCTCCGGGAATTAGCTCGAACCTAAATCCATAAACCGATTATTAATTAAACCTTCACTAAACTTCATCCTATTCAACCAGAGACCTAAGAAAACTAATTGAGAACTCTGGTCATAATGCATTCCCGATACTGCACTAAACTAAAACTGACACTCATCTATAGCATCCTCGAAACCCTCGCATTGGACTCCCTCGGCTATCTAACTGCTAAAATATAAGAAATGGGGAAAACTTACTTAGATAGAAGAAGAGTCTGGTGGAAGATTCGTCGAGAGCTCTGCTGAGCTTGAGCTGGACACCGAAAAGGAATAAATGATGAAACAGTGGCGGCTACTCACACTGGACTTTTCTTTAAATACGTTATCCACTATGTAAAAATTCTAATTACCATCATGCCCTCGCCTGATCATTTATTAACCTAATCAATAACTCCCCCAACCCTTCTATAAAAGTACATCATAAATAATAAATTAAATTTTTCGTTCGATGGAACCGGGTGCTACAATCTACCCTCCTTAAAAGAATTTTGTCCTCAAAATTCAGTACCTCAATAGTTCTGGGTATTGGTCCATCATGTCCTGCTGGCGCTCCCAAGTTGTCTCCTCAATGTTCTTGTTATGCCATAAGACTTTTACCAGTAGAACTTCTTTGTTGCGTAATACCTTTACTGCATAGTCTAAGATTTTTTCTGGTTTCTCCTCATAAGTAAGAGTAGGAAGAACTTCGATGCTCTGCTGTTCCACCATCTGTGAAGGATCTCTAACACATTTCTTTAGCATGGAAACATGAAACACATTATGAATTCCCTCCAGAGAGGCTGGTAACTGAAGTTGGTATGCTGACTTCCCAATCCTCTTCACGATTTGGAAAGGTCCAATATATCTGGGGTTCAACTTGCCTCTTTTCCCAAATCTCACAACTCCTTTGAAAGGTGACACCTTAAGAAAAACTTCAGTACCTACTTCAAATTCCAGTTCTCTTCGTCTTTTGTCTGCATAGCTTTTCTGCCGGCTTTGAGCTGTCAAGATTCTTTGACGGATAGAAGCAATCTTCTCCACTGTCAGCTGCACAATATCAGGACCAATCAATCGTGTTTCCCCAACTTCGTCCCAATACAATGGAGACCTGCACTTTCGTCCATATAATGCCTCGTATGGGGCCATGCCTATTGTTGCTTAAAAACTGTTATTATAAGAGAACTCAACCAATGGTAAATACTTACTCCAAGAACCTTGAAATTTCAGTACACATGCACGAAGCATATCCTCCAATGTTTGAATAGTTCTCTCGGATTGTCCATCAGTTTGAGGATGAAAGGCTGTGCTAAAACTAAGATGTGTTCCCATAGCCTTGTGCAAACTTTTCCAAAACTTAGATGTGAATCTAGTGTCTCGGTCTGAAACTATGGTACAAGGAACTCCATGCAATCTAACAATCTCTTGCATGTACAATTCAGCAAGCTGATCCATCGAGTAAGTCATCTTAATTGGCAGAAAGTGAGCAGATTTAGTTAGATGGTCAACTATAACCCAAATTGCATCATGTCCCATTGCTGTTCTAGATAATCCTATAACGAAATCCATCGTTATTTGTTCCCATTTCCATTCGGGAACTGGTAAGGGTTGTAACATTCTAACAGGCCTCTGATGTTCAGCTTTGACTTGCTGGCAGATCAGATAGGACTCCACATACTCCGCCACACTTCTTTTCATACCTGGCCACCAATAATGTTGCTTAAGATCTCTGTACATTTTCGTACTCCCGGGATGAACAGAGAGTCTGGAGGAATGTGCCTCAGATAGGATTCCCTTCCTAAGTTCAGTATCCGCCTGGACAAACCATCTGTTCCAAAACTTGAGAATTCCATCAACTGAGCAGTTGAAATCCGACTTGTCAGTAGAATCCATGCACAACTTATACTTATTGCATTCAGTGTCATTCATTTGAACTTCCTTTATTTTTTCCAAAATGGTAGGCCTTAAAGATATGGACGAAAGCATAGCTGTCATACTAGACACAGCTTCCAGGTTAAATCTTTGGAATTCTGTCTCTAAAGCTATTGGTATGTCTAGAGTCAATGCAGAGACTGAAGGGGTCACTCTACTCAAAGTATCAGCCACTACATTCGCCTTGTCAGGGTGGTACTTAATCTCAAAATCATAATCTTTGACAAACTCTAACCACCTACGTTGCCTCATATTCAGTTCCTTTTGTGTGAAAATGTATTTTAGACTTTTATGATCCGAAAATATCTCACAAGTTTGTCCATACAGATAGTGCCTCCAAATCTTTAATGCGAAGACCACAACAGCTAATTCTAAGTCATGTGTAGGGTAATTCTTCTCATGCACTTTTAACAGCCTAGAAGCATAAGCTATAACCTTTCCATCTTGCATCAAAACACAACCAAGTCCAACTTTGGATGCATCACAATATATGCTGAACTTACCATTAACGACAGGAAGGGTCAGAATTGGAGCATTGGTTAGTTTCTGCTTCAAGGTCTGGAAACTGGATTCACATTTATCAGTCCAATTATACTTCACATTTTTCCTTGTTAACATAGTAAGGGGTGTGGCAATCTTTGAAAATCCCTCGATGAATTTTCTATAATATCCTGCTAATCCAAGAAAATTCCTGATATCCGTAGCATTCTTCGGTTGGGGCCATTCCTTAACTGCTTGAACCTTGGCTGGATCAACAGATATCCCATCTCCAGAGATCACATGACCAAGAAAGTGAACTTTGTCTAACCAAAACTGACACTTAGAAAATTTGGCATAAAGTTGGTGCTGCCTCAGCAATCCTAACACCAAGTTTAGGTGTCCTGCATGCTCCTCCTTAGTTTTAGAATAGATTAGAATGTCATCTATGAATACAATGACAAACTTGTCCAAATACTCGTGAAACACCCTATTCATAAGATCCATGAAGGCTGCTGGCGCATTTGTTAAACCAAAAGACATAACCAAAAACTCATAATGTCCATACCTTGTGCGAAAGGCAGTCTTTGGGATATCTTCAGATTTAACCTTCAACTGGTAATAACCGGACCTAGGGTCAATTTTAGAGAAAACTCTTGCACCCTTAAGCTGATCAAATAAATCATCAATCCTCGGCAGTGGATACTTGTTCTTGACAGTTAGCTTATTCAATTCTCTATAGTTTATGCACATACGCATTGATCCATCTTTCTTTTTGACAAAAAGGACAGGTGCACCCCATGGTGAAAAGCTAGAACGTATTAACCCCTTCTCCAACAAATCCTCTAATTGTTTCTTCAATTCTTTAAGTTCTGTTGGTGCTAGTCTATATGGATTTTTAGACACAGGCTCGGCGCCGGGGTAAACATCTACCACAAACTCAATTTTTCTATCTGGTGGCAAGCCAAGAAGGTCATCTAGAAATACTTCTGGAAAGTCTTGGACAACTAAAACATTTTTGGGACTTGATTTTTCTACTAGCTGCGTGTCTAAGACATTGGCCAAAAAGCACAAATACTCTCTGCATGGGGAGGGTCTACAATCGACATAAGTCATCACAGTCATTTCCTTACTCTTCTTCAGAGCCTGGAAGGTATGGTTCAAACCACTAGGGGGGTGAAAACTAACAATTCCAGTCCTACAATCTATTGTGGCGTAATGCTTAAACAACCAATCCATTCCTAGGATCACATCAAATCCCGTTATGTCCATAACAATGAGATCAGCAGGCAAATTCATGTTCCCTACTAACACCACACTATCAGGCATCATTTGATTGGAGTGCATGTGCTCACCAGAAGGTAATGCTACGTTAAACACATGCTCAGAAGGAGTAAACCGTACATCTAACTTATCAGCAAATGCAGAGGCTATAAAAAAATGCGTTGCACCCGAATCTATCAAAGTAAAAGCAGGTATAGAGTTAATCAATATAGTACCTGACACTACAGCAGGCTGGTCCTCATCACCTGACTCCATCATGGAGAATATTCTTGGCTTAATCTTGGCAGGGCCGCCCTTCAAAGCTGGGCAGTCTCTGTTGACATGGCCAACCTTGTTGCAATGGAAACACCGAATGACCCGGGGTTTTGGGCAATCCTTGTACAAGTGTCCAACCTCTTCACAGTTGAAGCACTTACCCGATCCAAATCTACACTCCCCCAAGTGATTCTTTGAACATTTCGGGCACTGAGGGAACTTCTGGGTATTCAGTACATTCTTTCCAGATCCTTGGTTATTTTGGCCTTCACTTGGCCTCTTCACTCCCCTCTGATGGTGTGGCTGGATAAACTTTTGCGAACCTCCTTTGGTCCGGCACACTTCCTTTCAGCTTCTTCCACTTCCAGAGCAGTGGACACAACTTCACTAAATGTCAAGCCTTTAATGCCACAGAATTTGACTCCTCGGTAAATCTCCGGCCTCAGTCCATGCACAAATTTGAACACCTTATCCACGTCCTTATGAGCAAAATGTCCAGCAAACCTGGACAAGGACTCAAATTGCCTACTGTACTCTGCCACCAACCCTGTCTGCTTCAAATTCAGAAACTCCAACTTCTTCGCGGTTTGGACCGTGCTGTTAAAATACTTTCCATAGAATATGTCCTTGAATTGTGACCAAGGCATCGCCAAAACATCTGTGGTGGTTTCTATCGTTTCCCACCAGAGTTGAGCTTCACCAGCCAAATGGAACGTGGCCAACGTGACTTTGTCCTCCTCTCCTACATTGGCACACCTAAACATACTCTCGATTTTTCTAAGCCATCCTTCAGCAATAACCGGATCAGATGATTGTCCATCAAACATGGGTGGTCTCAGTCTCCGGAATATATCTCCAGAATGTTCACTGCTGGAACCCGAGTTGGCACTTCCGTGTGTCTCCCGGCTCAACGCCACTCCTAATTGATCAGACTGTTGACGCACTATATCAGTCTGCTGACGCATCAATTCTGTCAGCTGCCTAATTACACTAGAGTCCTCCTCCCACCTAGGACTTGGTATTTCTCTTGGTAATCTTGGTCTTCCTGGTCGTCTAGACATTTGCTATATTCCTGTACAAGGTTAATTACACCCTTAAATATCTAGTAGCTAAGGTTAAGGTAAACACTTACAATTGTTGGAGCACCTCCATGCAACGATTGGCACCGATGAATAATCTTTTGAACGGTTTAACTGAATGTCTCTGATACCACACTGTAACGCCCCGAGTTATCTGAACCCGGCTCGTTACTCAAAAGCCCGTACATGACTAAGAAATTTCATCCGTATTTTAAAAAAAATTCTCTCAACAATCGACTCTTGACATAAGTTAGAATCCAAAATAAATAAACATATAAAACTTGCAGCGGAAATCATTTGGACAATAATAGAGATAAGCAAAACTGTGAAAAACGTCGCTAGGATAATCGTTCGGAATGTTAAGAGTTAATCGGCCAAAAAGAAATAGAGGTTTAAATCGTGAAATACTTAAGAAGTCACAGAAGTCAAATTCATCTGCCGATGAAAAAAGTCAAAGGAAAAGAATGGAACAGGAAATAAAAGGCTTCTTCAGTTGACTAAACGACAAAGTCCTCCTACATCTACCGATGATGTCAGCACGCATCTGCCGATGAGTTTACTATGACATCATCCGATGGACTTAAACCTACACCTTCCGATTGAGTAAACTGCATACGCCGATCACTAAACGACAAACTCTCTACTTATATCTTCCGATAGACAACTTAACTATAACCCGACATCTTCCGATAGACTTCATCTACCGATAGTGAATAGAACGACGAATCGACATCTGCCGATAGACTTCATCTACCGATAGTGAATAGAACGACGACTCGACATCTGCCGGTAGACTTCATCTACCGATAGTGAACAAAACAACATCTTCTGATAAAACAAGCTAAATATACTGATCACTAAACCACAAATTTCGTTCTATATCATCCAATGGCTTCCACTGAAGACATCTTCCGATAACTTTACTAAAACATCATCCGATGACTTTACTGAAGACATCTTCCGATAACTTTATTGAAACATCATCCGATGACTTTACTGAAGACATCTTCCGATAGACGACATAACTATAACTCGACAGCTACCGATAGACATCATCTACCGATATAGAACAGAGCGACATGCCCACAACTCCTTGCTATACAACACGACTCTAACTACAGAAAAGAATCTACTTACATTACTGAAATCATTCAAATACCATTCTAACCAATGCATTACCCAAAACAATTCAGCAAGTGCTAACATCAAATCTCAGCAGAATACTATTATCAGAAAAGACAACTCAAAACATTTTCAAAACATTGAAACAACTACTGTCATGAGAACTCAACCTATTCAAATCGAGATATTGTCAACTACACCTTCACTCCAACAGACATCAGTTAAACCGCCTCATCAAGTACCAGATCCGTGGCATGAGTATGCACCACCAACCAATCTATCCCTCAATGAACTCAGAGGATTCATCTGCTGTCACTTCTTCACCTACATCACAAAACTCATCTATTAGCCTAATGCTAAGCAAGTAAAGCAGTAATGAAATGATATGCTGAAACATAAATTCCTAAACATGCAAATTTCTAGTTTCTCATCTCAGTTGCATTCACATACGTTCATAAGCTGATCTGATCCCTCGGTTCCCTTGGGAAGTGGATCAATTTTTCCAATGTTATACATCCTCTACTCGATTAAGAGGCGGATGAATTCCCTTAATAGCTGATCTGATCCCTCTGTTCCCTTGAGAGTGGGATCAATTCTCCCAATGTTATAAATCCCTTCATAAGTTAAGGGGTGGATTAGTTCCCTTAATAGTTTGTCTGTCACATTCAGTTCATACCTTATCGTTCTTACATGGAAATTCATTTTCGTAATCTTTCAAAAACATGATGCATGACATACAAAATCATTCCCCAAATACATAACCCTACTGTTTTGTGATGTAGACCCGAAGGCACATGCATACTTTACTTACTTGGTCTTCTGGATGGTTTGGTTGAAATCTCCTCCGGGAATTAGCTCGAACCTAAATCCATAAAACGATTATTAATTAAACCTTCACTAAACTTCATCCTATTCAACCAGAGACCTAAGGAAACTAATTGAGAACTCTGGTCATAATGCATTCCCGATACTGCACTAAACTAAAATTGACACTCATCTATAACATCCTCGAAACCCTCGCATTGGACTCCCTCGGCTATCTAACTGCTAAAATATAAGAAATGGGGAAAACTTACTTAAATAGAAGAAGAGTCTGGTGGAAGATTCGTCGAGAGCTCCGCTGAGCTTGAGCTGGACACCGAAAAGGAATAAATGATGAAACAGTGGCGGCTACTCACACTGGACTTTTCTTTAAATACGTTATCCACTATGTAAAAATTCTAATTACCATCATGCCCTCGCCTGATCATTTAATCAATAACTCCCCCAACCCTTCTATAAAAGTACATCATAAATAATAAATTAAATTTTTCGTTTGATGGAACCGGGTGCTACACTCTACTTACCTGGCTTTCCTGGAAATGCTTGGTTTCAAACTACTTCGGAAGTTTGTTCACCTAAGTCATAAACAGAATATTAATCAGATTTCTACTAAGCCTTATTCTAATCTATCCAGAAATCTAGGAAAACTAGTTTGGAAGCTTAGTTCATTATACATTCTCGATTTACCACAAAACCCAACCTAGCTTACCCATACGGCATTCACAAAACTCACACTTATACCCTCTCCAATCATCGATAGCTACCAGTATAGCAAGAAATCGAAATAAGGCTCACCTAGTTTGGAGAAGATTCGAGTAGAAGAATCACCTAGAGAACTCTGCTGCTTGAGCTGAAGACCGAAAGAGAGAAAAGTGGGGGAAATGGTGGCGGCTACGGTTCATTAAATCCAAAACCTCTTCCCTTAAATACGTTATCCACTTTTAAATTTCCAATTAATTTTATGCCCTTGCCTAGTCATCCATTAACCCTACATTTATTATTGCCATGTAAAGTGTATCATTAATTAAAAAATTAAATAATTAGTTCTATAGAACCGGGTGTTACAGTTGAAGCAGAAAAAACTGGAATTAGTGCACACTGACGTGTGGGGACCCGCACCCGTTTCTTCTCTTGGTGGATCACACTACTACGTGACGTTCATAGATGATTCCACAAGAAAGGTTTGGGTCTACTTCATGAAGAACAAGTCTGATTTATTCAATGTTTTCAAGAAGTGGAAGGCTTTGGTTGAAAATGAAACGAATCTGAAAGTGAAGTGTTTGAGGTTCGACAACAGAGGCGAGTACATCAATGCAGAGTTCAGCGAGTATTGTGCTATGAATGGGATCAAGATGCAGAAGACTATTCCTCGAACGTCTCAAGAAAATGGAGTAGCTGAAAGGATGAACAGAACGCTGAATGAACGTGCAAGGAGCATGAGATTGCACGCCGGGCTGCCTAAAACCTTTGAACAGATGCAGTCAGCACAGCAGCCTACCTGATAAATAGAGGACCATCTGTACCTCTATATTTCAAAGTTCCAGAAGAAGTTTGGAGCGGTAAAAAGGTAAACTTTTCTTTTCTGAAAGTTTTTGGTTGCTTATCATATGTTCATATTGATGATTCTGATATAAGTAAGCTTGATTCGAAATCTAATAAGTGTTTTCTTATTGGTTATGGTGACGCCGAGTTTGGTTATCGTTTCTGGGATAATCAAAATCGGAAGATCATTCGCAGCAAGAACGTCATCTTCAACAAACAAGTTTTTTACAAGGATGTTGTTGGTAAGACTTCTGACAGTGAGAGTTCTATATTGAAAGAGTCTATTGTGGTCAATTTCGGAGATTTTTCAGCTGATAATAGTCCGACTGTTGAAGAAAATCGGGGTATTGTTGAAGAAGAAGTTGATGAGAATGTGGTTCCAGAGGTAAATCCGCAAACGCCGATTGCAGAACTGAGAAGATGTAACACCCATGATTTTTAAGAGAAAAATAAAATGATAGGTAATTGTTTAATAAATAATTGTTTTAAGTAATTTAAAAGAAAAGTGAATAAGTTTGGTTAACCTAATTGGATAATTAATTTAGATTCGAGTAATTCCAGTGAAATTAAGCCGTGAGTTATAATTTAAGAACGAGATTTAACGAAATTCGGAATTGTTGAAAGTACGGGAGGGCAAAACGGTAAATGTGGATTTAATTAATAGTTAGTTTTATTATTTTTTTTTTTATTATTATTATTATATTATTGTTTTTTTTTTAAAACACAGAATGGCTTCGAAGAAGCCATTCCGTTCGAGAGCCCGAGCCCGAGCGCGAGGGGAGAGTGAGACGACGGCGACGCGGCGCCGTTCACCGATGAACACCGGCGTCTTCCGGCCAGACGGCGGCGACGAGCGTGCTCCGGCCCATCTCCGCGCACAAACCGAACGGTAAGCTCGATTTTGCCCTGTTTTCGGTTCGATTTAGGGCCGTGAAGGACGAGCTCAATTGAGCTCTGATTTCCGGCGGCTTTTGGCCGTTCTTGGCGTCAAATGGCCGAGCTTAACGCCGGCAATGGTTGCCGAGCAATGGTGGCTCAATTTGAGCGAAAAATCAGTGGGCCCGATTTTGGCATTTCGGGTTTTGTAATGTGTAGCCTCTGAATTTTGATTGTTTATGCTAATTGAGGGTGTGGGTGGTTGATTGGTGAAGAAATTGATGAGAATTGATGGAAAACTGAAAATTGTGAAATTCCCGGTTTAGGGCAGATTCGGGTTTTTGGATTTTTGACCTAGCTAAAGTTGTTTGTTTTAAAATTCCTTTTGGAAAGTTAAAATAGGCTATTAGAGGAGTATGTGGCCGCTGGAATCGTTCGATTCCGATAACCGACGCAAAAGTTACGCGCGTTTGAAGTTTCGGGTCGGTTTTACCAAACCCGAATTAGTGGCCCGTTTAGTTAGGTTCTAGTTGGATTATACTAGAAATAGTAGTTTGAGAGTAAATTGGTGCATGTAAGCTTGATTTAACGAAGTGTGAATGTTTGTCATAGGTCGAGCCATAGGCGACGAGATGTGCCAAAACCAGCGAACTACGGACGACAGGTAAGTTCTCGTGATCTTCTTTGGCCGATTGGCCTACACCGTACGTCGAATGTCGTCTCGAGGAGTTTTAGAGATGCTTTTGGTTTAATTGCACTTGGTTTGGGTAGCTAGGTTCTAGGGGTTTATAGTTTACGCTTTACAGTCTTAATGGTACACATTATTGTTTGTTTACTTTAAGATATTGAACTGTTCACGCATCACTTGTCTTAAAGAAAAGCATGAAAATGAATTTCTGCACAGAGTTTTAAAGATAACGTAAAGCATAGCATTGGCCGAAAGGCTTATTGGCCGAAAGGCGTATTGAGCATAGCATTGGCCGAAAGGCTTATTGGCCGAAAGGCGTATTGAGCATAGCATTGGCCGAAAGGCTTATTGGCCGAAAGGCGTATTGGCCGAAAGGCGTATTGGTCACGCGAGGTGGGGCTCAGGCACGGCTGTACGTGTTGTAAGCGTGCACCCCCCGCCTCTAGCTGGAAAGAGTAGTCCGCCCGCTGGATGAGCTCTCTCTGGTTAGAGGGATAGGATCTCGGTGACACCTATTGAGCATTGCATAGTAAGATAAAATAAAGCATGGTTTATCGAACTCATACGCACAGCATGCATCGCATTTACGTAGAGCTTACTGGGATTTTATCTCATAGTGTATTGTATGGTGTAGGTGATTACGAGGTACCAGGTGAGGACGATGTCCCTCCACTTGAGGCATGATTCATTTGACGGAGGATGGCTGCGGAGGTGTGCTGGCGCAGTCGAGGCTCACCTGACCCGTGGGGATAGTATGTATAGATTTTGGGATGTTTTGGCTGGATAATTGTGTAGACGTTATAGGATATTTGGTTCTGGTAGTTGATAGGTTTACATTTGAATGTTTTGGGTAAATTGTTTATAAAACAGTATTTAAACGTTATAGAAATGTTTTGGAAATGTTGTAGGTTGGATACGGATAAGCTCGATTTTTAGAGCTATCCATGCAGTTGGATTTCGCAAAGTCCGCTGTGGGTTGATTGAGTTTAAAATACGTTATAAACTGATACTTTGTTAGGAGTAGGTTGAATCGTGTTGGTTGCTCTCTGGAATCCAGAGAGCACTTGTGAAAATAAAGGAAACAGAGAAGAAGAGAAAACAGAAGAGAAAACAGAAGGGATCGTGTGGTGATCGCTGCTTGCTAGCATATGCTTTAGGATGCTTGGTTCTGGATAGTTGATAGGATATATATTTAAATGTTTTTGAACTGTTTTGTAATTTTAAAATAGGAGGATATGTTAAACTTTCAAACGGAACCACGCAGTTTATTTTCATGAAAACGTACTTTGTTATGGTTGTATTTTGTAGGTGTTCATGTACGTATTGGTTTAAATAATCGTTTTGAAAGTTTTATTAAATTGATTTTAAATTGTTTTCAAATTGTTTCCGCATAAACGCTAAGGATAAAGGAAAATGAAAAATATGGTACGATAATTTAAGGGTAAATAAGGGTACAGTGTTAGGGTCGCTACAGAAGATCATCCAGAATCAGCAAAGCAGTCCATAGATGGTCTCCGTCTCTTAATTACATCCTGCTGACCGACGCAGGCGAACCAGAATATTATGAGGAAGCAGCACAGTCTGGTGACTCGATTAAGTGGGAGGCAGCCATGAAAGATGAGATGGACTCGTTGAAATCAAATCAAACTTGGCAATTGACTGAGTTGCCAAAGGGTAAGAAAGCATTGCACAACAAGTGGGTTTACCGAATTAAAGAAGAACATGATGGGAGCAAGCGATACAAGGCTAGGATGGTTGTCAAAGGTTTCCAACAAAAGGAAGGTATTGACTACACCGAGATTTTCTCACAAGTGGTGAAGTTTACGACGATCAGAACTGTCTTGGGTTGGGTTGTGAAAGAATACCTTCATCTTCAGCAGATGGACGTGAAAACTGCTTTTCTTCACGGTGATTTAGATGAAGAGATCAGGTACAGAAGGTTCGATAGCTTCATGAAGAATAACAGCTTTGTGAGATGTGAAGCCGATCACTGCTGCTACATTAAAAGGTTTGATAATTCCTATATTATTCTGCTCCTTTACGTTGATGATATGTTGATTGCTGGAGCAAGCTTGCATGAGATTGACAGGCTGAAGAGGAAGTTATCTACAGAGTTTGCAATGAAAGATTTGGATGCTGCAAAACAAATCCTTGGGATGAGGATATTCAGAGATAAGGATGTTCTCAAACTCTCACAAGAAGAATATGTAAAGAAGGTTCTTAGCAGGTTCAAGATGCATGATGCTAAGTCAGTCACTACACCGTTGGCTAGTCATTTCAAACTATCCAAAGATCAATCACCCTCGACCGATGAAGAGAAGGACTACATGACTACTGTTCCATATGCCTCTACTGTTGGTAGTCTTATGTACGCGATGGTTTGCACACGACCAGATATTGCACATGCAGTGGGAGTTGTCAGCAGGTTTATGAGTAATCCAGAAAGAAAACATTGGGAAGCCGTAAAATGAATTTTGCGATACTTGAAGGGAAGTTCAAAGTTTGCTTTATGTTTTCGAAAATCAGACTTAGGTCTAGATGGATATGTTGATGCTGATAATGGTGGTGATATTGACAGTAGTAAGAGCAGGACTGGGTATGTCTACACTTTGGGTGGTACCGCAATCAGTTGGGTTTCGAGACTTCAAGATGTCGTCGCTCTTTCTAGCTGTGAAGCCGAGTATATTGCAGTGACAGAAGCTGTAAAGGAGATGATGTGGTTACAGCCTTTCTTACGCGAGTTAGGCCAAAACTACGATGGGAGTGTATTGCATTGTGACAGCCAGAGTGCCATCCATTTGGCAAAGAATCCGGTTTATCATGGCAAGACAAAGCATATACAGGTGCGTTATCATTTCATCAGATCTGCTTTAGAAGATAGAGTATTAGCGCTTGAGAAGATCCCAGGGAGTCGGAATCCAGCAGACATGTTGACGAAAGCTGTGACGAGTGAGAAGCTGAAGTTGTGCGCAACTTCAGTCGGACTTCTTGGATGAGACATTGAAGTGAAGCCGCTGAAGATGGAGAGATGTTGAGATTAGTCTCCAAGTGGAAGATTGTTGAGTTATGGAGCCTAATTTAGGTTTGAGGGTATTTTGGTAATTAAGTACCCTGTTATTCTGTAACCCTAAATCTTCTATTATATAAAGACGTGTTTAGGTTATGGAGTGTATCACAGATTATCAGAGCCCAGGTTTACAACAAATCTCAGTCCATCGGGAGAAACTAGGTTGTCATCTCTCCGACCCAAGGCCCGATGTGTGAAGGGGGAGATTGTTGGGATATCCCACATCGGTTGTGGAAGGGGTTGGTGATCAATTTATAAGTGTGAGGGAAAGCCTCAACTCTTGAGCTAGCTTTTGAGATTGAGAAGGCCCAAGATCACCTAACACACTGCACAGCTTACTAAGGCATCCCAGACTACTAAAGTCCTCTTTGAGGTTTTGAAGGCTGTTAACATGACACAGTCCATTGAAGTTGATAGAGAAGTAAAATCATAAAGTTTTTCCATGATTTAAAGTGGATAATTATGGATATTTTACTTGATGTGCTATTGCAAGTTCTTGTATTCAGGCAGTTCCATCCAAGGAGCTTATTCATTTTCCTTTTGACATGATGACCAATAACTTTCTATTTAGATTTTGGAAGCTCAAGTGGCTGAGAAGACGCAGATTCTGGTTCCTCACAACATTCTTCCTCTTGATCCTGATAGTGCCAATCAAGCAATTATGAGATATCCTGAGGTTGGTTTTCTTTGTCAATTTTTTCTTGGTGAAGCTACTTGTCTACTACATTTGTCTTTTCTTAATATCTTTTATTTAGCTTAATTACTTTTGTTTACTCAGATTCAAGTTGCAGTTGTTGCTCTTCATAACACAAGGGGTCTTCCTTGTCCCACAGATCATAAGAAAAAAAAAAAGACAGACATTCTGGACTGTGATGAAAACCACGGGTATATGAAATTCGAGACCCTTCAACAACGCGTAATAGAAACTCAGGAATGTCTTTGAAATCAAGTACAAGGAACTTGACCCCAATCAAATTTTGCCGACGGAACCAAAGTTATCAAACAAGGAGCTTGACTCGTAACCGAACTCGTGGTTAAAACCAAAGGTATCAAGTTGATCTTTCAAGTTTCAACTTGAAGAAAATCTAGTTCTTCACAAAGAACCAAAGAAAAAATTCTCACAAAGAGTAACTCAAAATCGTATATATTACTTTTTTAATGTTGAAAGATTTATGCCTTTAAATAGGCTACAAAATATCATAATTTAATATGAAAGTAATTAGAAAATATCTAAATATTAAGAAACTTAACAAATTAATAAAAAGAAACTTTGACTACAAATAAAAGGAAACTTGGACAAATTTGATTGATGAATTTCATGGCTCTCTTCCTAAATTCGTGGTCCACTTTTTTTCAAGAATTAGGAAATAAGTTTTTGCCAAATTTGATAGAGAAAAGAAAACTCTGCATAAATTTTGTATGTGCATGTTTTGTTATTGTGTTTTCATCCCTCTTATTCACGTAAATCTTTATCTCTCTCTAATTTGCGTGAATCTTTATCTCTCTCCAATCCGCGTGAATCTTTATATCTTTCAAACTCGTGTAAATCTTTATATCTCTCTCGCCAAACTTTGTAAATCTTCATGCATCTCTCTCTAAACATATTTTTGGATTCTACTTGTAGTTTTTTAATCAAAAACTCTTTTTGTACACTTTCAAATGCATCATCTTCTTTCAATGAATCTTTATCCATATTTAAAAAATCTTTGATTGAAATTTTGATTTTGTAGCTTTCCTTGGTTTATATCAGATTGACTTCAAGAAATGCTTGGATTCCAGGTTACATAGTAGCCAAAATTTTGTCACTGTTCTTGGAGGAAGCCACACATGAGTAGCCAATCTTATTTATTACTTTTTTGTTTATTGGCAAATGTGCACATACGTCAATATCCAAAGCCTGACCAACAACCAAGGTTTCTTACATACTTAATGACACAATTAAGTTTTGGATTTGTACAATTTTAATCATTTTAGTTTGTGTAATCATCTATTGTCATAATCTGTTTAGTATTTAAAAATCACCGTATCTTCAACTTGACTTCTCCTTCATTTGATATTTTTTTAAAATGCCCCTCGTTTCTATTTTAAAAAAATGAATGATATTTTTAAAAAATAACAAACAATATTGGATTTACTTGAAAATTTTACCACATGGTCATCACATCATGGGAAGATAATCTAGAAATTTTTGTGATTTTCTAACACATATATAATTTATTATCACTGATTACGTCGGTTTTATAAAATAATTCTCTAAAATTACAATAAATAGTATAAGTATTAGAAAATCTCGAAAAATTCTAGATTATCCTTCCATAATATGTTGAACATGTGGTAAAATGTTTAAATAAATCCAATATCGTTTATTATTTTTTTAAAATACCTTTTGGTTTTTTAAAATAGAAACAAGAGGTATTTTAAAAAAAATATCAAACAATATTGGAATTACTTGAAAATTTTACCACATGTTCATCACATCAACACTGTTCATGTGAACAGACGTCCGTTCATTTTAGATTAGCCGTTCGTTCTCTGAGTGTGAACCTCGAACGGACGATGATCGGTCTGCTGGCAATATTTGTTTTGTTACATTTCATATAGTTTAAGGTTTAGATTGTTAGAGTTTTTAGTATAGGGTTTGTTTTAAAAAAAACTCATAGTTCAAAGTTTATTTTGGTTTTTTTACCCTTATGTTTACTCTATAATTATATTTTAATGAATTACACGTAAATATCATCTCATGAGGTAAAATTGATTTATAATATTTAAGAAAATGTAACTTAGACCCTCGTCGTTATAATGATTTGTACATTTAACCTTAATTATTTTTTTTAACAAAACAAACATTTAGATTTCAGTTATCAACAATTTGAACATTGTTTTAATTAGACATGACTAACGAGCGATCCGAGCTGAGTCGAGCCTGAACTAGTCCGGCTCACCGAGCATATCGAGCTTAACGAGTCGAGCCTAACGAGTTAGGCTAAAAAAAATTATGAGCCGAGCCGGCTCAACAAGTCTAACGAGCCGAGCCTAAAGAGCCAAGCGTATATAAATATTTTCAACTTATGTTAATATAAGTTTTTTTAAAAAATTTTATTTAAAATTATAATAAGTATTAAAAGTTATATGTCAACGATATTTACTCATTTAATTTAAAAATTAGTTATATTAAGTCAAGGTATATAAAATTGAATGTATTAATAAAAAAATTATTTGAGACTATCTAATAAAAAATATCACATAAATATCATTAAAAATATTTTGACATATACTTCAATTACAAAAAAAATTACAAAATTACAAAAGAAATTTAATAAAAATTACAAATTTACAAATTTGAAAAAAAAATTACTTCAAATTACAAAAGAACTCGACCATCCACTCCAAAACTAGAGACGAGTTTAAACATAAATATCGAATTAAACAATCTAATCTCTTGAAGAGGACTTGACCATCCACTCCAAAACTAGTAGTGTAAAATCCGAGAATTTTAAAATTTTACGAAAAAAATTTACGTCTTTCGAGGTCAATGTGTTCGATTTGACTCGATTTTGTTATTACACGTTGGTACTTGATCACATGTATTTCTCTTCGATCAATCGGTTAATGAGTGACTTTGATTTGACCTCGGAATTGAATTTTCAAAATTTCTCTTATTTTCGTTGAATTTTCTTCCTTCTTGCCTCGTTCGACACATTCAGATTGGTGCATGTCGGGATAAAGAGTTGAGCGTGATTGGAGGTAAACTAATCAGCATATTTATATATATACATATAGTGAGTATATATATATATATGAATTTATTACATGATATTATTTTATGAATTAAAATAATAATTAAATTAAATTTTAATTTCATTAAAAAGGGAAAGAAGAAGAGAAGGGTTGAAGACCCTTCTCCTCTTCTGGTGCGCGACAATAGTGAAGAGAAAGACCCGAGCAGAGAGAAAGAGAGACAGGTAGTGGACCTTCGACCAACAAAATTTTGGTGTCAAAGTGTTCGGCTCGATGTGCTCTACCTTTCTAGTGAAGAAATTTTTTGAGTTAGTTGATTTTCGGTTCGATTTTCGTAGAGAAAGCGTTTAGGGAGAGAGAGAGGGCGGGGCAAGGGGAGAGGCGGGCCGTGGGCAGCTGGGTGGGCTCGCGAGCCTGGCTCGGTCTCTGGCGGGCTCGGCTCGGCCCGCCTATTGGGACCGGGCCAGGCTCGTCTCTCTACTATATCAAGCCGAGCCAAACTCGATCCGCTACAATAACGAGCCGAGCCAGACTCGGCCCGCTATTGTAGCGGGCCGAGCGTGCGGGTTGACTATTAAATTCAGCTTGAATATACTACGTTTTCAATTTAATAAGATGTTTTCACTTAATTTTTAGCACTTATTGTGATTTTAAAACTCAACTTCGAACTCTATCGCACAATTGAGAGAATGTGAAATCATCAGATAAAAGATCAATAGAGTTCAAAATCGGATAGGGCATCACAAAATAGTTAGAAATTGGGTTAAAACGTTATCAAATGAAATCCGTTATTTATTTTTGTTGAACTCAACAAATTAGTGATACTTAAAATGTGAAAATTCAATTTGTCCAAAAAATAATTAAAAATTTAATATGTCAACAACCCCAAACATTAAGATCTAAATTCCACTTTACCACGTCAATTAATACATTATTTAAAAATTTACCCCCTCCCATGTAAAGAAAAAGAAACAGAAGTCTGTTGATGTAGTCCAAACTGGGATCATTTGCTCCACATGTTATCACGTAATCGGGGTACCTTAGACAGTGGCTACATGCGAAAGATGACAATTTTTGTATATGTAACAGCAGTTTAGTAAATGCAATAGCATCGAAAAAGTTTTAGGAGAGCCAAGAAAGAGAGCTGCAGTTACACTGGCCAAAGAAGAAGACAAGATCTGAAATCTTAAAAAGAGACATCACAGATTTTATTCTCGCTGCCATTGCAATTAAACATTTACAGATCCTAAAAGGATGTTCAAGTCCCGAAAATCATCATTGCTAAATGAAGCTCAATAACGCCTCTCTAAAGAGAGATGCAACCATGACTGCTAGAAAGCAGAAAACACCATAGATCATATATAAAGATTCCGACTATTCAATACCAAATTCGCTCAACTCGCGATATGGAAAACGAAGCATCCGATTTGACAATCTCAAAATGTAATTCCAATGATCAATGCAGTTCAAGAATATTCACAACATTAAGCACAAATTAGCACTACTAACCAAGTTTAGAGCGTTTGCCTGATTTGCACTCAATGATGTGTAAATCTCTCTTATCTGACAGATGCATATGTAATGAACTCCCTTGAAGTAAACTGAAATGGCTGCTGAGGTATAGGGTTCAGTCGAGGTCCGTAAACTTTGATCTGTCGAACATGAGTGTCCCTCCCATTGAGATGGTTTGATAAAACAGCAATTTGTAGCATAAAGGTGTTGACAAAAGTTTCCTTCGGATCATTTCCAGACAGAGATATATAAACCCAGCCAGTAGGCTGAACAAGTTCTACAGTCTTTATTTCCCTCAAGTTGTGAAAACCATCCCCAGATCGGATCGATATTTTACTCGGAGTGTAGCTTTCGTCCAGCTTGAAATCTACATAAAGAACAACCAGTTTCAGTTTGACTTTCTTCTGGAACTGAATGTTCACCATATGAGGCTGAGAACCATCCGATTGCCAATAGGTTTCGAGGTTATCATCACGGAAAGCTGAGACGCCATTCCCGGGCTTGCATGAGCTAACACTCCAAACAGCTTTCTTCCCCATTTCTCTGAGATCGTCTTCCACCACTAGAACCTGCTGATTTGTACCTGTCAGCTTCATATCTTCTTCTCCCTCCGATGACTCCGTTGCCATGGCCTAACTTGCACTAATTCTGAAAGATAAAATCCTTATCAACTCAAATTCAGTAAAGGATATTCAAATACCCAACCATATAAATCGAGCATCTATATCTAAAGACTGAAAATAAGGAAAAAAAAAAAAGAATATCCATTTCTTCTCATCACAGAATTTCCTTATGAATATCAATTTACTTGCATCACAAATGTTCCTTGCCAATTGTTTTTTTCAGTCAACTTACGGGCAGTTAAACGACACTCTCAAAAAATCTCTGACTTCCATTTCCTATCACTACCACCATGGCAGTGATTCATCAGATATTTTTTTGGGTATTAGTTTGGAATCAAGTCAATGCATTTCAAATAAATTCATCAATTAAACAAATTAAAAAATTCTAACCAATTGTTCGTCCGCGTTAATAAACACAATCTTCAAAAAAAGAAAAACTTAGCTGATTATTATTTGGCTCTATAATACAACTTCACATATGTAACACATCCAACACCCACCCACAATGGTTAACGATTAATTTGAGTATGAGGGAAGCTAACACTAAATCTAACTCCTCAACGTCTACGAGCTAACCAGAAGATTAAGAAAATGTCGGAAAAATTTACCTATAAATTGAGGAACTCGGTGAAGAGGAAATCACACCGAAGCAAATCTCTCTCAAGTTCTGGAAACCAGAGAGAGAACGAAAGAAGGAAATTACCTCGCCGGAATCGTCGCTCGTCTTACGACCACCGCGAGCGGCGCAGGCTAGGCCTTGCTCGAACGACCTCCTCCGGCGAAAAACCACTCCTCGGCCAAACCCTAATCGCGTGACAGAGTTTTCCTCGGCCGAACGTCCCTCCGACGATCGTCGAAAATTCACACTAGCTGTCTGAATCGGTGCTCTCGCTCTCTCGGTTTCACTCTCTCTCTCTCTCTCTCTCTCGCCCTCTGTTCTCACTCTCTGGTTCTCTCTCCCTCTCTCTCTCTGATATCTGCTCGAAGGAAAGAAGAAGAGAGGAGGTTCAGATTCATTCTGAACCGAACCGGTTTTTTTAAATCCAGAACGAACCGAACCACCAGACGGGACCGGATCGAACATTGAAGTGAACCAGACCAAACAGTGAACCGAATCGGCCTGGTTTGACCCGACCTAACTGACAGTTGACACCAACCGATTTAAGGTTTAACCGGTTACAAATTTTTGTGTAAATCCTTGTGAAATTGATTTATTAATGTGAAAAATTAATATCGAATATTTTATTTAGGCATAAAGGATACTAAAATTGCCTGAATTGATTCAATTCGACCATATCCGATCTACAAGTCACGTAAGGAAATTCTGCCTAAATTTTCTAAAATTGAATTTATTTAAGTAAGATTTTAATACCAATATTTTTATTAAGAAATGATATTATTTGGAATATCGGAAAAATCTCGATAACTTTACCCTCTCGGAATTCAGGTAAGTGAAACACAAGTTTTCAACGTTTTGGCTAAGGCCCTACATCACAAAAGCTATATTAGTTTATTTATAATTATTTTATTATATGATTTCGATATTTGACACGTATGTTTAGGCATTGATTTATAAATGTATAATAAAGATAAAATTAGTAAGACATTTCTGTATACGTATGAAAATGATGGGATTGACGAAAAATTTGCGATAACGAACCATGAACGACAATGAGATGACTAAGCTTGAACGAAAATGAGATGGTTATGCCTGAACGATAATGAGATGGCTACACCATAATGAAAGTATGATTGCTATGTCTGAACGACAATGAAGCAACTATACATAAAAAATGAGATGACAAACCCTTATCGATAATGAGATGGCTAAGTCTGATCGAAGATTGAATTTCAACTAGTATGTAACTGTTAACACAGAATTCGGTAAAATGAAATGTTAATTTTGCACTTACACGTGATTTCACTTGCTAAGTTTATTCTCATAGTTTGTATATTTTTTTTATATAAGTGAATTTTTATCTGAGAAAGAAATACGAGAAGGAAAATATACTAAATGTAAAGATCACCAAAAGCAGAGAAACGTCGACGACAATGGCAAAAAGTGAACGACAACGGCAAAAAGTGAATGGCAGACAGCTGGGGTGCGCGCTCGCTCATTGATAGAGGTTTGATGGAGCTGTCGGAAGAGAGAGGGGGTTGTTTGACTTTTTAGAAAAATGAAACGTCTAATACGGCATCTCTCCCCTTTAATGAAAAATGATCTTCCTATTTGGAATAATGACTCTTTTGAAATAAAAAATTTATAATAATTTTGAAATAGATTAATATAACGATATTTTACTATCTTAAAATACTCGTTAGTATAAAACAATTATTGATACAACTATATATAATTTATTACATTAACTACACTTTGATTGTATTTATATTAAAAGTTGTATCTAAAACATCTATAGAAAAATGCATAAAAAATAGAAATTAGATAGAAAAATGAAGATGCGAACTACCAAAAAAAAAAAAAAAATCTAAGAGTTAGATTGCTGGCATATAAATGGTATAATTTTCGATGAAACTTCAAGCATACTTCTATGAGGAGAGGCGATATACTAATGTCTAAAAAATCTTAAATAAGAAAAATTCGATACTTCAAATGTGTAAAATTTAAAATAGTACTTATGTGACAGCTCGAAACCGGATCCGAATCGGGTTCCGGGATCGGAGCCGTCACTCCGGGACATTTACAGAAAACGGTGACTATTTTTTTTTTTTTTTAAACTAATAGAACAATCAAAGCAGTGAACAGAGAGGGAGAACTGCAGGGAGTAATCGAAAACATTTGCAGGGGGAGAGAGAGAGTTCTCTGGAATGGAAAGCAAACAAATCTCAATAATAGATAACCGAACAGAAATAGGCATAAGACTGGCGGAAATGGAAACAGGAAACAGTGGCGGACGATGTAGTTTCAAACTGAACCGGAGGAGAAATCAGTGGATAGCGTCATCGGAAGATAAAGGCAGCAAACATAACCGGCAGAAGATGATGACGTCAGCCGGAAGACGTTCTGACGTCATCGGAAGACAAAGTTATAAACTGGGCGGAAGACTTATGCCAACGTCATCGGAAGAGAAGATGACGTCAACCGGAAGGCAAAGTTATAAACTGGGCGGAAGACTTATGCCAACGTCATCGGAAGAGAAGATGACGTCAACCGGAAGACAACGTTATAAACCGGGCGGAAGACTTATGCTGACGTCATCGGAAGACAAATAACGTCACCGGTTGAAGAAAAATGTGAACAGTAACCGGAAGACGCAATCGGAAGACATAGTTTTAAAGACAGAATTACAACTTTTGACAGAAAGACATATAGAAGGCAACCTCAAACAGGAAGCATCAAGGATTTCAAAACCTTCAAACCCGATTCAAAAGAAGTTATAAAAATATACTTTACAATGGACAAAATTTCAAGAAGACATCCTGCACCATGACATCTTTTAACGAAGATACCTGCTGGCAGGAAGCATGAAAAACAGAAGGCATACAAGTTTCAAACTTTCACCACAGATGACAAATTTCGAGAAAACAAACTGCATGGATAGCTCTAAAATTCGAGACTATCCATGCATGACCTGAAAGGGAGAACTCAAGCAGTTCCAGAACGTTTTCAAAACATTTAAAATATATGGATACAATCTGTCAAATACAGAGGTTTTAAATACATCAATAACAGATTCCAAAAGTTTTACAGGAACTTGACATACATTTAAATTTTTACCAAAACAGGAGTTTTAAAACAAAACACAAAATCTATACAGGACTCGACTTAACTTTCAAATATACACGCTCACAGGAATACATCTTGTCTGACCGCAACAGCCAGACCCCGTGAGCTCGATCCACCAACTACATCAGCTCGTCATTCTGAGGCACCGGGTCCTCATCTGGAATATCCGTACCTACAACAGGGAGTTCACCTATGAGCCTAAAGCTCAGTAAGAACATAATCAACATGCAGTGATGCAAAATGCTATGCATGCAGTTTTCAGAAAAACGGTGACAGAACATTACATTACGTTTCACTGCACATGGTGGTATAAGTGAGGCTTATAGAGGAACTGGCGCATAACATACATAACATACTGGACATGACACTTGTTAGTAATTTTGTCGGTGTCCCAGGGAAGGACAAGGTACAGGGTATCCTTGGCGGGGATAAATTTTACATGAGTCCCAGGGAAGGACAAGAACAGGATGCCAGTCCTCGTCCACACTTAACCGTTCATTACATTACAGGATTTTATCTTTACTTACTTCAAAACCAGTGCTGAAAACATTTGCATGATTTTACTGGAAAACGTGTATGCATGGATAAGTGCGATACTCAACATTCACAGATGGCAGAATGGATACAACAGGGAAACAGAATATAACAGAGACATGTTTAACTTAAAACATAACCTAGAACCTATCTACCCAAACCATACCTAGTACCTCCAAGTTGTAGGGCCATAAGGGCCAACATAAACGTATGAACTTACCTGGTTGCTGCGGTGTCAGATGCTCGAATGTCCCTGGAATGCTTGGATCTGTAGCATGCATGAAGAGGTATAAAACAAGCTGCAATGCTAACAAATAACTTGGAAATTTATGCAGAAAACTCCACTCAGACTGGTAGAAAACAACAATGTGTTTCCATACAAAACTCGAGAGTTTTCTCCTAAATATCCTAACCTAAAACTTCAGCAAAACGCATACTTTTTGCTTGTCCAAATGTGTTAGCATTGGGAGATGTTTACCTTAGGCAGAAAACAAGGAAAACCCTAGGAGATCAAAGGTGTTTGGGTGAACTTTTGTCGCCTGGCCGAGAGAAAACAGAGGGAGAGAAGATGGAGAAGTGGAAACTTTCACGTAGGAGGGAAGAGAAGACATATCTTCTTCAACAAGTTGCCACTTGGCACTCATCCATTGGTTTGCTTCCACCTACCTTAATTACTTCCACATTTACCCTTCCAGTAGCTTTTAACCTAATTAATTTGTTTTGGTTACACATTAGTTTAGTTTCACTAAACATTTCCAACAACTCAACCAAAACATACGTTGTATAAATATAAATGTTAATCCCGCACAAATGGTTTCGGGAAAACAATTACATGGCAAAAATGCCGGGTGTTACATTCCACCCACCTTAATAGAAATTTTGTCCCCAAAATTTGCCTAAGCAAAGAAGTCTGGATATTGTGTTTTAACATCCTCCAGTCTTTCCCAAGTGGCTTCCTCCACATTATGGTTGCGCCATAAGACTTTCACCAACGGGACCACTTTGTTGCGCAATACTTTGACTGAGGTATCCAGGATCTGTATGGGCCTTTCTTCATATGTCAGGGTTGGCATAATGTCAACGTCCACATGCTCCACGATTTGAGTTGGATCTCGTACACATTTTCTCAGCATCGAGACATGGAAAACATCATGAACACCATCCATTGACGCTGGTAGTTGTAGTCTGTAGGCCATGCTTCCCACACGCTTCAAGATGGGAAAAGGCCCAATAAACCTTGGGCTTAGCTTCCCTTTCTTGCCGAATCTCATTACGCCCTTGAAAGGTGACACCTTCAAGAACACCTCATCACCTTCGGCAAACTCTAAGTCCCTTCTCCTGTGGTCTGCGTAACTTTTCTGTCGACTTTGTGCAGCTTGGATTTTTTGCTTAATCGCCGTTATTACCCCAGACATCTGTTGCAGTATTTCGGGGCCGATAAGCTTGGTTTCCCCGACTTCATCCCAACACAACGGGGATCTGCACTTTCTGCCATAAAGCGCTTCATATGGAGCCATACCGATCGTAGCCTGGTAGCTATTGTTGTAAGCAAACTCCACAAGTGGCAGGTATCTACTCCAAGGAGCGTGAAGTTCCAGCACGCACGCCCTTAACATATCTTCCAATGTCTGAATCGTTCTCTCGGATTGTCCATCCGTCTGCGGGTGAAATGCCGTGCTGAAGTCCAATCTAGTGCCCAAAGAGCTTTGCAAACTTTTCCAAAACCTGGAAGTGAATCTAGGATCGCGATCAGAGACGATTGACACAGGAATGCCGTGCAGCTTGACAATCTCATTAATGTACAGTTCTGCATACTGGTTCACGGTGAACGTCGTCATCACGGGTAGAAAATGGGCAGACTTCGTCAATCTGTCCACTATGACCCATATACTATTATGGCCTTTTACTGTTCTTGGAAGTCCAACAACAAAGTCCATTGTAATGTTCTCCCACTTCCATTCAGGAATTGGAAGAGGCTGAAGCGTTCCAATCGGTCGTTGATGTTCAGCTTTGACCTGTTGACATATTAAACAAGACTCCACATACTTGGCCACTTCATTCTTCATATTCGGCCACCAGAAGTGAAGCTTTAGGTCCTGATACATCTTCGTACTTCCGGGATGTACAGAGAAAGAGGATGAATGAGCTTCCGACAAGATATGCTTCCGTAGCTCCTCGTCTTTCGGAACATACCATCTGCCTTTGAACTTCAGAACTCCATCGCCCGAATAGCTGAAATTGGATGAGGGCATCGGCACTTTGCTCACCATATCAGCCATCTCCTTTGAATTGGTCTTCTGGGCTTCCTTAATGCGGTCCAAGACAGTGGGCCGTAGTGTCAGGTTTGCTAGTATGGCCGATAGCCCAGAAACTATCTCCATATCGAACTTCTGCATCTCTGTTCTCAAAGGCGTCGATACGGCCGACATTACTGGTTGCATAGTAGCTGGCATTCTGCTCATTGCATCAGCTACCACATTAGCTTTACCAGGATGGTACTTGATCTCAACATCATAGTCTTTTACAAATTCTAACCACCGCCTTTGCCTCATATTCAACTCCTTCTGAGTAAATATGTACTTCAAGCTTTTGTGATCCGAAAACACCTCACATGATTGTCCGTACAAATGATGTCTCCATACTTTCAGCGCAAATACAACTGCCGCTAACTCAAGGTCGTGAGTAGGGTAGTTTTCCTCATGGGTCTTCAATTGTCGGGATGCGTATGCTACCACCTTCCCTTCTTGCATCAGTACACATCCCAAGCCAACTTTTGACGCATCACAGTATACGCTGAATTTGCCATCTTCAACTGGCAATATCAACAGAGGAGCAGTGGTCAACTTTTGCTTGAGTGTCTGAAAGCTCACCTCACATGCTTCAGACCACTTGAACTTGATTTTCTTCCTTGTTAAGCTGGTCATAGGCTTCGCTATCACAGAAAACCCCTTGATGAATTTCCTGTAATAACCAGCTAGTCCAATAAAGCTCCGTACTTCACTTGCATTTCTCGGCCTGGGCCAATCCCTTACAGCCTGAATCTTGGCCGGGTCCACAGATACTCCTTCAGCAGACACCACGTGGCCCAAGAATTTAATCTTGCTTAACCAGAACTCACACTTTGACAGCTTGGCATATAATTGGTGTTGCTTTAGGATTGACAGTACCATAGCCAAGTGTTTCTCATGCTCGGCCACACTCCTGGAATAAACCAGAATGTCGTCGATGAAAACGATCACAAATTTATCCAAGACATCATGGAATATCCTGTTCATTAGGTCCATAAATGCTGCCGGAGCATTAGTCAACCCGAAAGACATCACCAAGAACTCATAGTGTCCGTACCGGGTTCTGAAGGCAGTCTTTGGAATATCTTCAGCTCTGACCTTCAACTGGTAATAGCCGGAGCGTAAGTCAATCTTAGAAAATACCCGAGCCCCCTGTAGCTGATCAAACAAATCGTCAATTCTTGGCAACGGGTACTTATTCTTGATAGTCAACTTATTCAGCTCACGGTAGTCAATACACATCCGTAGGGACCCATCCTTCTTCTTGACAAACAAGACGGGAGCACCCCACGGAGAGAAACTAGGGCGCACAAAACCCTTGTCCATTAATTCTTTCAACTGAGCCTTCAACTCCTTCAGTTCAATTGGTGCCATACGGTACGGATTCTTCGATACTGGTTCCGCACCAGGATACACATCGATTTCAAACTCGATGTCACGATCAGGTGGCAATCCCGGTAAGTCATCTAAGAAAACCTCTGAGAAGTCCCGGACTACCGGAATGTTTTGAAGTTCCACCTCATTTTGCCTTCGAACATCCACAACGTGGGCAAGAAATCCGATGCACCCTGACTTCATCAGTCGTTGAGCTTTCAAGGAAGATATCACAGGCATACGGTGTTTCTTCGGTACTGCCTGATAGGAGAATTCTACTTCATTTGGGCGCTTAAATGACACAAGCCCGGACCTACAGTTGATGGTGGCATAATGTCTAAATAGCCAGTCCATCCCCAGAATGACATCGTACCCTTTCATACCGATGACGATAAGATCGGCATAAAATTTCTGGTCTCCCACTGACACTATATCACCCCGTACAACCCGCTCGGAGTGCATAAACTCTCCGGACGGTAGCATAACGCTGTAGGGCTGATCTGAGGACGTACTACAAAACTTCTGTCTAACTACAAAATCCATGGCCACAAACGAATGTGTGGCCCCCGTGTCCCACAAGGTATAAGCAGGCACATCACATACTGAAATTGTACCTGTAATTGCTGTGTGCTGATCAGCATCATCAACGTCCTCCATCATTGCAAACACTCTTGGCACAGCCTGTCCTGTTCTGGTGTCGGGTATTGGACAATCTCGAATTTGATGACCTACTTGGCCACATCGGAAACAAGCTCCAGTGAAGAGTCTGCATTCTCCTGTATGATTCTTCTGGCAACGTGAGCAGACAGGAAGCTGAGGAGCTCCCATAGGTCTCTTCCCTTTGTCCTGGTAAGTAAGGGTCTCATTGGGCCTTTTAGTGCCCCTGTTCTGTTGCTGTTGAGGATGTACATTCTGAATCTTTTGTTGTTGTTGTTGAGGAGCATTTCTTATAATTCCTCTTGGTGGCTCTCTCTGTCTCTGGGACTTTATTTCTAAGGCCTCAAGTTGATAAGCCTTGGCCACCACTTTCACATATGGTGCCTCATCAAAACCTCCAGTCGTGATTCCTCGCAGAAGGTCCATCTTTAAACCTTGAATAAACTGGTGCACCTTGTTCTCATCAGTGGCCACCATGTGTGTTGCATATCGGGATAGCGACTCAAATTTCTGAACATACTCGGCCACAGATCCATACTGTCGCAGCCGAGAAAACTCAAGTAACTTTTCCTTTCTCACTCCTCGGTCAAAGTACTTCTCGTAGAAGAGTGTTTTAAATCCCTCCCAACTCAATGCCACAGTAGACGATTGTACTGCATCCCACCAGAATCCAGCACTTTCAGTGAGATGGAACGTGGCACAAGTAACCTTCTTGTTGTCTTCTACTTCTGCATAACTGAACATCTTTTCCATAGTTCGAATCCAGGTTTCAGCACGGGTCGGGTCTGTAGACAACCCATCAAATGAGGGTGGCTGAAGTCGCCGGAATCTGTCTCCACTATTGTCTCGCGGTGCATTATTTCCAGGATTATTATTATTGTTGTTCCCATGGTTGTTGTTCCTATCATCTTCCCGAGCCATCATGCGCTCTACCATACGTGACTGTGCACCCACCAGTTCGGTTAGTCGGTCAATGGCTCGAGAGCTTTCACTGGACTCTTCCTGATGTCCTCTCACCATTTCTAAGATAGTCCTATAAGTAGAATAACAGAATAACCTAATTTAATAAACAAACTTTTACAGGAATTTAAACACTTACAGTTGGCGGAGCGATATCACGTGGCGGGTTGCGCAGTCAGACATTTCACAGAATCGGTTTTAAAACCGTGTCGCTCTGATACCATAACTGTGACAGCCCGAAACCGGATCCGAATCGGGTTCCGGGATCGGAGCCGTCACTCCGGGACATTTACAGGAAACGGTGACTATTATTTTTTTTTTTTAAACTAATAGAACAATCAAAGCAGTGAACAGAGAGGGAGAACTGCAGGGAGTAATCGAAAACATTTGCAGGGGGAGAGAGAGAGTTCTCTGGAATGGAAAGCAAACAAATCTCAATAATAGATAACCGAACAGAAATAGGCATAAGACTGGCGGAAATGGAAACAGGAAACAGTGGCGGACGATGTAGTTTCAAACTGAACCGGAGGAGAAATCAGTGGATAGCGTCATCGGAAGATAAAGGCAGCAAACATAACCGGCAGAAGATGATGACGTCAGCCGGAAGACGTTCTGACGTCATCGGAAGACAAAGTTATAAACTGGGCGGAAGACTTATGCCAACGTCATCGGAAGAGAAGATGACGTCAACCAGAAGGCAAAGTTATAAACTGGGCGGAAGACTTATGCCAACGTCATCGGAAGAGAAGATGACGTCAACCGGAAGACAACGTTATAAACCGGGCGGAAGACTTATGCTGACGTCATCGGAAGACAAATAACGTCACCGGTAGAAGAAAAATGTGAACAGTAACCGGAAGACGCAATCGGAAGACATAGTTTTAAAGACAGAATTACAACTTTTGACAGAAAGACATATAGAAGGCAACCTCAAACAGGAAGCATCAAGGATTTCAAAACCTTCAAACCCGATTCAAAAGAAGTTATAAAAATATACTTTACAATGGACAAAATTTCAAGAAGACATCCTGCACCATGACATCTTTTAACGAAGATACCTGCTGGCAGGAAGCATGAAAAACAGAAGGCATACAAGTTTCAAACTTTCACCACAGATGACAAATTTCGAGAAAACAAACTGCATGGATAGCTCTAAAATTCGAGACTATCCATGCATGACCTGAAAGGGAGAACTCAAGCAGTTCCAGAACGTTTTCAAAACATTTAAAATATATGGATACAATCTGTCAAATACAGAGGTTTTAAATACATCAATAACAGATTCCAAAAGTTTTACAGGAACTTGACATACATTTAAATTTTACCAAAACAGGAGTTTTAAAACAAAACACAAAATCTATACAGGACTCGACTTAACTTTCAAATATACACGCTCACAGGAATACATCTTGTCTGACCGCAACAGCCAGACCCCGTGAGCTCGATCCACCAACTACATCAGCTCGTCATTCTGAGGCACCGGGTCCTCATCTGGAATATCCGTACCTACAACAGGAAGTTCACCTATGAGCCTAAAGCTCAGTAAGAACATAATCAACATGCAGTGATGCAAAATGCTATGCATGCAGTTTTCAGAAAAACGGTGACAGAACATTACATTACGTTTCACTGCACATGGTGGTATAAGTGAGGCTTATAGAGGAACTGGCGCATAACATACATAACATACTGGACATGACACTTGTTAGTAATTTTGCCGGTGTCCCAGGGAAGGACAAGGTACAGGGTATCCTTGGCGGGGATAAATTTTACATGAGTCCCAGGGAAGGACAAGAACAGGATGCCAGTCCTCGTCCACACTTAACCGTTCATTACATTACAGGATTTTATCTTTACTTACTTCAAAACCAGTGCTGAAAACATTTGCATGATTTTACTGGAAAACGTGTATGCATGGATAAGTGCGATACTCAACATTCACAGATGGCAGAATGGATACAACAGGGAAACAGAATATAACAGAGACATGTTTAACTTAAAACATAACCTAGAACCTATCTACCCAAACCATACCTAGTACCTCCAAGTTGTAGGGCCATAAGGGCCAACATAAACGTATGAACTTACCTGGTTGCTGCGGTGTCAGATGCTCGAATGTCCCTGGAATGCTTGGATCTGTAGCATGCATGAAGAGGTATAAAACAAGCTGCAATGCTAACAAATAACTTGGAAATTTATGCAGAAAACTCCACTCAGACTGGTAGAAAACAACAATGTGTTTCCATACAAAACTCGAGAGTTTTCTCCTAAATATCCTAACCTAAAACTTCAGCAAAACGCATACTTTTTGCTTGTCCAAATGTGTTAGCATTGGGAGATGTTTACCTTAGGCAGAAAACAAGGAAAACCCTAGGAGATCAAAGGTGTTTGGGTGAACTTTTGTCGCCTGGCCGAGAGAAAACAGAGGGAGAGAAGATGGAGAAGTGGAAACTTTCACGTAGGAGGGAAGAGAAGACATATCTTCTTCAACAAGTTGCCACTTGGCACTCATCCATTGGTTTGCTTCCACCTACCTTAATTACTTCCACATTTACCCTTCCAGTAGCTTTTAACCTAATTAATTTGTTTTGGTTACACATTAGTTTAGTTTCACTAAACATTTCCAACAACTCAACCAAAACATACGTTGTATAAATATAAATGTTAATCCCGCACAAATGGTTTCGGGAAAACAATTACATGGCAAAAATGCCGGGTGTTATAACTTAAGTTTCTCTAAAATCAAAATTAAACCTCTAAATTTGAAGCTGATAAGAATGATAAGGCCGGCAAAGCTTGACCAGTTCAAGAACGAGAAATTTTAGATACTGTAAAAAAGAATACGAGAAGGAAAATTGACCAAATGTAATGATCAGCAGAAACAGAGAAATGTCGACGGCAATGACAAAAAGTGAATGGCCGGTAGCTGTGGTGCGCGCCCGCTCGCTGATAGAGGTTTGATGGAGCTGTCGGAAGAGAGAGGGGGCTGTTCGAGTTTTAAGAAAAATAAAACATCTAGAACACAGCGTCTTTCTACTTCATTGAAAAATGATCTTCTTATTTGGAATAATGACTCTTTTAAAATAAAAAATTTATAATAATTTTGAAATAAAATAACGGATATTTTATTGTCCTAAAATAATAGTCAGCTTGAAACAATTATTGATACAATTATTTATAATTGATTACTTACCTAAGCAGATGACACGTCGTGGTCGTACCTCAACTACTCCATTCTCCACTACCAAACTGGAAGCTTCCCTAGAAAACTTTCTCCCTCTCATTCTTCCCCCAGATTCTTGGAATCCCTCTCCCCGCTCGCAACCCTTCCTCCCATGGCGTCCGCGGCGCGCCTTATTCACTTCTGGGCTTCTCGCCCTAAAGCCGCTCTGCCGGAGAGAGAGCTTCCCGCTTCTGTTGTGTTCTCGGCTACAAAAGTGAAGCCGATCGATTTGGAGAACAGGAAGATCGTTTTGCAGCCGCGGTTGTGTACTCTGAGGTCGTACGGAGAGGAAATAGTGAAGACGAGGAAAGACACTGTCGATGTATCTCCTTTTTTCGCGACTCTCTCCGATTATATAGAGAGTTCGAAGAACAGCCATGACTTCGAGATCATCTCCGGCCGCCTCGCCATGGTGACTCCTAATCCCTTTCTGCAAATCGTGTTCTTAATTTCATCGTCTCCGTTTCTATCTCTCATCGCACGATATCTTAATCACTTCTGCGGATTGTGTTTAGTATGTCTCGAATTCTTTTTCCTATCGCATGCTTCATAATCATCTTCCGCAGATTGTGTGTGCGCGTGTATTCTTCTACATCTATCTCTCTCTCTTTTTTTCGATTTCTGATCATTTTCGGCAGATCTTGTTCGTATTTCATTGTCTTTCTCCAATTCACACTCCGCGCATCTGCATCTTAAGTTCATTTTCTGTGCAGATCGTTCTCGTATATATTCGTCTGCCTCCCTCCATATCTTTCATAGCACAATTTCTAACCATTTTCTGCAGATTATTACAGTATTTCATTGTCGGCCTCCATTCCTATCTCTTACCGCAACAATTTCTCGCATTTTTCTGCAGATTGTGTTCGCTGCAACAGTGATTGTGGAGGTTGCGACAGGAAACTCTGTATTCAGAAAAATGGAGTTGGAAGGACTCGCAGAAGCAGCAGAGGCGTGTTTAGGAGCAGTGATATTCGCAGCAACCTTCGCGTGGTTCTCCAGCGCCAGAAGCAGAGTAAGTGGAATCTTCACACTTAGCTGCAACACCTTCATCGATTCCCTCATCGATCAGATTGTGGAAGGTGTGTTCTATGAAGACGAGGATCCAAGCGACTGGTCCGACGAGATCTAAGCCAGGAGACGGAAGACTCACTTCAAGAATCAATCATATGAGCTTCTGAAAGAGATTAATATATCTCATCCGCCATTATAGACGGCAGGGTTGGGGGCGAGGAAACATATAGAATTGGTCAAGAGTGTGAAGCATAGCTATATACTTGGTGTGAAGCATACATAAATAACCCCTCACGGTACCTAGCGTGGTCAAAGCGTGACACCGACCATATGGTTTAAGCATTGGCTCCATACATTTGGCTCCTCAATATATATTATTTGAGTTTGGAAATTGTAAGAATTTAGATCGACTTAACTGTAGTCCGATCATTTTTATAAGTTTAAATTATCTTATATGTATATTGTTAGATCAGTAGAATTCGTGATCTTTTACCTGAAAGCATTCTTTATTGCTCTGCTCTCGTTCAGCTAGGTTGTTTCTTCTTGCTCTGTTTCGTTCAGCTAGGGGTTGTGAGTTGTGCGATTACTTAGTCTTCATGGTATTCAGAGCCTCTATTCTGGATCTTGTCTGCTTTTGAGAGGGGCTGTTGCAGTCAGTAGTCGGTATAGGTTGAAGCACTGGTGTTCAAAAATTGAATCGGTGGCTGAGACTTTCCTGGTGTGGGTTTAGAAGAAGTAGAAGTTGATTTCGCAGCATTAATTGAAGGTTTGAAGGGCTGAAAATTGTCAGATTAGAGATAAGAACCCAAAACCCTTTTTGTTTTCCTATGTTATGTTTGTGGAAGCTAGATCAAAGATTAGACCTTTTTTTTTTCCTTCTTGGCTTGGATTGAAAAATCTTTGATCGTCTTTGTTATGTTGTATTGCAACTGAAAACTTCATAGGCTGTTTTCTCATCATGGGTGGTCGTAAAGATGATTCTCTTCAGTTGATTAGTATCCAATTGAATGGTAAAAACTACTCGTATTGGAGTTATGTTATGAAAAATTTCTTGCATGGCAATCAAAATAAGTCGGCATCTAAGGTCTCTCATGATAAGTTTACTTTCTGCAAATAGAAGGGTTATTGGAAGACTCAGTGTCCGTTATTGCTGAAAAAGGGTAAATTGCAAACAATGTCCGCCACCACAGCCGCAACAACAATTGTCGTTCTCGCCTCAGTCTACTCCATGGACATATCGACCACCTAATACAGTGTTTGCCCCGTCTATGGATCCATTCATGTTTGAGAAGTTTCAGCAGTTTCTTGCCTCACATCCCCATGATACGTCAACAGCCTCTCACAAGGGTTTATCCTCGTTTGGTTTCTCAAGTATATCCTCTTCGTTATGGGTCTTAGATTCAGGTGCATCTCATCATATGTCTCCTAATTTGTCTTCTTTTGCTTCATTTTCTCTCAATTCTTCTGTATCAATTATAACTGCTGATGACGCTCTTATGTCACTAGTAGGTGTTGGTTCTATTGTTATATTTATTGTGTCATTTTATGATGTTTATTATATTCCTAGTCTTACTCTTAATCTTATTTTTGTAAGTCAATTATGTGAGTTTGGATACTTAGTCTTATTTTCTTCTTCCACTTGTTCTATAAAGGACCCGCGTTTTCAGAATGTGATTGGAATAGGCCGTAGGAAGGGGGAACTCTATGTGTTGGATCAACTCAAAGTATCAGATATTGCTTCTAGTGTGCACTTGTCTTCTTTTCGTTTGAGTCGCTTATCTTCTATTTTTTATTTATGGCATTCTCGTTTGGGTCATGTTTCAGTATCTCATCTACTTGTCTATTGATTTTAATTGTTATAAAGAGTAAAGTAAAAAGGAATAAGCTGATTTTCTTTGTATGTACGATGAACGAAGGGAACGGGGACAGAAGGAGAGAGAGATTGCTCCGACAAAGAGAGCGCATATCACCAAAGTTCAATGCATGTAAGTTTGAGTGTTGAGTGCGAAAACTATTCCGGCGCGTATTTTGCAAATGACGGTTTTAACGAGATGTATTATAGCAATGAGCAAATTTGCTCATAATCAAAAGGTCGAGATTCAGTTTGTCATCTATAAATGGTCTCTAAAATCAGAGATTAAATTATACATGCACATTAAATGATGGTAGTTTCATCAACTATGCTTAGAAGAACTACGTCCACGTTACAGATTAAAACATTTAATTATGATTTTATTCTTATTATATAAAAACAAAAATTTTAATTAATAAAATATTCAATGTTTAGAAGAAACAAACTTGAATTAATTATATGAATAAAAACTAGGTTTACAGAAACACTTACAACGAAGCCTAGCATGAGAGAGAGAGAGAGAGAGAGAGAGAGAGAGAGAGAGAGAGAGAGAGAGAGAGTTACCCACCAAGAAGATCGATAATACCCAACACCACAGCACAGATACGCTTCAGACCATCTTCTCTGCGCGCCAGTTCGTGAGGGTAAGCGAGCCCAGAATATCTTTCAAATATTCCAAATTTTGAAACATAAAAGTCAACTTTTTTTCCTTTTATTTCGTCGTAAAACAATACGGTTTTCCAGAATATTGTTACCTTTTAAATCCATTTTTGCAAGCATTTGGGTAATCCGCAGCAGCAGCAATGCGAGTATATGCATAGTCATAAGCATCACTGGCCAAATCCTGCACTGAAGCTTCCAATGCATCGCCAGAGTAACTGTACTTGTCTGAACATTCTTTGAGGACTTTCATCAAACGGGTGTCGTTCAATTTGTCCGTCACTTGAGATGATAAGAAAGAGGAGGTCTCTGTCGCGTTGAAAAATCCAATTTCCACCATTATCATCGCCAACCCCTTCGTGTCTGCTTCTTGGCTTCCTGGATTTGATTTCAGAGACGCTAGACATAGTTGGTAGTATTTGGTGCTCTTGCAAGTATTGTGGATCAGGTCCTCGTTTGCAGTTACGAGAGTGTTTGGTTTGTGAGAAAGGGTGATGGAAACTAGAGTGGAGACAAGAAAAAGAAGGCAAAAGTTCATACCCATTTGAGAATTTCGATCAATTTTTTGAAAAGTTACGATTTTTATTAAGAGATAAAGAGGAAGATTGGAGGAGAGTGAGTGAGTGAAGATGGCTGTAAAGCCAAGAAAAAACTGTGTTATTGTCCAGCTTCTGTGTTTTGAAACAAATGATTGGTAAGAAACAGAGCACTAATATCTAAACTGGTGGGGAGAGAGTAGTCATTAAGGAGATATGTTGTTTTGTGGAATTTAAGGGGGTTGTTTGGAAGATAGCAAAGAGCCAAAACAAACGAGTCACGGGGATCTCTTATCTCGGTAAGGTTTGCCTTAATGGCTTATTGGTTTTTATTGTTTGTCATTGTCTAACGCATAAAATTAAGCAATAAATGATTAAATTAAGCAATAAACTGAAATGGGTGACTGAATATATATAATAGACTGACTCATCGGTTCTGATGTACACTCAGATTCCAACTTGAACTTCACCTAAAAATTGATTTCTTCCGAGTTTTCTTAACCATTCACTCAGAAAGTGAATACACAAACTTCATAGTCTTATTACTCGTCATTGTAGAATCCTATAATACATACAAATTTGTAGATTTCTTGTGTTCATTTAACATGATGAGAGCACCATTACTGATTTTCACAACTCCACCTACAACGTTGTACTTATATCCTTTCGCATCTAAAGTATATAACGAAATCAGATCTTTCTTTAACTCGAGAACATGTTGCACATTACTCAGTGTCCTTATAACTCCATCAAATATCTTGATTCTAATGGTACCAATTGGTACCTTGCAAGGTGTGTTGTTACCCATTAATACAATACCCTCTGAAATAGTCTCATATGTCGAAAACAAACTTTGGTTGTAACACATATGACATATTTATAAGTTGTCTGGATGCCCAAATCTACAACTGAATGATTGAAAATCCCCATTTCCTCTCTCAAACCTCAGTTGTCGTTGCCAGTATTGCACCCTCATCATGCCCTTCCACACTTGGGTTTCCATATTCTCTCTTTCAGTGTCAAAAATGCACCTCAAAAACCTATATCAACTATCTCTTTTTAGTATTCAGGTTTTTTGCTTACACACCCCAAATCCTAATTAAACCCTAACCCCTGCAGGAATCACCTTATCTCGTGCTCAAGTTGATGTCTTTCACTTAAAGATTGGTTCCTTCGGCTCGTCTTCAATTAACATTAGTTATTTCTACCGCAAACTTTCATTTGGATAGAATCTACACTTTGTCAGGTTCAACAACAACAATCCCCTCACCTTCCAGTTCAACAATTTCTCAGAGTTATATTTTTTTTTATATTTTTGTTTAAAATCTGAACTAGCAATGACATTCTCTTCTCGAGCTATTGACAAAAAGAAAATGTGTGTCACTCGAGAAGGGTCCAAATTATTTGTTGAAAAGTTGACTTGATTATATATAAATTCGAGATAAATAGAGAGTACTAAGTTAAAATCTAGGTCATTATCCAAATAACAACGAAAAGTTTGTAAAGATAACAAACCATAATTTTAGATCTCGTCTTCACTTGAACTCGAATATTGAATCCCAATGACCGTTGTCCAATACCAAAACCATGGAACCTAAGTAGATAGAAAGCAATACTCATCAATCATTAGTATGGCATGTTCGAAAATATTGCTACATACCTAGGTAGCTATAAATAAAGTGAGCTTCCACTGTTTTTTGTTAAAAAACCATCACAATAATAAAGGAGGGAAGGTTCCATCCGGAACCTCATCACATAAAGGCGGGGATCCGAAGATCCTGCAACACCTCGTGAGTCAGAAAGAAGCTGAAAAAGTGATAGCGATCAGAAGATCTAGCCACGTCACCCAGGCTATCGCCGAGAAACTCAACAATTGTACAAATTGTGAATCAAAAGGTGGTCGGTGAATGTAACGACTGACCGGGTTCCCCCGGCCCAGCCGTGCAGTCCGCACCACAGGCCCAGGCACTGCCACGTGGCAGCCACACAGGCCCACTAAGTGTACTCACGATCTTCTCCCCCCACCTGGTTTGAGGGGAGTTTTTGCCTTTCCCCCACTCGAACCTAAGACCTCAGGGACTAGTACCTGGGTTACAAGTGAGGAGTACCACTTGAGCTACGTGGCAGTGCCTGGGCCTGTGGTGTGGACTACACGGCTGGGTCGGGGGAACCCGGTTAGTCGTTACAGTGAAACAGTCAACGACAACACCACCCACGTAAACGTAATGCCTAAAGAGTGGCTGGCGAGCAAGCTTAGCAACGACACCACCCAGTGTATCAAACAAAATCCCTTTGCCATGTTTAACGATTCGAAACCCAAGAAGTCTGTCATTACTGTCTTATTACAAATTTTCGTCACGTAAAAACAAATAACTTCACTCAACAAAAGATGTACATTATCTGACTCTAGTTATTTTGGTTGCTCAGCTGGTACAACAAAAAAATACTTGATATCGATACCAGAAAGGCTTGACCAACCTAATTAAAACAATTAGCTTATTAGGCATACATACATGAAAAATCAAAATGAACTACCATGCACTTATAAAATAAACATGTAAAATATACGTACATATATGTAAAATTTTATATCATAGCGACCGTGCTATTAGAATTTTCATGAGTGTATATCCATTAAAATAAGTTTTGAAAATCATGTTATGCAAAGTTGTACAATATAGAAACTCCTACTTCAATAATGACCACAACCTTACCAAAATTCCAAACACACTAGCGGCACAAGGAACTAGAAATGAAGCATAAAAAACAAGGACATTGTCGGAAGCTATAACCAACCCGACATCAAATCCCAAATCATAACACAATAGATTTCAAAGGAAAATAAATACGGATTGGAACCCAACTATTTAGGGATGGACAATAGGCGGATCCTACATCGACCCTAGGAACCCAATCAAGATAACACGACAAATAGAGCACCTCGACGACAAATTTTTTTAAAAATAACAGACTGTGCAGTTGACCAGAACCCACTGATGCGCGTCGAAAATATCAAAAATAATTTTTGCTAAAAATATATGAATTTGTAAATTGGTAAGCAAGGTCGAATCCACAGGGAATAGTAAATAAATTTATTTTTTATAAAAATTATATCACAAGCAAATTGGAGGTTTTGAGTTTTGAGATATGAAAATAAGTAACAAACAATAAAATGAGATTTCAATGGAGGATGATTATCTAGTCAAAAAGGAATTTCAGTTTTGATTCGGTGAACTGATCATTAAAACATAAATAAATTTCTTATCTTCTTTAATAAATTTGTTATAGTTACCAAGATGCTCTAATAATATAATCTATTCATAGTTTCTTGATAACCAAAAGAAACTCTATGGATTAACTCGCTTATTAACAAACAACCCTAAAGATATGCTCTTAGGATTTAATTTATCAATAGTATTAAGAATTAGAGAAACCTAATTCTAGTCAAACATTTCAACAAGCGCAAATAATTTAGACTAAATCATATACCTTCATAACCTATGTTATATACCACATGTATTAGAACCTTTAAACAATTACGGATTTAAAAGCCCTAAATGACGACATATTAAATTAATAAATTGAAGAATGACTGGTTCAAACAATCCACAAATTAATAATGTTATGGAGTAAAGAAGATGTATAAATACTCAACAAGAAAAAGAGTAACAAAAAAAGTAGATCTCACAGTTCTTTGATAAATCAAAACTTCAATTAATTCCTTGACAATAGATAAAAATTAGCAATCCATGAAAGAGTAGAAAAAACCCTAGGGAGAAAAAGAGAGAGTGGCGAACGAAAGAGAAATGGAGGAGAGCTAGAGAGAGAAGATTTAGGGAGAGAGAGAAGAGGGAGGAGTGTGATGACCCGGATGTGTACGTATGAGTACGACTGCGGGGCAAACCTGGAATTGCGGGGTGGATTTCGAACTCGAGTATAGGCAAATCCCGGGTCGTAAAGAAGGGGCGTCACAATCCCACATCGCTTGGGGAAATATATGGAAATGAAACATATGTAACGAAACTCTCCCAAGCTAGTAAGACGCGTTTTGGAGCATAATTGGCAACGGATCCCATAAAAACTCTGAAGTTAAAAGTGATTCAGCGAGAGTAGTATCAAGTTGGGTGACCGACTGAGAAGTCCTAGCCAAACAAAGCCGTGAGGGGAGAATATTGGGTTACGACCCAATCCCTAGAGCGGACAATATCTTACAGGGAAAAGAGGTCATTATAAGAAGGATCTAGAAGAGAGAAGATTCTCCATTTTTTTTAAAGAGATCTCACCCGATTTGAAATTATTCGAATTAGAGTCTTTTCTCTTTTCTAATCTAAATCTCTCTCCAAATATGTAGGTCTAACTGCCAATAATATCTCCACAACAACATTTAGGAGATTGTGTTTTTAGATTTCCTTTTAAACGACATTAGGTGGCGTGACCATAAGACGTGGACACACCTTATTCTGGGATTTCTTCTGCCCATTTTGCCTCATAGCCGAACTATTTTTCAGGGAAGTGATGTGCATGTACGGAATACCAAAGTCCATTGTGTCGGATAGAGACGCCAAATTCTTGAGTGCGTTTTGGTAGACTTTATGGGGCAAATTAGGCACCGAGCTACTCTTTAGTACATAATTTCACCCTCAAACCAACAGACAAACCGAGGTGGTGAATAAGACAATGAGTGCTTTGCTAAGGAGTATAGTGGGCAAGAAGTTCTCTAATTGAGACTTACAACTCTCCTATATTGAATTTGCCTATAATCGGAGTGTGTATAACTCTACTCAAATGACCCATTTTGAGGTAGTATACAGATTTAGCCCTCTCACACCACTAAACCTTATTCCCTTACCCACAAAAGACATGGTCAATCCTAGAAAAGCAAGTAAAGCCGAACAAGTGAGAACCTTGCATGAGAAGGTTGAGAAGAACATCCAAAAGAAGAATAAGTCCTACGCCAAGCACACCAACCGCCGTAGGAAAGAAGTCATCTTCAAGGAAGGCGATCTAGTGTGGCTCCATTTGAGGAAGAAAAGGTTTTCTAAGCAAAGAAAATCCAAACTTCTCTCTAGGGCAGATAGACCGTTCAAAATAGTGAAGAGGATCAACAACAATGCATACAAGCTTAAATTACCGGAAGAATACGAAGTATCCGCCACTTTCAATGTACAAGACCTATTCTCATACATTGGGGAAGAGATCGAGCATGAAGAAGAAGCACATTCAAATTTGAGGTCAAATCATCAATCACCCAGGGAGGATGATGTGCCAAGAGGAGCCATCACTCGATCACGAGCCAAATCCTTGGCTTTGGCCGTTAGTTGAAGCAACATATGACTATCTAAGGATGGAACTAAATGCTCATGACATGGAGAAGCCTTTTCACTTGCTAACAAGGGTGCACTTCTCGGCCACTCCAAACTTAGAAGAAAGAATTTGTCTTCCTTGTGACACTTAATGTAACTTGAACTTAGTTTTATTTTCTTTAAAAAATTTAGTATTTTAATGTATTAGGTAACATGTAATGGATGAACATATAAAGGAGGGAAGAGTGGTTACATTTTGAAATAAGAGGGACCACTTGAAAGTGACCCTTGAAGAAAAAAAGGATTTGCCCAAAATGGCAAAACCATGGTGTACTCGGCGAAGCCATGTGGCCGAATATGTGATGACCCGAATATGCACGTATGGGTACGATGGCTGCACGAACCGGAACTCGAATGGCGGTACGTCCGCGCGGGCGAATCGGAAGGTGACAGGTCCTAAAAAGAGGGTTGTCACAATCCCACATCGCTTGGAAAAGTATGTGGAAATGAAACATATGTAAAGAGACCCTCTCAAGATAGCAAGACGCGTTTTGGAGCACAATTGGCAACGGATCACAATCCCACATTCGCTTGGAAAAGTATGTGGAAATGAAACATATGTAAAGAGACCCTCTCAAGATAGCAAGACGCTTTTGGAGCACAATTGGCAACGGATCCCATAAGAACTCCGAAGTTAAAAGTGCTTCGGCGAGAGCAATTCTAGGTTGGGTGACCTTCTGGGAAGTTCTCGCCAAACAAAGTCGTGAGGGGAGGATATTAGGCTACTGCCCAATCCCCAGAGCAGACAATATCTTGCTGGGATAAGGGGTCGTTACAAATGGTATCAGAGCCTGTACCCAACCGGAAATGTGGCCAACAAGGACGTTGGGCCCCGAGGGGGGGTGATTGTGATGACCTGAATATGCACGTATGGGTACGATGGCTGCACGAACCGGAACCCAAATGGCGGTACGTCCGCGCGGGCAAATCGGAAGGTGACAGGTCGTCACAATCCCACATCGTTTGGGGAAGTATGTGGAAATGAAACATATGTAAAGAGACCCTCCCAAGATAGGAAGACGCGTTTTGGAGCACAATTGGCAACGGATCCCATAAGAACTCCGAAGTTAAAAGTGCTTCGGCGAGAGCAATTCTAGATTGGGTGACCTTCTGGGAAGTTCTCGCCAAACAAAGTCGTGAGGGGAGGATATTGGGCTGTGGCCCAATCCCCAGAGCGGACAATATCTTGCTGGGATAAGGGGTCGTTACAGAATACCCCTCCCCTTTTGAATCTCTTCTTTGACTAGTTACCAAACCCTAATTTCTAAGAAGAGGTATGATATTTAAACCATCCTTAAGGCCCCTCTTCAACACTTTTGAATGAAAATTTACATAATAGTTTCAGCTTGTTGAAGTTCCTTCACTTCTCCTAATCGGCGAGTCACATCTGAGAATTAGAGTGATTTTTGTGTTTCCATTTTGTGAGAGTCAAAGTGGTTACATTTCTTTTGCAACCTTCCTCCTCATTTTCTTGGCGTGGAGAATCATCAGTAAGGTTGTATCCAACTCTCATCCAAAGCCAGTTGGAGTGCCCTTTCTTCAAAAGAGGTGTTAAACCCGAGAGGTCCTGTTATTACCTCCTCGGACCAGCAAGCAGTCTTTTGTCCATAACTTTTCAACCACAGCGACTTAGCCTCTGATTTTTGGAGGGAAGTTCAGTAACATACTTGGTAAGAACATGTTAAAATTTCATATTATTTGAAGTTAAATTGAAGGTTTTATGCTTGTTGAAATCTGGGGATTTCTCCATCAAATCTATTGTCCAGCCGAGAGAACTAGTGTTTGTGTTTGTCCTTTAAATTGAAGCACGTCACAAAATATCTAGAAAACATCAAGGGATTCTCGAATTCGATTCCAAACCTACCAATAATATTTGAATGTAAAAACGGAGGTCGAAAACTTACAATCTTCCAAAACTCCTTCACAAGAGTTGTTTCACGACGTCTGCAGAAACCGAGCTCGATCCTCTCTCTCTCTCTGTTTATCTTTGTATGAAGGTGAGAAACAGAGGGGGTAGGATTTTCCTACTCCTTTTTATTTAATAAAAATTATTTTTTTAAAAAATTATTTAGTATATAAAATGTGAATTAATATATTTTATATATTAAACAAACTCTTTAATTTTTACTTCACCAAAAATTTAAATGTTGTCCAACATTTAATCTCGTTGTAAATTCTGTAGAATCGAGATTGTCTAAGGGGGTGAATTAGACCTTTTAAAATTATTAAGCTAATTGCAAACCAATTTAATAACTTAGATAATTTTTCTCCTGTTCTTAAAACTTGAAAACTAACAGCAGAGAATCAAATAAAGTAGAGAGTGAGAGAGAAATTAACACCAGTAGTTTTTACGTGGTTCGGCTCAACCCAGCCTACATCCACGCTTCAAGGTTCACCCCTTGAAGATCCTTAACCTTCTCTTCTCAACGAGAATACACAGATCAGAATTCCGGGCTCTGATCAACTGCCTTTACAATTCAGGATTGAACTTCACGGGCGTCAATCCACTGCCTTATACAGATTGTAGAGTTTGTAAATGGTAAGCTCAGACTACACTCTCACAAGGATTAAAACTCAAGTTAATGTAGAGAGGTGTAGAAGAAATACAGAGTATGAATGATTTTACAGATTAGGGCTCAAGAGTAAGATTCGCAAAAAGTTGTTCCTTCGTGCTCTAACCTTGGCTTAAATACTCTGTATGTTAGTCGGCTCTTGACTTCAATGCTCCTCATCCAATAATGGAAACTTTGTTACCGTTGGAGCAGCTTTCGTACAATTTCAGGTAGCCGTTGCCTTCTGTAGTTGCAAGTCGTCGTCGCCATTAAAGTTCTGGAGTTAATGCTGAAAACGACGTCACTGTAGCTTCGCGGCTATTTTGAATTCTGGCGGAAGATCGCAGCTTTAAAAGCTATCGGCATGAGTATTTTCAAAACGCCATCAGTAGATGCAACCTTGAGGACTCCATCGGCAGATGCAGCTTGGAAGCCTTCGGCAGATGGAGCTCGAAAGCCATCGGCATGTGCAGCTTGAAAGCCATCACCAGATGTAGCTTGAAAGCCATCGGCAGGTGCAGCTTGAAAGCCATCGGCAGATGCAGCTTGAAAGCCATCGGCAGATGGAGCTCGAACGTTATCGGCAGATGGAGCTCGAAAGTTATCGGCAAATGCAGGCTTTGAATTCCATCGGCAGATGCACCTTGAAAAATCGTCGGCAGATGCACCTTGAAAAATCGTCGGCAGATGCATCTTTCAAACTTCATCGGTAGAAGCATCTTGACATTCCATCGGCAGATGTGAGCATTGAATGCCATCGGTAGATGTGACTTGAACGCCATCGGTAGATGTCTTTATTTAAGTACTTTGCCTTTATCGTTTAGCAAACGGTTTGAGTTGTCTTCAAATGCCATCGGCAGGAAGAACTAAGACAGAAGATGTAATCGGCAGATGTAACTTTTGTTTACCAATTTTTTTCAGCCCTGTACACTTAACACGATTCATTAGACAACTAAAATACCATTTTTAAGGGTATCTCCAAAAGATTAAAATCAAATGCATAATTCAATATTCTCATTTTATAAACATAATCAAATTACATATTTAACATTAAAATACATCATCAAAAACATATTTAGACTTAAACTCTATTTAAGTCAACAATCTCCCCCTTTTTGATGATGACAAATTATGAGTACATGCTTTGATTAACCATTACTCTCCCCCATAATTCTAGCTCCCCCATAGCAAATGCATATATTCCAAAAACAAACAGGGAACATACCAGAGTTTCAAAAATATGCATATATCCAGATTTTCATATTTCCAAAATATAGTAATGGCACAAAACATAGATCAAATATATTTATTTATACCATTATCCCCCATTGACATTATCAAAAGCAAACAGAGAGAGAAATAATACCAAGGCATTCAGCACACAGAGTAGAAACATCAGCAAAATGTAAGTAGAAATTAATAAAATTGTGTACCAATTGTTTACAAACAAAAACATCTATTTAAAGAAAGAGACAAAATGATTCCAGAAAACTTGGCTAATCCAAGCAGGTACTTCAAGGGTTGAATGAAAATATGCATCTACAAGGGCACGAAGAGAATGAATATCAAGAGGGATAGATGGTTGATAGAGCACTAAATCCTGGCATGGAGTAGGCTCTGGCTGAGGAGCAACAGAGGTAGAGGGACCTTGATACACCACCATGTCCATACATGGAGGAGGCTCAACAGAAAGACCAGCAGTAGACGCATCAGGAGGAGAGAAAGCAAATTCAGCCTCCTGAAGATCCAGTGACATGAAGCGCACATCTTCAGTAACTGCAGGCCTGGAAAGAGAAAGAAACCAATCTTCAAGGCAGGCCTCTGGAACACTGACAGAGCTAGACGGTTCAGGTTCTGGTTCGGGATGCAGATTGTCAATTGAGGATTTGAGTGACTCAAGTTCCCGGGCTATAATGCGCCTATCAGCATCCAGTTTCTGAGACAACAAACCAAGACCGGTATCTAAATCTGTGCGTATGTCTTTTTGATTCTTGGCTAGCTTGGCATCTAGAGACTGGTCAAGCCTACTTTCCATGGAACTAAGAGTTGTCTCGATGCGGGCAAGAGAGACTTTCAGCTCATTATACTGAGTCTCACTCATCAAAAATCTCCTCTGATAAGTTAGAGGAGTGGCAGGTGGTACTGAGGGAATGGGTGAGAATACTGGTACTTGAGGAGTGAGGGGGATAGGTGGAAGGGCAGGTAGTGAAGGCAACAAAAGTGCAGGTGAAGGAGGTGAAGGGATTGGGACTTGAGAAGCAGTTGGACTTGGAGGAGGTAATTGGACTGTAGGAGGTGGTTGGACTGGTGATGGAGGAGCTATATCCTGTTGGACTGGAGAGGGAGGAGCTGGAGGAAGCAGAACCCGCAAAGGAAGTGCAGGTGGAGGAGATGGAGGATTCTCTGGAAGGGGTAGGGGCACAGAGGAGGGAGTAGAGATTTCCTCTGAAATAAGTGCCCGTGAGAGAGGGGCTGGACGCCTTCGCACAAGAGGTGGTTGGAAGCTAGAAGCCTGAGATTGAGAAGGGGAATTATCGAATGCAGATATCTCGGAGTCATCCCCTCCTTCAGCAGTGGACTCCTCTAGCAGGCTAAGTTTTCTCTTTTCCTTTTTGGCAACTGCTGCCTTAGCAGTATTTCTCTTAGGAGCATTCACAACAAGCTCCCCAGTTCTGGTTCTCTTGATTCCCATTTTGGTCAAAGTGGTTTTGGAATAGAAACTTGTGGGTTGAAGACGAAAGGGGTCTTCATCCTCTGGAAAGACAACCTCAAGATGCATAAAAATCTTCATGAGCAGCAGATTTTAAGGAAAGGAGGTAGCTCTAGATGTCACAGCCTGAATCATCCTTCGAACCACAACATATCCAAAATTGAAGGGGGCCTTTTGGTACAGTGCAAACAGAACAAAAAGCTCCATTGCACTCACCTCATCATGGTGACCACCCTTAGGGATAATATTGTATCCTATCATCTGATGAAACAACCTGGCTCTTGCAGTCAGGTGTTTGCCTTTAAGAGGATCTGGGGTATGGTTTGGGTCAAGAACTATAAGCTGAAGAAAACTTAGACCCTCATATGTACCAAAGAAAGAGGGCTCAGAGCCGGTCATGTACTGGAAAGGGCGACTATCTAAATGGGAGCACTCTAAAAGGACATTAATAAATTGAGGAGTAATCTCTATATTCTTACTATACACATAGCTCTTAATAATAGAGAAAACAGAAGTAAAACTCATATTAGCATAGAACATTCTGATTGCCTCTGGGTAATAGTACGATTCTACTTCAAATAATCCTAACAACCCAAGATCCTTCAAGGGTTCTATAATATCCATTCCTGCTAAGTCATCAAAGTAAATCCCTCGACTGGGGATTAAATTTTTGTACCTATAGTCGTCATGGTACCTTAACTCAGCAGCCTTAGAGAGAAAGAAGAGAGATGGCCACTCTTTGGCACGAGGAATCTCTCGTGGAGGACGAGCTGATACTTTGGCCTTTTTCTTGGCAGGTTCCTTAGCAGCGCGAGAAGATGAACCTGGAAAATCCATGGAGGAATAGGACTCGAGAGAGAGAACTGGTAGGGCAGGATTTTTTAGAAAGAGCGTGAAATGTGAAGCGTCTTTGAGAAGAAACAGAGTTTAAAAGAGAATAGGGCATCGCCCGACGAGATGAAGACACACGTGTAAAACCGATTAACCCGATGGGTCACACGTGTCGGCAGATAAAGAATACATCTTCCGATGCCTTCAGAAAATATGCATCTGCCGATACCTACCGGTATCAAAACATCATCCGATGCCTATTGAAAAACACAGCATCTACCGATGCCTTTACAGACAGAAAATCTCTAACACTCAAGAATTTTCCAAACAGAGAAAGAATCTTAGATTTTTTCAACCCGAATGAGACCTAGTCTTATTCTTATGTTATTGAAGGTCTTCTCATCCAAAGGTTTTGTAAAGATGTCTGCTAGTTGATCTACTGAATTAACAAATTCTAAAGATATATCACCTCTTTGAACATGATCACGGATGAAGTGATATCTAACATCTATATGCTTGGTTCTAGAGTGCTGGATAGGATTTTTGGAAATGTTGATAGCACTGGTGTTATCACACCGAATAGGAATCCTATCATAAAACAGATTATAGTCTTCTAGAGTTTGTTTCATCCATAGCATTTGTGCACAACAACTGCCTGCAGCAATATATTCACTCTCAGCAGTTGATAATGCAACAGAATTCTGTTTCTTAGAGTACCAAGAGACTAAAGATTCATCTAAAAACTGACAGGTGCCCCTAGTGCTTTTCCTATCAACTAGACTACCTGCATAATCAGAATCTGAATATCCAATCAGATCAAAAGAGGTGCCCTTTAGATACCATAGACCTAAATCATAAGTTCCACTCAAATATTTGAAAATCCTTTTTACAGCAGATAAATGAGACTCCTTAGGGGCAGCTTAAAATCTAGCACACAAACAAACACTAAAAAGAATATCTGGCCTACTTGCAGTCAGATAAAGCAAAGATCCAATCATACCACGATATTTCTTTATGTCCACATTTATTCTATTTTCATCTTTGTCCAATTTTGTTGTGGTACTCATGGGAGTTCTAGAAGATTTGACAGAATCTAAACCAAATTTCTTTAAGAGCTCCTTGATGTATTTTTCTTGGCAAAAGAAAATCTCATCAGGAGATTGACTGATCTGGAAACCTAAGAAAAATTTTAACTCCCCCATCAAATTCACTTTGCATGAGGGAGGAAAACTCATTACACATGATGACATTAGTTGATCCAAAAATAATATCATCAACATAGATTTGAACTAACAGAATGTCATTATCCTTTTGCATGGTAAATAGAGTTGAATCAGAATTTCCCTTTTTGAAATTTATTTCCTCAAGGAAATTCTTTAACCTATCATACCAAGCTCTAGGAGCCTGTTTAAGTCCATAAAGTGCCTTCTTAAGTCTATACACATAATTGGGTTTTGCAAAATCTTCAAATCCTAAGGGCTTCTCTACATAAACTTCTTCCTGAATATAACCATTTAAGAAAACACTCTTCACATCCATTTGGAAGAGTGTGAAGTTTTTGTAGCAAACATAGGCTAAGAGCATCCTAATTGATTCTAATCTAGCAACAGGTGCAAAGGTTTCCTCAAAATCTATTCTTTCTTTTTTATTGGAACCTTTAGCAACAAGTCTAGCCTTATTTCTAACAACAATCTCATTTTCATCTAATTTGTTCTTGTAAACCCATTTAGTTCTAATAATGGAATGATCCTTATGCCGTGGAACAAGTTCCCATACCTTGCTCATTTCAAATTGATTTAGCTCCTCTTGCATAGCTAAAATCCAATACTCATCATTCTCGGCCTCTTCAAACTTCTTAGGCTCTACTTGAGAGATAAATGCTACATTGGCACAGAGATTCCTAAGAGAGGATCTAGTCTTAACTTCTAGAGAAGGATCACCTAAGACTTCATCTATTAGATGGTTTCTTATATACTTTCAATCTCTTGAAAGAGCAGGATTTTCATCCTTGATAGGAACAATATCTAGGGAAGTAGAAGAAAGTTCTAAAGGTTTTTCTACTTGATGAGGGTCACTAGGCTTTTCTAAAGAAAGAGAATCCAGTTGATTATCCAAAGTATCATCTTCATCCACATTGATTGTGGGCTGAGGCGACTCATCAAAGTTGACATGTACTGATTCCTCTACAACAAGAGTTCTCCTATTGAATACCCTATATGCTTTAGTGGAAAGTGAATAACCAAGAAAAATTCCAATGTCAGATTTGGAATCAAATTTTCCTAAGTTATCCTTAGTGTTGAGAATAAAGCATTTACTACCAAAGGCTCTAAAGTATTTAATTGAAGGGGTTTTTCCATTCCAAAGCTCATAGGGTGTTTTCTCAAGAATAGGTCTTATTGAGACCCGATTAAGCACATAACAGGCTGTTGCAACAGCTTCATCCCAGAAATACTTAGGAAGAGAATTCTCATTGAGCATAGTTCGAGCTAGCTCTTGGAGAGACCTATTTTTCCTCTCAACAACACCATTTTGCTGAAGGGTCCTAGGAGAAGAGAAATTGTGCTCAATACCATACTTGAGACACAATAGTTCAAATTTCTCATTTTCAAATTCTCCACCATGATCACTACGAATAGCAATTATGGTGAGCTCCTTTTCATTTTGAACTTTTTTCCTAAAACTAGAAAAGGTATCAAAAGTCTCATCCTTAGACTTCAGAAAGAATACCCAGGTGAATCTGGAAAAGTCGTCAACAATGACAAAGGCATAGAATTTGCCTCCTAAGCTTGCAATAATAGAAGGACCGAAGAGGTCCATGTGAAGGAGTTGGAGAGGCTTAGAAGTTGAAATTGCATTCTTAGATGCAAAGGAGCTTTTGATCTGCTTACCCATTTGACAAGCATCACAGACTTTATCTTTTTCAAAGGATATCTTAGGGATCCCTCTAACTAAATTCTCCTTAGTAATCTTAGCTAAGGTATCCATCCCTACGTGTCCTAATCTCCTATGCCAAGTCCAGCACTCATTAGAAGAATTCACAGCAAAACATTTTTCATCAGAAAATTCAATATTATCTAAATCAATAATATACACATTTTCTTTTCTATATCCTTTAAACAGAATAGAACTAGATGAACTATCTTTAATTATGTATGAATTTGATTTAAATATCACCTCATAACCTTTGTCACATAATTGACTTATACTTAGCAAATTGTGTTTTAACCCATCAACTAATAAAACATTTTCTATTATAGGATTGATAGGGTTACCTATGTTGCAAATGCCAACAATTTTGCCATTTTGGTTTCCACCAAAAGTAACACTTCCTTTCTTCTTGTTGACAACAGCGAACTTAGATGCATCTCCAGTCATATGCCTTGAACAACCACTGTTCAGGTACCATTGATTTCTCATTGGAGACGCATCATCCTGCAAAACAAAGATCAAGTAGTCTTCTTAGGTACCCAAATCTTTTGGGTCCTAGTGTTAGTGTTGGATCTGGTTCCCTTAGAAACCCATTGAAGTTTCTCACCTGACTTCTTACCTAATTTCAGGGGACATTCATATGATTTATGTCCTATCTCATTACATGCATGGCAGGTAGAAGATTTAACAAAGAAATTCTTAAAAACTCTCTTTTTATTAGGCTTGTCATAACCTAATCCTGTTCTGTCAAAATTTGCTCTCTGACTTCCTAATAACATCTTAAATAACTTAGTGCCATTAGTAAATTTCAGAATAATATGTTTCAAATTTTCATTTTTGCTTTTAAGCTCATCAATTTCCTTGACATGCAGATTACACTTCTTAGCATGCATATCAACTATGCTTGCATTTTCCTTTTTCAACAGGTTATATTTAGTCTTAAGTATGCCGAATTGTTTAACCAAATCATTAAATGCATTTATTAGTTCACCATCTTCATTATCACTTTCACTATCACTTAAAATACTGGAAGAGGGAGAACTAACCTTATCCTCATGTGCCATGAAGCACAGATTTGCAACTTCCTCATCTTCTAAAGAGGAGGTGTCACCTTCACTATCATCCCAAGTGGCCTTTTATAGCCTTCTTCTTAAATTTCTTAGGATACTTCTTTGCCTGTGGACAATCTGCCTTCATGTGGTCAGGCTTACCACACCCGAAGCATGTGATTTCCTTCTCTTTTTGAGATTTCTCAACCTTTGGAAATCTTCTTCCTTGCATTCTTTTTCTCTGGAGGAATTTACTGAACCTCCTTGTAATGAGGGCTATATCCTCATCATCATCTTCTTCTTCTTCCTCAGATAACTCTTGTTTACTGGAGGAAGCTTTCATAGCAATATCCTTCCTTTTATTGATCTCTTTTTCCTTGAGATCTTCCTTCTCGTTTGACCTCATTGTGATCTCATGTGTCATGAGAGATCCAATGAGCTCTTCAAGCTTTAGAGCTTTGAGATCCTTTGCTTCTTGTATGGCTGTTACCTTTGGTTGCCATGCTCTCGATAGGCATCTCAGAAGTTTCCTTACCTGTTCTTCACCTGAGTAAATCTTACCAAGAGCTTTAAAACCATTTGTGATGTTAGTAAATTGAGTAAACATAGAACTAATGGTTTCTCCTTTTTCCATGGAAAATAGTTCATATTCATGAACTAACATGCTCAATTTACTCTCTTTAACCTGGTTTGTGCCTTCATGTGTGATCTCTAATAAGTGCCAAATTTCTTGAGCACTCTCACACCCTTGTACTCTATTAAATTCGTCTCTATTTAGAGCACAGTACAAGGTGTTTATTGCCTTGGCATTCAGGCTCAAGTTCTTCTTATCTGTATCATTTAGTTCGTGTGAGGCTTTGGGAAGCCTAATACCATTTTCTGTTTTAAACGCTATGTATGGACCATTTTCTATATTATTCCATATGTCATAGTCCATAGCCTGAACATAAATTCTCATCCTAGATTTCCAATACACATAATCATTACCATCGAAGAATGGAGGTCTGGTGGTAGACTGACCTTCCATTTGTGTAGAGTGTGTGTTGAATGCCATTTCAAATATCACAATATTTTCTAGATAAGCTACTTAGACAATATTAAACCTCGCTCTGATACCAATTGTAGGATCGAGATTGTCTAAGAGGGGGGTGAATTAGACCTTTTAAAATTATTAAGCTAATTGCAAACCAATTTAATAACCTAGATAATTTCTCTCCTGTTCTTAAAACTTGAAGACTAACAGCAGACAATCAAATAAAGTAGAGAGTGAGAGAGAAATTAACACCAGTAGTTTTTACGTGGTTCGGCTCAACCCAGCCTACATCCACGCTTCAAGGTTCACCCCTTGAAGATCCTTAACCTTCTCTTCTCAACGAGAATACACAGATCAGAATTCCGGGCTCTGATCAACTGCCTTTACAATTCAGGATTGAACTTTACGGGCGTCAATCCACTGCCTTATACAGATTGTAGAGTTTGTAAATGGTAAGCTCAGACTACACTCTCACAAGGATTAAAACTCAAGTTAATGTAGAGAGGTGTAGAAGAAATACAGAGTATGAATGATTTTACAGATTAGGGCTCAAGAGTAAGATTCGCAAAAAGTTGTTCCTTCGTGCTCTAACCTTGGCTTAAATACTCTGTATGTTAGTCGGCTCTTGACTTCAATGCTCCTCATCCAATAATGGAAACTTTGTTACCGTTGGAGCAGCTTTCGTACAATTTCAGGTAGCCGTTGCCTTCTGTAGTTGCAAGTCGTCGTCGCCATTAAAGTTCTGGAGTTAATGCTGAAAACGACGTCACTGTAGCTTCGCGGCTATTTTGAATTCTGGCGGAAGATCGCAGCTTTAAAAGCTATCGGCATGAGTATTTTCAAAACGCCATCAGTAGATGCAACCTTGAGGACTCCATCGGCAGATGCAGCTTGGAAGCCTTCGGCAGATGGAGCTCGAAAGCCATCGGCATGTGCAGCTTGAAAGCCATCACCAGATGTAGCTTGAAAGCCATCGGCAGGTGCAGCTTGAAAGCCATCGGCAGATGCAGCTTGAAAGCCATCGGCAGATGGAGCTCGAACGTTATCGGCAGATGGAGCTCGAAAGTTATCGGCAAATGCAGGCTTTGAATTCCATCGGCAGATGCACCTTGAAAAATCGTCGGCAGATGCACCTTGAAAAATCGTCGGCAGATGCATCTTTCAAACTTCATCGGTAGAAGCATCTTGACATTCCATCGGCAGATGTGAGCATTGAATGCCATCGGTAGATGTGACTTGAACGCCATCGGTAGATGTCTTTATTTAAGTACTTTGCCTTTATCGTTTAGCAAACGGTTTGAGTTGTCTTCAAATGCCATCGGCAGGAAGAACTAAGACAGAAGATGTAATCGGCAGATGTAACTTTTGTTTACCAATTTTTTTCAGCCTTGTACACTTAACTCGATTCATTAGACAACTAAAATACCCTTTTTAAGGGTATCTCCAAAAGATTAAAATCAAATGCATAATTCAATATTCTCATTTTATAAACATAATCAAATTACATATTTAACATTAAAATAAATCATCAAAAACATATTTAGACTTAAACTCTATTTAAGTCAACAAATTCAAATTACCTAACTTTAATTCTCTTTATTCAACCACACGATAATTTTTCAAATTAACAATTTTGACCATTTGACCTAAAAATCCGACGTGATTGATAAACGACAAAACATGTCAACTCATCACCATTGTCCATTAACAACGCAACAAATTTATTCGGGAATTTAATAATACTATAAAACTAACGATTTATACAAACATCAAGCAGATGAAACAATTGTACAAAGAAAAGAAAAATTAATCGGAACAATCAAAATGTCGAATACATCGCGGAAGAACTTGGACACGAAAAGGCTCGCTTCCAAAATTTATCAAGAGGATTCAATAAAAAATAATAAAAAAAAATAATAAACGGGAGTAGAAAAAAAATTGTCCCGGGAGTTACAACTATCTACCTCATGACTGGATAAATAAATGTTTGGATTTCTGTTATTATTTTTTGACAGAAGTTGCTGAATATCTAAAAAATTCCTTTTTTTTTTAGAACGAGTTGATTTGAGGGCGTAGTCGTTTTTGGTGGAGAAGAAGCAATTTTATCTCAAAGTCTATCAGGCATGGACTTGAATCTTCTCTTTGTTTCATTCTCTTTCGCTAGATTTTTGACTGAAGTTAAGACTGTTTATATCAAACTTAATAGTTTAGACTTATGTTAATATAATATGAAAAAAAGTGGCTTGGGCCAAACCATTACTACCATAAGTCTAGATTTAAGCAATAATTAGCAAATATGGGCAAAAACAAAAAGGGGTGGGTCCATTTCGCAAAACCAAATTTATATCAATCTAAACCTTTAAAATGATTCACTATTTCGCATGGTAATTTAAGTAGGGAAAAAGATCAATTCAAATATTAAATTATATGGTGTTTTTTTATTCAAACAGTGAATAATTTTTTTGGTCAATTCAAACATTAAATTATGCACTTTTAGTAAATCAAACCAATATATTAAATAAATGTTAAAAATTATACGATTCAAACACTGAAACAACTTTTTTCGTCAATTCAAGTATGAAACTATCTACTGTTACCAAATTGAACTAGTATGTTAACTGAACAATATCCATTAATATCTTTGAATATGAAGATATAACACGTTTGCTTCACATTTATGCCATTGATTTTAGGCATTTAACAGAGTTTGGAAGGAAGCTTGTTCGTCTGAAAGTGTTGTTCTTTTAGTTCCAAAGAACAGAATTTATCATCTTAAATCAATCTCATTATCTGGTCCCTATAAATCTGATCTTACCCTCAAGGTACAATCTACAAAACTTACTTGTTCTAAAAAAACTGATCTTTAGTGCCAGTTTTCTCTCATTTGTTTATGTCATTTTCATTAGATTTATGGAACAATTAAAGCTTCTCCACCGATGGCGGATTACAGAAAGAACACAAGGCAGTGCCTTGTTTTCCAAACTCTCCATGATTTTACTGTATAAGGAGGCGGCACAATTGATAGAAATGGCATAAAATGGGGGGAGAGCTCTAGAAAAATAGACAAATCAAGTGAGTTATATACTATATACCGTCAAACTTGTTCAATCATACCCTGTATTTCTTTAAACTGATTATTCAATTTCCTTGTTCTTCAGCCTTGCAGAGAAGCTCCAACAGTTGGTAAAAACTCCTCTTTCTAACATAATATACACTCCCTTTTCGGAATACAAGCTTATTTTTGGGCTCTTTTTGTAGGCTGTAACTTTCTGCGAATGTAGCAATCTGAAAGCCAGAAAATAAGGAGAGGGGAGGAGGGAGGAGAGAATCAGAGCTTGCTCTTTTTTTTTTTTTTTTTTTAATTATTCAAATAACGCGTGATTTAAACTGTTCTGAACTTCTTCTCTTTAACTAGCATTTCCCTCAATATAATCTCCAATTTTCTTCATTGCTCACATAGGCATATTGCATTTCGTAAAATCGGCGTTAATCTATTCCATATGATCTATTCTTGAACATTCAAACCCAATTTTTTTTATTTCTCTATTTCATCTAGATCTGCTCAAAGAACTAAAGAAAACACAGTCAAGTGCAAATCACATGTTAGGTTTTAAAGTTCATTTTACAGACTGGTTCGACTTATTAACCGTGCATAGTTTGATGTTTGAATTAACGAAAAAAACTGTTTATTGTTTGAATTGAAAAAAACCTCATAATTTAGTGTTTGAATTGATCTTTTCCCTTTTAAGTAAAATATCTACAAATATGCAAAGGAAAACTAATAGTCCATATCCATATTATCATCATTTCGACTTTATTTCTTAAAAGTTACTGAAGTAAATTTTTTATAGTATCCCCAAGGAAGACCATCTCTATACAAATATATTGACACGCTCCCTTTCTATAAAGCACAGAAAATATCAATCTTAAGACATATTGAATGCCTCGTAAGAAGAAGAAAAGAAAGATAAGCAAATCAAGCGGATGGTAAAAAGACTATCCACCTTGTGTAATTATCATGTTCAGGAGTACTCAAGAATCGCTGCACTGTGATTGAATCCACAGGAAATTTGTAAGGCCTTGGCATTGTCTTCAAAATTTACCATCATAGGTTTCATATAGTCAACATCATCTCCGTGACCCTGCATGATGGAGAAGAGATCACTGATGTCAAATACAGCAACTAACAATCAGAACATGATTATGAAATAAAAAGTTATAGTATGTATCATCAATGATGGTTTTAGTATAATGATTAAATTTACCAGGACTGACATTTTATCTAATTATGATTTACAGAACTTATATTTAAAGTGGACTAGGTTGGAATAGGTCACCAATTAAAATGCTGAGAATGTAATTAGTTTGGAGAACATAACAAAACTGAATACCTCTCCTTCCTGCTTTCTGAATATATCACCAATTAAATTGTTTAGAATTGAATTATATTTATGGACAATGCAACGAAATTGAATACCCTTCCTAATCTTGGCAGACCTTAAGATAAAGTTTAAGTCTTGTTGAATTTTTTTTTTTTTTATAATGCATACAGAAACAAATTGTATTGAATGTTAAGATGTTCACCAAGAATGGATGAAATTTTTTTTTTTCCAATAAACATGAAACAAGAATACTTCTATGATTTTGCTTCGTTTATCTAATTGAAAATTACAAAAACGACACTTGAAAGAATATAACCACCTAATAATGTCAAATTTCATATCTCACAAAGTACTATTAGTCAGCACCATATCCTAGAAGAATAAACCAGAAAAATTGCTACAATAATTTCACCAAAGAACCACACTTTTTTTGTTTCTTTTTCTCATCCATAAGGATAACTCCAGAATCGCATAAAGTAAGAATATTAAACTCAAAGTCGCGCAAAATTTGAAAAGAGCCTCAGGAAATCTCTCTACAGAACAAACAATACATAAGAATGTGATTAGTGGCTTCCCCATAACCCTTGTAAAAGGACAACAATTTATGGGACTTCTCTTTTGGAGTAAATCAAGCCTATAAATATTCTTTTTTATCAACATCTTAGAAAACATTACTACTATGGTTGAAACCTTATTCTTCTAAACAAAGTTTAAAAAACAAAACACTAATAAAGCAAAGGACGAGGTAAGATTTGAAAAGAAAGATTTTGAGGAAAAATAATTTGGGAGAGTAATAAAATAAAGGACTGATAAGCCATTTACCTCTAAGTGAGTCAATAATCTTCAAAATGCTAACTTTCTGTTAGGAATAAATTAGTTAAAGGGTAGATTAAGAAACATTATTGATAAGTGGTTAGGGTTGTTATGAGTTGTGTAGGTTATATAGGTGGGGGGAGGTGAGTGATACGGGAGAGGAAAAGATTGGGAAAGAGTGGGAGAGTGCAGGGGCTCTGTAATTCTTCTACAAGGAAAATAATGGAGACTCTATAATTCCTCCATATTTGTGTGGGTGTGTGGACGTTTCTGTTATTGTTTTTCCTTGAGAAATCTGAATAGTAGGATCTCTAACATTGGTATCAGAGCATTTTTTTTCCTGGATAATGGCAGGGAAGAAGTAAGGCAAATAGGGAGGGGGTGAGGATCCGATGGCCTGGACTCAAGCTGACTTACGACAGGAGTTGGATGTTGTGAAGGAAAGGATTGCTCGACTGCCAAAGATGAAACGGATGATCAAGATGAAGATTGACTTGCTAGCAGAAGCCTGGAATGCAGCACATCCGAAGCAGAGGGATATAGGAACACTGAAGCTCGGCGACGAACAGGGGGAAATTGTTCCAAGCAACGATTCATGTCGCTGGGGAGGAAGATTTCCCCGAAGAGCTCCGGTGGGGAGACATACGAGGTTAATGAGGCTGTTGTTGTGGAATCGCTAACCCTTAAACATTCGATTAAGGACGATTGTGCCGACAGTCGGACTTCACTCCCCAACGTCACCAGCAAGACCTTATCAAAGGTTATCGAGCACCGTAAGAAGCATGTCGGCTCCGCTAGATCTAAAAATGGCGCTTCCACTGCCGATGAAGATCTCAAGGCTCAGGACCACGATGTTGACGTGGAAGAGGAGCAGCAGGAAGAAGCAGCGCAGAGGGAGAAAGAAAAATGGGCCCTCCTTCAGCCAACCGGACCCAGACCCGGACCCGGGCCCTGTGTTAGGGGAAAATGGGTTAACCGAACAGGGCTTAACAGCCCATCCTTCCTCTCAACCAAACTTTCCAGCAAGCCCAGGCCAATTGTGGTCTTCTTCTCCAACGACATACGCAGCACGGCCAGCCAACCCACCACCAGTCCAGTCCCCATTACAATTGGCATCTTCGTTTTGGGCTTTGGCAGACCATACCCGATGCAACACTCCATCAGAAATGAAGAAACGGCGCTGTACAGAATGGCCCTATCGTTGTCGTCTTTTGCCGCAGATGGAGCTCATCCACCTCAACTGCAGAAACTTCACTGATCTACCGGAATATCTATTGGAGGCCCAGTTCATGTCCAGCCAAAGGTCGGAGGTGCGCGTCAAACTTCTTGTGCTCCAACCGTCGGAACTCGATTGTATGAGGGAAGTCGCGCAAAGGGTAGAAGACAAATTCTGCAAGATGGACCAGAATCAAGCGTCGAGGGCAGGGTGAGAGCACGCCACTCTGGTGTTGGACCGGGCCCAGGAGTAAGAGAACCTGAACCTCCCAAACTTGGTTGGGCTCCCCAACAACCATCTCACTGGCCCATGTCCCAAAAGTCCGCCAGTGAATCTAGTCCGAGCCGGGTCTTCTTCGCCAGAAGAAGATATTGTTGCGATGAACGATTATCACCAAGCTCAAGTAGGGTGGTTCAATTTTCCAAATTCCACTTTGAGGACAAGGTGAAACTTTAGGCGACCAGTATTGTTAGGAATAAATTAGTTAAATGGTAGATTATAAAATATTATTGATAAGTGGTTAGGGTTGTTATGAGTTGTATGGGTTATATAGGTGGAGGGAGGTGAGTGATACGGGGGAGGAAAAGATTAGGAAAGAGTGGGAGAGTGCAGAGGCTCTGTAATTTCTCTGCAAGGGAGAGAGTGGAGGCTTTATAATTCCTCCACATTTGTGTGGGTGTGTGGACGTTTCTGTTATTGTTTTTCCTTGAGAAATCTGAATAGTAGGATCCCTAACACTTTCAAACCGAGGTATGTGTTTTATTTGAACCTTAAAATGGTATAACATAGGCATTCTTAACATAAGAAAGACAATAGTACGTGGGCATTGAAGATACATACATCTACTCATCTTCCATAAAATGAAGAAACACCTCTTTCGCCATCTTATATGCAATGGAATTCTCAAAAGATCTTAGAAAATGAGAAATATATTTTAAAGAATTGCAAAAAAGACATGATTAACATGTTATCTCAACCAACCATATGCATTGACACCATCTTCATTTAATGTCATAAAACCTCCACAGCCATTTTGGCAAAAACTTTGTAAATTGGAAGTTGACAACCCTGAGCCCCATTAATTTTAGATTTAAACATATTGTTTCATTGTGCTATACGCAGTTTCTTGACTTACTTAAGGCTCTCGTGAAAGAAATCTTGCACCATTTTATTTGACATGTTTCCCATATTTTAAGGTACGTTATTTTTTTTTATAAGAAATGAGGTATGTTAATAGAAAAAGATTACATAGAAAGAAAAATCCTTCTCAAAACAAAACAACACAAAATTACAATGTTTAGTTTATAACAATTTGCCATCCAATTACAGAAAACCAAAGTAAAACAATAAATCCAAACAAAACTTAGAATTAGATGCCCATTTAGCAATCATGAAATTAATGTCCGTCTAGAGATCAATAATTGACTTCTTGTCTTCAAAGATAATAGCATTGCAATGAAATCAGATAACCTAATAAATTGTCAAAATACCAAGTCTCAAGAGTAATTTATGTTTTTTAAACCTTTCTTCTTCATTAAAAATTTCAGAAAGGAAACTTTGAATGTCAGTTTATATCATCACGCTGTGATTGAAGAAAGAGAAAAATCGCATCCAAATGCCTCTAATACTCTCAAAGTTAATATAATATAAGTGTTAGTTTCCCGTAAGCCTTGCTTATAGGACAAACATGCGAGGAAAGAGCCAAGAAGAGCTTCTATTATGGATTTGATCATACAAATTTTCCTTTATAAGAATTTACGCGAACACTTGAATTTTGGATGGAACTTCTTTCTTCCAAACCAAGTTAAAAAAAAAAAAAATCCTAAAAGAAGCAGAAGTGAGCCGAAAGAAGAAAGATCTAGTGAAAAAATTGCTAAAGGATCATAAAGTCATCTTTTAGTGTCGACAATACTCATTTTGAAGAAAAAGAAGAAATGATTGCATAAAGCCATGTCCCTTTTACCAAAGGATAAATCTAAGATTACACTATAATTTGTAAGCTTTCAACTTATAGAGTGATGCATCATTCATTTATTCGAATAGTATTTTGGCTAAATTTTTTTATCCTCATAAAGATAATTACATCAATCAGAAAATGTTACATCACGATGTAACTTCAAGATATGTATATTACAGTGTAACTTTGCAAATAGTCTTATCTAAAAGATATGATGTAAATCAAGGTACAACCAAAGAGAAATTTAAAGACCATGATCTATGTCAAGATATAGGAGACTCAATGACAAGATCAAGAAAAAAAAAAAGACATAAAGCACTACATGGTTTTACTTTAGAAATCCAAGACATATTATTCTCAACATGAGCAAAGAGTAATAAATTTGTTAAGTGTTAAAAAAGATGCATGGGAAGAAAGATATGTCGAAGATGTTAGAAAGATTAAGAACAAAAAAAAGACAAAGCACTATATGGTTTTACTTTAGAAATCCAAGACATATTATTCTCAACATGAGCAAAGAGTAATAAATTTGTTAAGTGTTAAAAAAGATGCATGGGAAGAAAGATATGTCGAAGATATTAGAAAGATTATGCGGCAAGGAGGTGAGACGCACATGCAAATCCGATTTTATTTGATCCTCAAGAAAGTCCAAGCTTTCTTATCTCAAATTGTTAATCAATTATTTCTAAATTCATGGAAGAAGGGCGCCGCTACTTGGTCCACTTACAATGGCCGAATTTACCTAAAATAATGCATGGAGGACGTAGCTACTTGGTCCCAAGGCAAGGGCCGAATTTCATCTATCAAGTGGACTAAGTTTTCTTTTATTAAATGGTCCAAGTTTCCTTTTGTTTGCTGGCCAAATTTCCTTTCATTTTAACCTAGTTTCCTTTTGTTAAGTTAGTTAAGATTTTTGTTTCCTAAACCTATAGATTGCTTCATCCACAACCATTATTTTAGGTTATTTTTTATGATTGTTTGTAGCCTATTTAAAGGCTTGAAGTTGGCATAAAAAACATATGAAATACTTTGAGTTTTTGTAAGAATTTTCTCTTGGTTCATTGTAAAGAACTATGTTTTCTTCAAGTTAAAACTAGGAAATCAATTTGATGACTTTCGTTCTAACCACGAGTTCGGTTAGGGTCAACCTCCTTTACTTGATAACTTTGGTTCCGTCGACAAAATTTGATTGAGGTCAATTTCCTCATATTTGATTCAAAGGCGGTCCTAAGTCTTAATTCTACGTTGTTGAAAGGTCTCGGATTCTCAATATTCATGATTCTCATCAAGATGTCTTTAAGAAAGGCCTTTCAAAGCGATGATTCCACAAAACATTAACAAGTCGAAATTTAAGGGAAAGTATTAGAAGATTATCAACTGATCTTCTATTACATAGTTTATTAAGTACAACAATATTTCATCTTGTTGATTACAGTCATCTCTTTCAAACAAGAAACACATTATAATTTCTTATATTGTATCCATGTTATCTATTTTTTATCGTCTACAAATCTTGTAAAATCCGTAGTGATTCAACAAGAGGAAGTAGTTTGCGGTGAATTATCAAAAAGGTTAGAGATGAGTTTGGAAAACAAGGTTCGAACCACCGGTAATAGATCTTTTTTGTCATTTCAGATGGATCATGGGTGTGTTGACTCAACCCTTGAGAAGGATTTTCTTGAGCTCTTCCTTTTGGATGCAAATAGAAATGCTAAAGTTGGAGACTTGGAGACTTGTTGAATGATAGAGAGGGAATATCGCATGGAAAGCCTCTAACTGAAAATTTGTGCAGCTTGCTCCTTATTTATTTGGATTCCTGACACAGTGGAATTTGATGTTCTAATGAATCTATCATTTGAAATCGAAGTGTGCGTTATCGCTTGTCTTTTATGTTGAACTCTTTGTTTGTGAGTGGATTTCGATTTGGAGGAAGAATTGGGGAGATCTAAGGCGCCTGAGTAGGATATTTTTCTTTGCCAAATAGAAGTGTTTCCAATCCTTAGGTACTGTCTAAATGGCTAGGAGTTTCTCATTGGAAGCCTAAAACAATTGGGGTCTCGTGAGCGTTAGAGGCATATGTATTGTCGCTAATTTAGTGCTTTGTTTAGCTTGTGTTTCTGAGTGCATGGAATTAACGGAATATGATGATTTTCAAAGATGAACTACTAAATTTTGATTCATTTGTGCTAAGCTTTTGTCATACCTTTCGTGGTGGGCGAATGTGAGCAGGAAATAAATTTCTTGTTCTTTTTTTAAGGAGTTCCTGACATTTTTCTGTAAGTTTACTGTCTTATTCTTACACTTGATACGTCAATGCAAATTTCACTTGCCGAATAAAACAATAGTATTTCACTTAATTGTGTTGTTAAAAAATCTCTTTGATTTAAAATCAAAACGTCTTGACCTGCCCAACATTTCTTATGGATTTATAAACATGCTAGATTGCAAAATAGATACAAGAGGATAGAAGAACCAAACCAGTTGTCCACCGGAAGAATGTCCATCTACAGAAAATGTTCCATGAGAACCTCCCCAACCCCATGTAAAAATCCTGCCATCTACGTTAACCATAAATTTAGGTCATTGGATCAAGATTTGTTCAAACACAAAATATAACATCAAATCAGATATTAATTGTATTTTAAAGCCCTATTTATCACAAAAAAACATATAATAAATGTATTTCATCTGCACAAAACAAAAGAAAAAAAAAAAAGAATTCACCAAGCTCCAGGAAGCAACCACAAAAGGAGAGGATTAAAACATTTTAGAACATCCCTCTGGCTGGTTACCTCCCAATTGGCCAATTCTAATAAAATTCCTTCATCTCCCTGACCCAGGTGTCTGATCATAGTCTTGAGAGCGACCATTGACTTGGCTAAACTAGCATCTCCCTGCAGAGTGACCTGCCTACCATTCAGCATAAAAGTCATGGTCATTGCCCCCCATCGGACCTTCATTTCTTCTTGTGCCCTGAGCCAAGCGTAACCGAGTATCACATCTGCACCACCCAGTTCCAACGGGTAAAAATCTTCTGTAACTGCAAATTCCGGAAAGGATAGAGTAACCCTCCTGCAGAGTCCATTGCCCCTCACCTGAATTCCTGTTCTCGAAGATACCCCAAAAGGGTGAGTTCCCTCCATGGGCAAGTGCATTTTCCTTACCACGTCCACTGAAATAAAATTGTGCGTGGCCCCACTATCAATGAGTACCACCACATCATGACCCAAGATGGTGCCTCGCTCCTTCATAGACGTAGGTAAGGAGAGACCCACCATAGAATGAAAGGATAAGGTCGCCAGCTCCAATATCTCCAATTTTTCCAGGTCGTGCCCTTCCTCTTCTGCCGAGCCACCTTCGAGCGGATTTGTGGATTCTTCCTCCCCTTGATGAACCAACATCATGAGTTCTTTTTGTTTGCAACGGTGACAGGGTGAAATTTCTCATCACATTTGTAACAAAGCCCTCGGTTCCTTTTTAGCTGAAGTTCGGCGTCGACCGCTAGAAGGAGGAAGTTGGCCGATAGGAATCCGGGGTTTGGGTCGTGCCCAGGCCGGCGTGGGCTCTCCCCGACAAGACCGGCGTGCTGAGGTTTCGCCCTTGCAATGGCAAATTTGCTGGGGGCAGCGACTGTGTCGGTCTGAGGAAGAGGTTGTTTGCTGTGGGAGTGGGTTTGTGGCTGTAGAAATGGGGATTTGATGGAGGTTGTGGCCCAACTGGTCCCCAACGTGGCCCGCGAGAGCCCATTTGCTGCATGAGGGTGAGTTTGTCTTCCACCCTCTGGGCAGACACCATTATCGCACTTAACCCAATAGGCCGTATCACCAGAAGCGCCGCCCAGATGTCTGGTCGCAGCCCCGTCAGAAATTGAGCTTCGAGGAGATAGTCTGGAACGTCACGGAATGGAGTGGCCGCACGCTCGAACATTTGCCGGTAGTCTCGAACGGAACCTGTTTGTCGCACCTGCAACACCTTCTCCGCTAAGGATCCCTCCAACGAAGGTCTGAAACGGTCGAGCAGCTGAGATTGGAACTCTACCCATTTTCGGAAGGGACGGCGCCCTTCCTCCCACTGAAACTAGGCTAGCGCCTCGCCCTCGAGGTTGACAGCCACCATTGCCATCTTATCTGCCTCCGACAGTGACTGTAGAGAAAAGAAACGTTCGACACGAAATATCCAGTCATCCGGGTCTCCCCCATCAAACACCGGCAGCTCTACCTTCCTGATATGGGTCTCGCCCATCGTCTCTCCCGCTCGATGTTGCGCTGACAGTAGGACCGCTTGCGTACTAGGCTGTGGTATGTCCTCATCTTCCACCATTTGTTTGCCTTTGTCCTATTGCGCTGGAGACGGATATTGAATCGCCGTTTCTAGAGAATCAAATCTGGAGAGCAGTAACACCATTTTCTTTTCCAAATCCGGAAATCGAGCTACCCTTTCATTGACCGACTCGATTTCACGGGACAGGTCCTGTTGTACCTGCGTCACCTTTGCTTCCATCGATTCCAGTCACTGAGCTTCCATGGTCATGGCTGTTTTCTTCCCCGTCATCCACCCAGATTCGTGTGCTCTGATACCAATGATAGACCCCTTACCGATTATCGATTTCAACAACAACAGAATTTAATAAATGAGAACGAACATTCATCCAAACTATTATTTCATTAGCAGAGAATTCGAGAGCTCTGTTCTCTCCAATTCCGATTCACCAATTCCCCCTCCCCCCTTTCTCTCACCTCACGATTATATCCCGTTACAGAAAATCTTTCTCCCCCCATTAACAGCAAATCCCTCTTCATTTACTAAACTACCCTTCTTTTCTCCACCTGTGTCTTCAATTCTTTTCTTCCTTCTTGCGTACGTAAATCGGATGGGCGGGTTCATATCAGAGTGATGCTAAAAAATCTAAGAAACTCAAATTCTATAAGTAGTCAAAAAACTGAATGTGTGTAATTTGAATTAAGGTTAAAAGCATGTCATTTATTCCTTACCAATCCCCCTCTCGTGTAACGTCAATGGTAATAGGGCTTGAGTAAGGAACTTTTTGATTTTTAAACGAGGGTAAAGACATTTGATGGAGATTAAAACTTAAAATTTGCGTGACAAATTTTAAACAGATATAGATATTGAAACAATAATCCATTGTATTGAATTAACTGATCAATCAAACACATCTACGTAGCTTCTCAACAAAAAAACAAAAAGGAAATAGAAATGTGGAAAATCCTAATTCTAGTCTCACCTGACAATATTCATAATTTACATAACATAACTAAATTCTAGAAATTAGGAACAATGGGAATGCTAATTCACGGTGATCCAATTAGGAAGTTTTTAATCAAGTAAAGATTGTTTCAAATAGATTCACATTGATTTGATAGTTTCACCACTCTTCAATACATTCTCGGCTACCTCCCCTAACTCATCTTTCTCCTAGACCCTCTCATTTTTACCCACCGGAAAATGGGCATGAAATGAAGCCTTACATTTATGTGTGTGTAGGGTTTTTTGTAACAAAACAAAGTCCTCAGTAAAATTTTGTAATAACAAAATTTAAAGTGGAATAAAACTTAAACAAATAATTCTATTAGTATCAATAATAAATTTCTTTTAGTCTCAAGAAACCGTACTTGAAATTGCTGCAGTATGTTTCCAACCACATGATATCTGAAAATGCACATTTGTCAAAGTCATTTAAAGAAACCCTTGAAAAGTGAACTGCAGTTTATTTTCTGTAAGAAGTGTACTACTAGCACTGTGTTTGGAGCATGAACAGATAGCACAAAGCTTAAAAGATTCTGAACACAAAATTTAAGATATCACAACGCAGAAAGTTGAACAATTTTACTTTGCGGTTGCCCATGCATTATGCTTGAGAAGGTTTCATTTCATCTCTCAACTATAAATATGAAGAAAATGACTAGCTAGTCAAATCTAAAGCTACATAAATTGTTTTTCTAATTTTAATGCTATTTGGGAAGAGAAAAATATTTCCATACCTTTATTTAATTATAAATCTAATATAGAAAAACTAACCTACTATATATCTACTTAGTAAGAAAACCATTTAAATTTAACAATGTTGGGAAATAATTCAACATAAATGAATATAGTTACCCATTTTAAACTAAGAAATAAATCAAATATAAGTATAACAGTAACAGATGTTACGACAAATTAAGGACCAAGAATCTGTCAACGCTCCCTCTCAAGATGTTCTCAAGATGTATGGAAACAATGTCCATCCCCAGCTTGCTAGTAATATTTTGAAAAGACTTATGCACGCTTAACAAAAAACCTAGAACCATCATGGATTTTGATCAAGATATTGAACTTGGGACATGAGAATTCTGTACTGAATTGTACTAAATAAGCATATGTGGGTGAGAAGGAATTGTACTATATTAAAGCAAATAAGTATTTGTTTATGGTAACTTCGCTGTATACAAACCTTGGTAACGGAAGACTTCAACAAACAACCATCAACCCTTTCTGGTAAATGAAGGACGTCTGTAGACCTAACAACAAAATGCTATATTAACTAAAGATCAAAGTAACTCAGTCTTTTGTTAGGAGACTCAAAATTCAAGAAATATATACCCGTTGCCAAGACAACCGTTTTCATTTGAGCCCCAACTAAATAACTCTCCAGAACCTATGAAAACAAGTTAAGAAATTTGTTACACATTTTCATTCACAAGGAACCAGCTTGAAAAAAAAATGCATTTCTTTTGCACTTCGAGAAAATAATGTTGCTCCCCAGTGTCAACCCAAAAACATTGAAGGAAATGTGATAAGATCCCGAATTGAATATATTCTTGAGAAGACATTATGTAGAAAAGTGAAAATATTTGATTTGAAGAGAAATTATTGTTCGTTCCCCATTAATTCATATGGTTTACAAATTTAAACACAACTATAAATATAAATAAGAAAACTAAACTAATTAAATCCCTTTAACTTTGGTTCCTAATTTAGTACAATATAAATCCACTTAAATTAGGAAAGTATCTATCCTACTATTTACACTTTTTAACAAAAGGTTAGCAATTTTATTTAAATATAATAAGAAATCAATGTTCTAAGCATTCGAGAGCTTTAGCTCTCTCCCATGAACCCAAGGCTTTCCTCCTTTATATCTATTGATCCATTTTTTAATCAAAGCTCATATATCCTATCTATATTCAAATTATAAAATCACATCTCCTAATTAAAACTCAAATTGTATCATATCTATAACTATAATTATTTAAGAGATAGCTAATAGATATTGAAAATACTAAAGTTTCATTAAATATTATTGGAGTTTCATCCATTGATGTGGACCATAAAACTGGAAGCTATGTTCACCAGGTAGTAATGAAGTTCTCTTGCTGCACACTGAATGGCTTGAGATCCTAAAGCTCTACCCCTATTTGGCAAAAAAAAAGAGTTTTGAAGAGGTAAATACTAAAAGTTACCCCTAGCCATTTTGGTTGAGTATGACATGCGCCAACCTAACATATAGTACTAATAACTAAACAAAAAAGACTTTGAAAATGACAACATAATAATTTTACTTGTCACAACGCATGTGTGATAACCACCACATGCAACTTCTTGTGAATAAGGTAACTCCCTAATCATGGATAGCATTTTCCTATTTGCATCACCAAAGCCCTAGATCGAAAGTCAAATAATTGTTAAGATTCAGCAGTACTTGTAAAGATCAATACTATATAACTCAAACTTAGAGTTATAAAAAGAGAATTTTTATGAACTTACCACCCTATCTGTTACTCTTTCCCCAAGTATATACACACCACCATTAGCTGTAAATTTGTCCAAGATAAAAATTTAATAAAGTTGGATATGCAGCACAACAAACACTAATTTACTATAAGGTACCAGAAGAAAATACCATCTATGAATGCTGAATGCAGCAATCCTGCAGCAACACTTTTGACCTAAGTAGTAAGCAAAATCATCAACCAAACATAGAAAATCCAATCATTCATATACCAACAGTAATAACCCATGGCAGCTCAACATGTATTAAATACCTTGATACCCTCGAGCTCCTGCACAAGCCTTGGTATGTACTCGCTACAACAAAGGGCTTTGGTCAGAAGGAAAAAACACCATAGAAGAAAGAAAACTTCTAGTAGATATCCACAGTGTGATAAGAAGTAAGTTTTAAATAGATTTGGCACTACTTGACTAGAGTATGTAAATAAAATATTCAACGGAAGTACTACAAGACTGAACAAGAAAAAAAAAATACTCTTAAAAACACCGAAAAATTTACGGGAGGAAGCACTATTTTAGCCTTTGCTCCCAACAAAAAAGATGGTCACAAAAAACAAATTAGGGAAAGACTTAACATAAACAATGGAGTCAGAGAAATAAATGTAGTGTTTCAATTTTCGAAGTTATTTCGTATTTTCTTTGGATTTTAAATAATTTTGTTGACATTTTCATTAACAAGATTTCATGAATTATTTTGTCAAATGTATGAATTTTTATTGACTTTGCATTTATGTCGATTTTTGATGAAGCGATTTAATGTTTGAATTTTGATTTTAAAAGCTTTTCCGCATTTAATAATTTCATTCAAAGGCTTTCAATATTCTGAAATTAAGGTTTTCAACGCTTGATTTTAAGCATAATTTGATAAATCATTTTAGAAAAAATTTTAGAGTTTTCAAATTGAAAAAAATGAATTTTAAGAATTTGGAGCGTTACAAAAATGCTCTTAATTGAGACTAGAATCGCCTACAAAAGATTTAACCATTACGAAACTCAAGATCACAAGTATGTATCAACAACACAACAAAAGAGGTGATAATTTGTGTTTTTCTCTATAACACATCTATTAAAACAAACAAAGACTCATCGCATAAAGTCGTCAAAGGAAAGGAAAAATTCACGAGAGTTTAAGATGTGTGAAGAGCACTCAACTAGCTGAAGTCTTGGCTTTGCACTTCTTTTCCCACTTGGTGGACTTTAAAAAGACATCAATACTGATAAACTAAAGTAAAGAAAGTAATCAAAATGAACCTAAATTAAACTAAATTCTTCAACAACTATGAAAGCTCACCAATTCAAGGCCTTGCAATCCTGTAGCATAATTCAAGTACAGGCTCGCCAACCCCATTAATATGACATGGCAAAGAATGAGTATAAGATAAAAGAGGAATCCAGGACATAGCCTACTACGAGGGATCCGTCTAATCCTTAACTCCTTAATCACTGTACAAGCAATACATCCATGCCAATCTAGAGCTATTACCAATGATAAAATTGCACGAACCAAAACTGCCTACTAACATTAATATCAATTTATTGCAGAGTTGGTGCTCGGATCACTCTAGAGTGTACGACCAGAAAATTTATTAGTATTTATTGTAATATTATAAAAATACATATATTGTACCTGACATATAAATCAAAAGCAAAAATGTCATAATACATTTCGAAGTTTGAGTGTATATCCCATAAATGATTTAAGTGGTATCTAAAATTATGGTTTGTTTCGAAAGTTTTTTTTAGGGTATTTATTTGTTCATTTTTACTTCTTCATTAGTTTTTGTACCTACAAAATTGTAAACTCTATTTCGATATAGAACTTAATCATTCTGACACTATTGAGTTTTCCAACAAAAGTTTCAAATGACAATTAAAAAATTTTAGAAACAAACTTCTAATCATAGTTGAAATCTCATATTTTAAACTTGTGAAGACTAAAAATTCAACACTTAAATCTATACATATAAGAAAAGGTAGGAAAAAAAAACTCTTACATTTACATCAAAATTAGAACTCAGAGTCCACTTAAGCGATTGTTACCATTTCATATTATAAAATAAAATTTCAAGAAAAATGCAGAGGAGTGTGATCAGCAATTGATTAAGATCAGAATTACTTGAGATCAACCTGGAGCTCTTCAAGAACCCAAAAAAAGTAGGCTTGTGACCGTGACCAAGTCTTCCTGATCCTCCCTCTCCCCAACTTAAGACCTCACCTTTATCTGGCAAAGAACACCTAGACCATTAAGTTTTAAAAAAAAAAAAAAAGAATAATTTGAACATTAATCATTTAAAAATCAATGAATGATTAAATACCGTACGTTGAGGGAATCTGCTTTCATACCAGTAACAGCCACTGAGTGCTCTGAACCCAAAGCTGTCATCTTAATGTTAATTCCAGTCAAAGACTCTACTCTCGTAGAGACAGGAATTGCTTTTGCTGCTCCTAAAAGCCAGTAAAAATTGAAATTGGAAGCGGGAAAGAAATTTTTTTCAATTATATTAATGAGTTAAATTGACTTTTAGCTACCTTTAAGAAAATATAAAGATACAAGGAAAGAGGAAACAACTACCTATAATTATTCTAATTTTGATGTCATGCAATCCCTCATTTATCCTAACATTAAGTGAATATGTGCACTAATGTTTAGATGGAATAAATGAAAAGTGAATCTCTTTAAAATAATTAACAAAAATAAAATGGATTCACTAAAAACAAAAAAAAATGGTCTGATTGTTACTTTTTCCAAGGCCAAGCTGTCCGCTTGAATTCTGTCCCCACATGTAAAGTTCTCCATCCACTGAAAACAACACACATATTCAAGGAAATGAAGCTAGAGAAACACCGATAAACTACATGATGAGCCTCCTATAAAATTTATGGACAAAAGAAGACTCTTAAGTTGAGAAGTTGTAGAACAGTTGGTAGTAATTGTCAAATTGGGGGCATTTTTTAGTCAGTTTTCAGTTTGGGGGGATATAAGTAGGTTGTACAGAAAGGTAAAGGGTCCGCTTAAAAAAAAAAAGATAGATTGGGCTCTTTGAAGATTGGGAGAGCATCCTGTACTCTAAAAATCCAGTGTAGTTGTAGCGATTGTTTTCTGTTGAACAACAGAAGCAGTAAGAGGAAACTCTATTCATATACGAATTTGTACTGAATTCTTATCACTTCATCAAAACACTCCCAATTTTTAACAAGATGCCTCTCAATGTTGAAAGAAGCTATTTTGATAGGAATATCTCTTATATCATTCAACAAAATGTAGATTAACGTAATAACAATATTTAGCAAAAATTAGAAGTGATTGCTTAAGAAGATGTCCTTTCAAGATCTTATACATTTTCTCTTGATCATGGTAAGACTTTTGTTTGTGTTATTCCTTTCTGTACCAACTTGAAATTTGTACTCAAAAAAATATATCAAAGATTTAATACAGAATTTTAATAATGGACTTTTTTATACACTAATATAATATTACGTAAATGTCTGATTAGATAACCATTGTACCTTAATCAGAACATCTTTTAAAAACGAGATAAAAAAAGCTAGTCAAAAGAGGGAGGTATAAAACAAGACTTGAGACACGCTTGAGCGTCGAAAATCGCACCCTTCCAATCAATAAATATTTAACAAGAAAAAATTTTTACGAAGAAGTAAAAGATTGATGCTTTGGTATTTTTAACTCACGTACAGGAATTCAAAGAAGGTCGAAAACTTTCCTCTAGATCAATAACTCTTCTCAACTATTGTCTAGTACTTAAATACTCATACTAATTATGATATGCATCCATGAAGTCCTTTAATAATTACTTGACCGTGCCTTATATTTGAATTAGAATAAGAAAACACGGGGTTCAAAAAATTTTCCACCAACATTTTATGATTTTCGTAATTGGATATTCTGCCTAATATCCTTTAACTTTGAATGACCGAGCTCCATCAATGATTTTTTCCACCAATTGTTAGAAGTTCACAAGCAATTTACATGGATTTATCAAAGAATCTAAGAATTGAAATTAAATGCAAAACTTTTATTCATGAAAACAATTCAACTGAGCAAATTTTAATGGTGAAGTTAGAGGTTCTGCTCCCCCTCCAAAAACCGCATCAGAATTCAAATGAAATTATTGCCATCACCTTCCACCTCTCTCTCTACTTTTATTGATTTTCATGCAAAAATTTGAGGGTGTGTTCTCCCTTCCACAATCGCACTAGAATTCAAATGAAATTATTTACCTTCACGATGAGCACAAAATACAGAAACAGATTAGAAAACTTCATTCCTTTTAATAATAAAGTTCTACAAACGAAATCCAGCAAACAAACTATCACCCACGGCAAAATAAACACTCAAATCCAACAACAAAATGTAAAACATGATAGAAAACGCCACAAGTCCGTTAGTACATCCTGGAAAACCACCATGAGTTACACTCGGAAAACTACTGCTATATTCTAATGATAACAACCAGAGATACTCGTAATCATGCCTTCAACCCCCTTCTCCTCTTTTTAATCTCCCGCACAGTTCCCCTAAATATGTCTCTACTATACTACCAACTATAACATAATACCAAAATTGCCCCTTCAAACTAAAAGCCCCTCATACATAAACATATTCTTCTTTCTCCTTATTTCACTCTCAACATTTTTCTACGTTTTAAAATTGACCTTGTTTTCAAGTGGACCTCTATTTTTTAAGATCTATCATTTTAGCATAGTTCTTTCTAATTGCAGAGAAATTGTTTTAAATTGAATGTTCCTCTTAAGAAAGGTTCTTCCCCTCTCTTGTTTGTATTTCTTATTATTTTTTAATATAATTCGTTTAAAAAAAAATTCACGAACCCTTCACACAAATTACACAAAAATTGATTAGTGTTCAACAATTTTTTTCTTGCCGTCCATCAATCATTATAGAACACTCATAATTTCCCCAAATAGTTCAGTAGCTGGATTTTATTTAGCTGTCCAAACCTTTTTGATGTATAGGTCGCCGAACTTTATGATAATTTGGGACCTCGATAGATCAAGATTCCCAATAGCTTCGATCAAGGTTCCAAGTTGACGACATTGAAAAAGTTTTCAACATCATACATCCACCTCCCACCTCGCAATTGGATACAAGCTCATTCCAGCAACTTCTTTTGCACAAATCTGTCTTGTTGATTTTTGTTTACTTTCCTTTCAATTTTGAGCTTTCCACAATGATATCCTAGTTTCTTGCAAAACATTACATCTATAGGTCCTTTCACTCTTGGTCTTTTTTGTTATATGTTAACATCAATTTGGAAATAATTAGGTGTCACGATCATTTTTTCTTTTCATTCGACACTTAATCTCTAATTTCTTCTCCGACATGACATGGATACTTTACATGCACAATAAAATTGTTATAGCCTCAAAGTGTTTCTTAACCTAGTAAAGATCTCTGTTTGTCAACGTACACTATTTCATGCATATTAAAAAATGTATATATTGGTGCAAACCTGTGATAGCACATGAATGATTATAACCAGCTGATATTTGCAATATTTTTTTTTGAAGTCCAGGAACCTCGATTGGCTCCTAAAACAAAATAGAGATAAATGATTTGATCCCATAAACTTTAATTTTAAGTAAGAAAAATACCATAAATTATTAATGGCATACGAGGGAGAATTTTTTGTCAAATGATATGCCAAGCTGTCCGAAGTTATTGAGGCCCGTAGCATAAACACGCCCAGTCTCTGACAAAGGAGAAGAATAATGTATGAGCTTCTTCAGACAAGATTTATTTCATCAACTTTAACTGAACATGGGCTCTTTCAAAAACTAAGTGAGGAAACATATGCAAATTCTGCTCTTTGTTCGTTAGATTGTTGATACAAAGAACAAAGAGCTCTAACATAATATAAACACACCATGTTCAACTAGTAGCTCTTGGATATTCCCCTCAATAACTCTCATGATCGAGTCCACTCAAGGTCAGCAGAGAGTTTATCTAGTCTTTAATTTCAGAGTCATATGAAATTAGTTGACGTGCAAAAATACTCACCAAAACACCCAGAGACCAAAAAAAAAAAATAGCAACACTGAGGGAGACTTTTTAGAAAAGATATCAAAAAAGAGGCGTCCTAGGGCGTAAAACCATTTTTTATCTGTATAATTCGAACATAGTTTTCTTCTAATGTAGATTTCGGATTACTGATGAACAAATTCAAAAATAATAAGATGGCTAATACTTAAAGAAGATAGAAAACGACTTTACCTTTAAAGAAGATGAGTAATTTTCTAAACTAATAAAAATTCAGTAATTCTATTAGGAAATCCAAAAAAAAAAAAAAACTATTGTGAAATCGATGTCAACACAATATTTTCATTTCTGTGAGTGAATAGAAATTTAAATTTTGAAAGAGGGAAAGAAAACCTGTCAAAAAAAGGGTGTGAGCACCACCACAAGCAACCGCACGGACATTTTCGCGGTCGAACGCTGAGCATACCACAGGCTTCCACTGTGATTCCAAGCTGCCGAGGCCCAGTCTGCCGTAATCGCCGTTTCCCCACAGGGCCACCACCCTTCTGTCAGCCTCGGTAGACATCCACCTTCTGCTTCCCCGTACCCCAAAATTCAACCTCGTCGTAAGAGTCAAGAAACTTCTTCCCCTCCACATAATTTCAGTTCTTCTTTTATACTAATGAGAGGATCAAATGAAAACCAAATTTCGAGATACTATTTCCCGATCACCGCTAACTAGATCAGGACATTATCTCCCACAGATTGTCGTTCTTCTTTCTGTTTCTCTTCTTGTTGTTTATGGCAGTGATCAAGGACTTAAGAGTAGCCGAAAACGTTTGAGAAACTCTAGACAGCGTTCGTGGTCATCGAAGGGCCACATGGCGGGAGACAACAGCCGAGAGTTCATAGGTTTTCATGGTAGTAGCACGGGTGGCACCGCCCGGTTCGGTTCTATCCCGGAACGGAACCGTGAAATATGGGTTCCGGAGCCAGAACCGGAACCGAACCGTGAAATATGGTTCGGTTCCGAATTAAATATATTTGTTTTTTATAATTTTAAAATAAATAAAATAATTATAAATATACCTCACAAACTGCCATTTGCAGATGTTTCTCTTCTGTGTTCGGCGTCTTCTTCTTTGCAGCCTATTCTGCCGATTTCTTTCATTTTTGGCTTCTTCTTATCTTGTGAAGGTGAAGAGAGAAAGTGTTTGAGAGAGAGAGAAAGAAGAGTGCAGGTGGGGTTGCGGCTTCGTATGCAAATTGATGGCGATAGGTCGTAGTTTGGCAGCGTTGTAATAAAAAGGACTTTTTTTACACTTTGATCTATACAGCCTAGCTCTCTTCTTTAAGCACTTTGCAGCCTAGGTTAAAACCCTCTTCGATAGAAATGTTCTGCAGGACTGAGGAGAAGAGCATGGCAGACGACGCTGCGATGCGATAGTCGCCACTCAAGCTGGGTAAAATTGACTTACGGGTCGGGCCAGGGTGCTGGGTTGGCAGTGATGGGCTGGGTTTCGAGCCATAATTTCGGGCGGATAAACCTATTTCACCGTATTGACCCATGGGTCGATTCTCTCGGTTTAATTGTTTTTCTTTTACCTCGAAACCATGGACCACGGTACTAGGGCTCATAACCGTGACCGGTTTTGAGAATATAGAGAGTCGACCCAAAATCTGACTGAAACAAACGGTTAAGTGCAATTCCTCGATTCTAAGTCCATTCTGCCCACTACTCGCTAGTAGATATCCAAATGAAAAATTAAAGGAAAACTATCGATTTTAACCATGTACTATACCTGTAATTTCATGTAGCCATTTATACTAAAATAAAAGGCAAACGATTCTGTTATCGGCTTTGACATTTTTCAACACCCACGTTAAGTGTATTGAGTTTAATTTTATAAAAGATACCAAATAACATTGGATTTACTTGAAATTTGTACTACATGTTCACAACATCATAGAAAGATAATCTGAAAATTTTCATGATTTTCTAACACTTGTATGATTTATTATAATTATTTTATAAAATAAATAAATAAAATTACAATAAATTGTACAAATTTTAACAAATCATGAAACATTTCAGATTATCTTCCCATGATGTGATGAATATGTGGTAAATTTTTCAAATAAATTCAATATTTTTTGGTATTTATGTAAAATTAATTTATAAAGGGAAGAAGGAACTGAGATTAATTTAAAACAAAATAACAAACAATATTGAATTTACTTGAAAAGTTTACCAAATATTCATCACATTATGAGAAGATAATCTGAAAATTTTCGTTATTTTCTAACACTTGTACGATTTATTGTAATTTTATTTATTTATTTTATAAAATAATTATAATAAATCGTACAAGTGTTAGAAAATCACGAATCTTTTTAGGTTATCTTTCAATGATGTGGTGAACATGTGGTAAAATGTTCAAGTAAATCCAATGTCGTTTGGTTTTTTTTTATAAAATTAAAGTCAATGTACTTAACGTGAGTGTTGAAAAAGGTCAAAGCCGATAACGGAATCATAGTACGAGGTTCGGTTTGTCTATTTTTTTAGTATAGGGACTACCTGAAATTACGGGTATAGTACAGAATTAAAATTGATAGTTTTTCAAAATTAAAATAGAAAAATTTGGAAATACAAATAAGTATACTCATGTTAGGAAATTGTTGATAAGGTGCCTTGTATGTCAAATTGGCAGGCTAGCGGCCATCTTTGGTTGAGCTTACCTTGAGTCCATTTGACAGGCGGAGCTAACTATCTTTCTAGGCTCAAGAACTCGCCTGACCCTGTTTCGGGAAGGTTCACCAAATAATTGATTCGCGGGTCGAGCGGGTCGGTTAGTTGAGCCTGCCAAGACCAACTCAACTCTGTTCATCTTTCCAACGTGAAATAAAAATACCTCAACCTTTTTTTTTCTTTTTCTTCGACAATAACCAATCTACAAATATTATATTTATATTTGAAATTTTAAAGTATTAATTTTTATTTTTACTATTATTTATATATTTAATTATCTAATTATTACACATTTTATGAAGAACTCAATTTTAATTTTTCTAGCCACAACCTCAATCTAGAAGATTTCAACGGTTGGTGACAGCAATTGGAGAAGTCTCCAATTGCTGTTGTAGTTTTTTTCTCTCTTGTTTTTCAAGAAAGGTGTGCTGAAGCCTCTCTATAAATAGAGGCTTCAGCATACGGTTTCATATATCCCCAAAACAAAAAATCCCAAGTAGAGGAAGAGTAGAGAGAGGTTTGAGAGTTTTTTGTTCATTTGGAAATTGAATTAGATTTTTCTTTCAAATACATCTTGTGATACCCAATAAGTGGTATCAGAGCGAGGTTGATGGGGTATTGGCCATTGTACGAGCTCGGTCGGAAAAATTGAGGTTTTCTTGAAACTTTTCCAAATATTTTTCTGATTATACCAGGTGGTAGCTCTCGCTCCCACGAGTCTGTACGTTTTTTCGGATCGAAAAACGGACATCAAACGAGCTCTCTAAGATTTTTCAAAAAATCTGGTTGAGGAAGACGAATTACAGTCATCAGCCACGTCAGCACCACCTCAGCGCCCAGTCAGAGTCACGTGTCGCCAAGTCAGCTGCAATTTTCTGCAAATTGCATTTTAGTCCCTACACTTTCTGAAATTTTCAAATCGGTCCCTAATTTTTTTTAAAGATACAGATTGACCCCTAAATGTTTAGAAATTTTTAGTTTGACCTCATAAATTTTCAGAAATTGAATTTGTGACCCTTAAGTGTCTATTCCACCATTTTCGGCCATTCTGAACGCAACGGTGGACTCTGTTTTGCGAGATTCAGCTCCTATTTCTATAAATAAATTTTTATAAGGTGAAAAATGACCATAGAAGAGTCAACATCATCTTCCGGAGCTATGATTACGCTCACTGCCACAAACTACACGCTGTGGAAACCCTGGATGGAAGATCTCCTCAGCTATAAAGATTTGTTCGATCCCGTAGAACTGAATGGTGAAATACCTGATCCAGCCAAAGTGTCAGAATGGAAGAAATTAAACTGGAAATCTATTGGTCAAATTTGACAATTGATTGATCATAGTGTCTTCCACCATGTTGCACAGGAAACAGACGCATATGCTTTCTGGAAGAAGCTGGAGGACATGTACCAGGCCAAGACCGCTCGGAATAAAGCCCTGTTGATGAAGCGATTAGTCAATATGAAGTTCAAAAGTGGAACTTCTGTTGCCGAGCATACCAGTAAATACCAGAGTCTGGTAAACCAGTTATCGTCTGTAGAGATGCCGCTTGGAGATGAGATACAGACACTCCTACTTCTCAGTTCACTTCCTGATATCTGGGAAACACTTGTAGTTTCTCTCAGTAACTCGGCTCCAGATGGCAAACTTACCATGTCCATGGTTAAGGATGCCCTATTCAACGAGGAAGCCAGGAGAAAGAACATGGGCACAGACCAGACCCATGCCCTTGTCTCAGAGCACCGAGGAAGACAACAGGGAAAACAACAAAGGAGTAGTAGAGGCAAATGGAGAGGCAGAAGCAAGATCAGGGACAAATCCACCGATAGCAGAAAACCTTTATATAAATGTCAGCACTGTGGAATAGAGGGTGACACGGGGTCCCTTAGGCAAGGGGCCCGTGTAAAACCCACAAATTGCTAGGTTTGTGCTCGATTGTGTGAAAGTGTGCGATATATGATTTAATGAAATAAAATACTAAACTAAATGCATTAAATAAACAAGGAAGCTAATTAGTAGTATTGCCGAAATATATATGGAGTTAGAGAGAATGAAATGTGCAAGAAATTAAGAGAACAAGATGAAATTAGATGTTAAGGACAAGAGAAAATATAAAGCAAGAAATAAAGAAATAACAAGGAATTTAAAGGTGAGAGTGGGTGCTATGGTGGAACCAAAATGTAGAAGTGAAATGGTGTGCAAAGTGTAGGCAATAAAAAGTAAAATATACCCTTGGCGGATCCGAGGAGCGAGCTTACGGTTTAAGCTCCCGGATTCACGTTTTCCGTGAGGAAAACGACCACCGTAGGCCGGGGATTTTCGTCCTCGTTTCAACTCCCAATGGAGAAGATGAGGGAATGGATAAGAGCTAACCTAGCAACCCAAGCTAGGCTAGCAATGGAGGCTAACTCCTCTTGGTTCAAAGAACCAAGGAAAAACTCTAAGGAAAACCTTGAGAGAATAGAGAAATAGTAGTGTATTGATTTGGGCAAAAGTTCTTTTACACACACCAATGCTATGCTTAAATAGAGAAACCTAGGGTGGATGATTAGGGTTTGGTAGTGGAAGAAATGATTTGAGCCGTTGATGAAGATCAAGATGAAGGGAGAAGATTGCAATCCATGTGCTTCATCCAAGGGTTGAGGTGCTTTCCTTGTTTTGATTGATCAATGGTGCTAAATTGCCATGTCATCCATCCTTATGGCCACTACCAATTGTACTTGCAAAATTCATACCTTAAAGTTGGGCTCTTCTTTGGGCCATGGCTTTCTTTGGGCTCCATTGGTTGTAGGCCTTTTCCTTGAGTAATTTTGTTGAATTTCTTCAACCCATAATCCACCAACATACATCTAACCCTAACCATTCAATCTAATGCATGCAATGCAAATTATAAAATCCTTACAAAAAGGCTAATGTATGCCAATGAGTTTGAAAATTAAAAATTACAAATTTAAGGCCCGGGAAGACAAATTCCCATAGGGCTGTCGGCAAGCTCCGTGCGAATGCTCCAACGGATGACATGGCAAGGTTTCTCCTCATCCTCCTTAGTCGGCTCCCAAGTGAAGTCCATGAGTGAATCGAAACCTGCAAAAAGAGACAAGTCGTTAGAACATTGAACAGTTAAATTTTGTGCCCAGGTTTGTGATCTTGTAACGGGCCTCCGAGGCACGTCATCCCCTCCTGGTGGCTGAGGATTTGACCTCAAATCCGTTAGCTCAGCCTCCTCTTCATGTCCCAATTCTCCAATATAAGGGGACAAATCTTGCACGTTGAAGGTGGATGATACCCCATAATCGCCAGGTAACTCCAATTTGTAAGCATTGTTATTTATGCGCTCTAAAACTTTAAAGGGGCCTTCAGCTCTAGGTAATAGCTTGGAGCGTCTTTTGGCGGGAAACCGTTCTTTTCTAAGGTGTATCCACACCAAATCTCCAACATTGAAAATTACCTCATTTCGTCCTTTATTCGCATGCTTCGCATAATTGGCGTTATTCTTCTCAATGGTTTGGCGAACCTTTTCATACAACTGTTTCATCTGCTCTGCTTTATTCGCTCCCGAAGGGTTGATTAGGTCCTGGGTTGGAATAGGAATAAGTGTCATGGGTGTGTTCGGGTTAAAGCCATATACTACCTCAAAAGGCGTTTGCTGGGTGGTGGAATGAAGGCTTCGGTTGTAACCGAATTCAATTTGGGGTAGTACAATATCCCAATTGGAGAGATTTTTTCCGATGACACTCCGGAGAAGGGTACCCAAGGTCCTATTGACCACTTCCGTTTGGCCGTCCGTTTGGGGATGAAAGGATGTACTAAAACAAAGTGTAGTCCCCAACTTCTTCCATAAGGTCTTCCAAAATGTGCTCAAAAATTTGGTATCGCGGTCCGACACAATAGACTGAGGCACACCGTGGAGTCTAACTATTTCTTTGAAGAATAGATCGGCTATAGCAGCAGAGTCGTCAGTTTTGTTGCAGGCAATAAAATGTGCCATTTTGGAGAATCGGTCTACCACTACAAGAATAGAATCTTTATTACGTCCAGTACGTGGTAACCCTAGAACAAAGTCCATACTAATTTCTACCCAAGGATGCGTAGGAACTGGTAAGGGGAGGTAAAGTCCTTGGGGTAGAACCTTACTTTTGGCCTTTTTACACACAATGCACTTTTCAATATAGTGGTGCACGTCCTTCATCATGTGAGGCCAATAGAATTTTTCTTTTAATAATTCTAGGGTCTTCTTTTCTCCAAAATGTCCAGACAATCCTCCTCCATGAGCTTCTTTAGTAAGGCATTGTCTTAGACTGCAATGTGGAATACACAATTTCCCATTTCTTAAGAGGAATCCATCCACAAGACTATATCCTCCTTCAGCCTTATTTTGATAAACTTGATAAGGCATTCCAAAGTCTTTATCGGATGCATACAAATTTTTGATCCATTCAAATCCAAAGAATCTAACACTTAGTTCCGTCAAGAGGATACGTCTTCGAGAGAGAGCATCGGCAACGGCATTATCGGATCCTTTCAAATATTTTAAAATGTAGGGGAATCTTTCCAAAAATTCCACCCATTTGGCGTGACGTTTGTTGAGTTTGTGTTGGCTCTTAATGTGCTTAAGGGATTGGTGGTCGGAGTGAATCACAAACTCTTTTGAAAGTAAGTAATGTTGCCAATGTTCGAGGGCTCTGACCACGGCATAAAATTCTTTGTCATAAGTCGAATAGTTCAAAGCAGCTCCTTTTAATTTCTCACTAAAATAAGCAAGAGGTTTGCCATCTTGCATCAATACAGCTCCAATGCCAATACCGGAGGCATCACTCTTGATCTCAAAAACTTTATTGAAATCAGGAAGTGCCAAAACGGGTGATTGACAAAGCTTCTCTTTTATCATATCGAAGCTACTTTGACATGCCGATGTCCAATTAAAGTCAACTCCTTTCTTAGTAAGGTCTGTAATAGGAGCGACTAAAAAACTGAAGTCTTTAATGAACCTCCTATAAAAAGAGGCTAATCCGTGAAAGCTACGGACTTCAGTGATGCTATTAGGAGTGGGCCATTCCTTGATGGCTTTGACCTTATCCTCATCCGCTTCTAAGCCATCCTTAGAAATTATAAAGCCCAAAAAATATACCTTTTCTTGTCCAAAGGAGCACTTACTCAAATTACCAAATAATTTAGTGCGTCAGAGAGTTCGAAATAATAACCCGAGATGGTTGATATGTTGTGGGAGGTCGTGACTATACACCAAGATGTCATCGAAATACACGACAACAAATTTCCCAAGGAAATCCTTAAGAACATGGTGCATTAGCCGCATGAAGGTGCTCGGGGCATTTGTAAGACCGAATGGCATAACCATCCACTCAAACAATCCGTATTTTGTTTTGAAGGCGGTCTTCCATTCATCACCCTCTTTCATCCGTATTTGGTGATATCCGCTCTTCAAGTCTACTTTTGAGAAAATTGATGCTCCGCTCAATTCGTCCAACATATCTTCTAACCGAGGGATAGGATACCTATATTTAATGGTAATCTGGTTAATAGCCCTACTATCAACACACATACGCATACAACCATCCTTTTTAGGTACCAACAAGGTAGGTACAGCGCATGGGCTCATCGATTCTCTTATGTACCCTTTCCCTAATAATTCTTGGACTTGATCTTGTAATTCCTTCGCTTCTTCAGGCCTCATCCTATAGGCCGGTCGATTAGGTAACATAGCTCCAGGTTGGAGGTCAATTTGATGCTCAATTCCTCTAATAGGTGGTAATCCGGGTGGTAGTTCTTCGGGAAAAACATCTTGATAGGATTTAAGGAGTTCTTGGATCGGTGGGGGTATCTCACCTAATTCCATAACACGGTCTCTAAATAAAACAAATACCACAGTTTGTCCTTTTGTAACTGCTGCCCTTAATCCTTTCTTTGTCAAGAAAAGATTTTCTTTGATCTTTTCGTCCTTCCTAATTGCATCATCACGGGCAATTTGTTCGGGAGTCATAGGAAGTAATTTGATATTTCTACCACCAAATTTCAGACTGTAATTGTTGAGGTAACCATCATATTGAACCCTACGGTCATAAAGCCATGGTCGTCCTAATAGAAGATGACTAGCTTTCATAGGCACGACGTCACAAGTAACCGAATCCTTATACTTTCCAATTGTAAAATTGATAGTCACTTGTTTGGTCACTTTTATATCATCCCTATCATCCAACCATCTTAACTTGTATGGCTTAGGGTGACTAGTAGTCTCCAATCCAAGTTTGCTCACCATATCTTGGGAAGCTACATTAACGCAGCTTCCACTATCAATGATCACCGAACATACCTTATCTTTGACTGCGCATCTACTTTGGAAAATGTTTTCACGTTGGCAGTCTTCTTCGATATTCTTAGATATGAGGGCTCTCCTAATAACCATCAAAAGAGGTCCATCTTGAGCAGCACATTCATCAGACTCGTGCTCACTCTCGTCATCTACCTCTTCTCCTACTTCCTTATCGAGGTATTGACCTTCATCGTTCTCACTCTCCCATTCTCCAGTCGATTCCTTTATAACCATCACTCGACGGTTCGAACATTCATTCGCGTAATGTCCCTTGCCTAAACACTTGTAGCATTGGACATCACGGGCCCTTTGTCCTTTAGCGGTGTTCGCTTGATTTTTATCCGTAGGAGGGGGCTTGTTTGGGTTGAATGGGGTTTTGGGTGACCAATTACGGTTAATCGGTTTTTTCTCTTCGTTTTTCCATGGTGGTTTAGGCTTGTCTTGATCCAAATGCCTAGGTGGAAATTTAGTTGGAAAATTGGTTTTACGCTTTCTTTTGAGTTGTCTTTCCACCGTGAGGGCGAGTTGAATGACCATGTCCATGGTTTGCAATTGTTGTACTTCAACCGCGTCTCCAATATCGCGGTTAAGACCTCGAATGAATCTCGCGATGAGTTGCTCTTGAGGTTCATCAATAGCACAACGCATATTGAGAGTCTCGAATTCCGTGATATACTCATCGACCGAAAGAGAATTTTGTCTAAGGTTGTGAAGTTGGTGGAAGAGTTCGTGCTTGTAGTGTCGGGGAACGAACCTCTTGTGCATTTCCTCTTTCATGGAATTCCACGTTGAGATGGGGTATCCTAGTGTACGCATCCTTTGGTTTTTAAGGTTGGACCACCATAATGCGGCGTGGCCCGTTAGTTCAAGAGAGGCGAGTTGAATTTTGACTCGCTCGGAATAGTCGTGACACTCAAAGATTCTCTCTACCTTATCAATCCAATCAAGATACGTGTTTCCATCACACGTCCCATTGAAAGGGGGAATTGTCATCTTGACATTACGGAGGTCGTCGTTGTCCCTACGACGATTAGGTCGGTACTCTTCATCATCTTCCGTCCAAATATCATCCTCCGAATTAAAATGACGTGGTCTCCTTCTTTGGGGTTCAGCCCATTCCTCTTCCTCTATGGGTGGTTGAAAAGATGCTCTATGCCTAGGGCGTTCAGGAATAATCCTATAGGAGGTCTCTTGAGAAGGGACACGTTCATGAAATTCTCTCCGAGGAGGATTGTTTAGCATTGTTTGGACTTGTTGGGCAAGGCTATTAACTATATTTGTTAAGGCATCAATTTGTCCTTGCATGCCTCCTTGAGAGCTAGTCTCACCCTCGTGTCGTGTGTTTTCGGATGGGGGAGTATCCCTAGCCCGATGTGGTTCTTGGTGTAATGGATCTCGATTGATTCTACTTCGATTAGTCATAGTTAAGTGTTTTAATTTTAAGTTTGAATTCTTGTCTAAATTAATATTCCTAGCTTAGTGGGATGTTTATCTTCTTAATGTCTTAGGAAATTTTAGGCTCTAAGGAACATTCTTAACTAAGACAAATTGAAAATAGGGATCATGCTAATTAGGAAAACAACTTAACACTAATAACACTCAATAATAAAACTAAGAAATGAATATTTTCACCAATTTAATTTCACCACAAATTTTCAAGAGATTTCAATCAAGTTGTCAACTTTTACTAAGGATCAATTAGAGCAATATTAATGACAACTAAATAACTCTAAAAACAGCAAATACATAAATTTAGGACATCATTTAATTCAAATAAGATGCTGGAATTTAATTCAAATATAGCAGAATTTTTTTTTTTTTTTTTGATGTCTAGCTCTAATTTGATACCTTAATTCATGCTTTTTACCAAATTCTTGTTAACCAATTTCATGCATAAACTTATCAGCATATATTAAGTAAATTTATGAGCTAAAACATGAGCAAAATCCAGCAAAAATATTAGGCAAATTCGAGCATAGCAAAAGAAGCACAAACGATATGACAATTTTCAACAATAATCCTATTTTTCGATAGTAACAATTCTAAACCAAATTGAAGCACCAAAATTTCCAGAATATTAATATAGTGAGTGGACAATATTTAAGTGCTAAAATAAAGCTCAAATGATAACAAGAAGTGCCAACAAAACCGAAATTAAAGAAGCAATAAACCGTGTAGATTATGCAACAAATATAGCCGGTTTTTTTTTTTTTTTTTTTTTTGCAATTTCTTTAGGCCGATTTTTATGCTAACTTTTCTACCAAAATTTCAGCAGAGTTTCGGCTTAGATTCAGGGCAAAATAAGGATTCAAACAAAGCAAAATAAAGAGGAGAAATCGTGGCACAAGAAGGAGAAGAAAACCAAAAAAATAAGGAGAAGAAATTAAGAGATTTGGGAGCTATACCTTGTGCGTTTTCTTGTAGGATCGTCCACCATATTTTTCCATATTAGAACAAGCAATAATATAGCAAAATAATGGTAGTAAAAATTAAAATTTAGATTAGCACAAAATAGCTCAAAGTTAGTAAAAATAAATAGGAGATTAGTGCAGAAATTTAAAAGAGCCGCTATCCCGGTTTTGTGCCAAATTTTGACTAACGTCAAGGCACCAAAACCATATGGGAAGCCTTGTGGCTCTGATACCACTTGACACGGGGTCCCTTAGGCAAGGGGCCCGTGTAAAACCCACAAATTGCTAGGTTTGTGCTCGATTGTGTGAAAGTGTGCGATATATGATTTAATGAAATAAAATACTAAACTAAATGCATTAAATAAACAAGGAAGCTAATTAGTAGTATTGCCGAAATATATATGGAGTTAGAGAGAATGAAATGTGCAAGAAATTAAGAGAACAAGATGAAATTAGATGTTAGGGACAAGAGAAAATATAAAGCAAGAAATAAAGAAATAACAAGGAATTTAAAGGTGAGAGTGGGTGCTATGGTGGAACCGAAATGTAGAAGTGAAATGGTGTGCAAAGTGTAGGCAATAAAAAGTAAAATATACCCTTGGCGGATCCGAGGAGCGAGCTTACGGTTTAAGCTCCCGGATTCACGTTTTCCGTGAGGAAAACGACCACCGTAGGCAGGGGATTTTCGTCCTCGTTTCAACTCCCAATGGAGAAGATGAGGGAATGGATAAGAGCTAACCTAGCAACCCAAGCTAGGCTAGCAATGGAGGCTAACTCCTCTTGGTTCAAAGAACCAAGGAAAAACTCTAAGGAAAACCTTGAGAGAATAGAGAAATAGTAGTGTATTGATTTGGGCAAAAGTTCTTTTACACACACCAATGCTATGCTTAAATAGAGAAACCTAGGGTGGATGATTAGGGTTTGGTAGTGGAAGAAAGGATTTGAGCCGTTGATGAAGATCAAGATGAAGGGAGAAGATTGCAATCCATGTGCTTCATCCAAGGGTTGAGGTGCTTTCCTTGTTTTGATTGATCAATGGTGCTAAATTGCCATGTCATCCATCCTTGTGGCCACTACCAATTGTACTTGCAAAATTCATACCTTAAAGTTGGGCTCTTCTTTGGGCCATGGCTTTCTTTGGGCTCCATTGGTTGTAGGCCTTTTCCTTGAGTAATTTTGTTGAATTTCTTCAACCCATAATCCACCAACATACATCTAACCCTAACCATTCAATCTAATGCATGCAATGCAAATTATAAAATCCTTACAAAAAGGCTAATGTATGCCAATGAGTTTGAAAATTAAAAATTACAAATTTAAGGCCCGGGAAGACAAATTCCCATAGGGCTGTCGGCAAGCTCCGTGCGAATACTCCAACGGATGACATGGCAAGGTTTCTCCTCATCCTCCTTAGTCGGCTCCCAAGTGAAGTCCATGAGTGAATCGAAACCTGCAAAAAGAGACAAGTCGTTAGAACATTGAACAGTTAAATTTTGTGCCCAGGTTTGTGATCTTGTAACGGGCCTCCGAGGCACGTCAGAGGGTCATATTAAGAAGAATTGCTACAAATGGCTGGAGGAGCAAGGCCAGAGCATTTCCCAGTCGAAGAACAAGGGTGGAGAAATGCTAGTCATTATTCCTGGAGATGTAGCATTATGTTCAACCCATAATGAGACATGCCTTCACGTCTCAATAGAAGACACAGAATGGGTGGTAGATATTACAGCGTCCTACCACGTGACTCTGCACAAGGACTACTTCACAACATATAAAATCGGTAACTTTGGAGCAGTGAAAATGGGAAATTCCAGTTCCTCTGGGATTCTAGGAATTGGTGATATCCAGATTAAGACAAGTGTTGGGAGTACAATCACTTTGAAAGATGTCCGACATGTGCCAGATCTTCGACTCAATCTTCTTTCTGGAATAGCCCTTGACAAACAGGGCTATGATAATCATTTCAGCAACGGCACATGGCAGATGTCAAAGGGCGCTCTGATAGTTGTTCGAGGACATATTTGTGGCACGCTATACAAGACTCATGTGAAGATATGTACAGAAAGCCTCAACGTAGCAGAGAAGGAAGGTTCTCAAAATTTGTGGCACAAGAGACTCGGCCACATGAGTGAAAAAGGGTTGTCTACCCTAATAAAGAAGGAGTTTATCACTATTGACAAAGATGTTGCGCTAGATCCTTGCAATCATTGTCTACTTAGCAAGCAGCACAGAGTTTTATTTAATTCCTCTTCCACAAGAAGATCAGAGTTACTCAGTTTGGTACACTCTTACGTTTGCGGTCCCCTGGAGGTTGAATCACTAGGCAGAAACAGATATTTTCTGACATTCATTGATGATGCTTCTCGAAAGGTGTGAGTTTATTTTCTGAAGACGAAGGACCAGGTGTTTGAATACTTCAAAATATTTCATGTCACGGTAGAACGTGAAACTAGGAAGAAGTTGAAGTGTCTCCAGTCAGATAATGGAGGCGAATTCACTTTCAAGGTGTTCAATGCGTATTGTAAAACATACGACATTTGACATGAGAAGACAGTCTCTCGCACCCCTAAGCACAACGGTGTAGCTGAAAGAATGAACCGGACAATCATGGAACATGTTCAGAGTATTCTCAGTATGGCTAAGCTGCCTAAGCCAATCTGGGGAGAAGCAGTCAGAGCCGCCTGTTATCTAATCAACAGATCACCATCAGTACCATTGAATTTTGAAGTTCTAGAGAAACTATGGTCTGGAAAGAATCCATCATACTTTCACTTAAGAGTATTTGGATGTTTAGCATACGCATATATATCCAAAGAGCTCAGACAGAAGCTCGATGCAAGGACCACTCCATGCATTTTCATTGGCTATGAAGATGAAGAATTCGGATACAAATTATGGGATCCAAATGAAAAAAATGTGATCAGAAGTAGGGACGTTGTGTTCCATGAAAGCCAGACAATAGAAGACATTGAAAAGCCCACAATGTCTCAAGAGTCAAATATTGGTGGTCAAAACTCAGATGCAGCACTAAAACCATTCGAGAGATACGCTGACATAGTGCCAGAAGACATCCCAGAAGCAAAAGATGAGGAAGAAGGGGTTGTTGAGCAGGGGGAGCCACAACCCGCTCCGCCAGATGTTCTGTCACGACCCGTACCCGTGATGTCACATTTTTTTTTTTTTTTTAAACTTTTACTTTAACTGTACTTAAGCGGAAATCTAAACCAAAGTCGAAATCGGAATTGAAATCATTAACAACATTTGAAAACTACTTCAAAATCTATTATAAATAACTTAAAACTAATAATAAATCAATTAAATCGTAAAAGAAATTAATTATTTAAAACATTTTTTTTTTTTTATAAATAGGTAGAGTGGTGACCAGTCGCTACAACTTGTGGCGACTGGGCGCCACAAATTGTGGCGACTGGGCGCCACAATTGTGGCGCCGCCCCTTTGATGGCCACCTGCGATCGGGCGCCACTCTTTCCGCGCCCGATCGCTGAACTCTCTGGAAAACCCGAGAGTTCCGCGACCAGTCGCCACCCCTTCCGCGACCAGTCGCCCGCCACTTGTTTTTCTTTCCTTCCTTTTTCTTCTTTCATTTCACTTGCACTTCTTCCTTTTTATCATTACTAAACACCAAACACTCATAAACATAACACTTATCAATTCCTCACTACTTCTTCACCCAATCCGTTCGTGCTTCCATAACATTACACTTCAAACATTGCTTCATTCAAAATTCTCCAAAACCAACATAACTTACTTTAAACAAAATCAATTTCATAAAACAAACCGCGTGGTTCCGTTTAAACATTGAACAATCCTACCTGTTTTAAAAACATCAAAAAAGCACCACAAAAACACTTTACATTTTCTATACAATCGCCAAACGTCCTAAAACATATCTAAACGTACTAAAAATCCATCATTATCCCAAACAATACCAAAACCCTCAAAAACTTCTAACCATGAGTAAACCCGCCCTGCCAAAACACGCTCCGCCGCCACGAGCTCCGCCACCGACCGCTACACTTGATCGTCATAAGGTGGTTCCTCACCTTCGTTCTCGTCACCTACATCATACAATAACTACATTAAGCCTAATGCTTAGTAAGGAGCGTGCTAAACATAACGTTACCTATATGCATGACATTTATAAAACAGTTTCGTTTCGTAAAACATCTTTCTTTTTCCGTGAAAAACATTCATTTAGTCCCGTGAAAACATAGTCCCGTGAGAAACATAGTCCCGTGAGAAACATAGTCCCGTGAGAAACATAGTCCCGTGAGAAACATCCATTTACTCCCGTAAGAAACATATCATTACTCCCGTAAGAACATACAGTCAGGCCCGTGAGAAACATATCATTACTCCCGTGAGAACATACATCATTCACATAATCGTTCTTTCATTTAACTTTTCATAAAACATGTTCATAAACAGTTCGTATGCACTTTAAGAAAACATGATGCATGAGGAGACATACACGTAAGGAAAAGCCTATCACATGAGCACTATCATACACGTAAGGAAAACTTATCGAATGAACGCTACCTAAATCGCTAAGGCACTACTTTACTACCCGTCGTTCCTTAGCTACCCGTATGACCACTTTCTTCATAACAATCAACATCATCAACATTGTACGACGTAGGGCCTTAGTGGCCGGAAAGCCTAACGCTCACTTACCTGTCGTCCTAAACATGCCGAGCACCGTCCTTGAGCTTGAGTCACCTAAGGCATTTAACAACAAACCATTAATATCGACTCACGAACCTCACATCAAACAATTTGTCTTCTCGAGCTAGGACTAATTCTTCCAAAAACTCTTAATCACTTCATTTAGACATTTTATCGAGCACTTGGTGCTCACAACTTCAAAAACCTCCATTAATGTCTTTCAACCACATTTCCAACAACCCTAACTTGACATTAATATCATCCAACACCATTAATCTACTCCAACAACTTCGATTTTACATTAAACATCATCAATAAGTAATTAATAAACAACCCTAACTATTTCTAACAAAACCCCTAATTCTTCTTCACAAACCCTAACTCAAAATCACTCCAAACCACAAATAAGCTTAACCAAAACGTAGAGCTTACCTAGCACGTTGTTTTGTTGAAGAAACTTAAAGGAACAAATCGCCTAAAATGGAAGAGAGATTGAACCGTGGAGATGGCGATGGAGAAAGAAAGAAATCGCCAAAGGAGAGGAGAAAGGAGATTTCGTGCGTGGAGGAGAAGTGAGGAAGAGAGAGAGAGCATTTAGCCATTTATTAAAGTTTTATCTTTAAAATGACCAAAATGCCCATAGCTTATTTCCCTTAGCTAAATCCGTTGTTTCCTCAACCAATTTGGTTCCTCCGAAATTATTTTATCTTACCAAATATTCCTATTTATTCTTAGGGTTCTAATGGAACTTCCCGTTGGTCATTTGGGCTTAATTTAATATTTCTACGAATTTAAAATTCTATAATGCTTAAATACTTAGTATTCGAACATAAAGCTCGAAATTCTTAAAACGAAATTCCTGGGTGTTACATGTTCCAGAACCATCACAAGGCCCAGATGATGGTGAATCTCCTCAGACTATTCCAGAAGTTCGTAGGTCTGAACGAGGACAGATTTCATCTAGAAGATATACAGAATCTGAGTACCTTTTGCTTACTGGAGATGGAGAACCGGAGAGTTTTCAAGAAGCAGTATCTCATAAGAATACAGAAAAATGGTTGTTAGCAATGAAGGATGAAATGGAATCCCTGCAAAAGAATCATACTTATGAGATCGTAGAACTTCCAAAAGGGAATAAGACACTTAGAAACAAATGGGTGTTCAAGCTGAAGAAAGATGGCTGCGGAAAAGTGGTGAAATACAAAGCACGATTGGTAGTCAAAGAATTCCAACAGAAGAAGGGAATTGACTTTGATGAGATTTTTTCACTAGTAGTCAAGATGACGTCAATCCGAGTTATACTTGGCTTGGTAGCAAGTATGAACTTGGAGCTTGAACAGATGGACGTGAAGACAGCTTTTCTTCACGTAGATCTAAAAGAAGAAATCTATATGGAGCAGCTAGAAGGTTTTGAGGTTTCAGGTGATAACCTCATTTGCAAGCTTAAGAAAAGCTTGTACGGTCTGAAGCAGGCACCAAGACAGTGGTACAAAAAGTTTAACTCATGCATGGTGAGTCAAGGCTACAAGAAAACTGCTGCAGATGAATGTGTTTACATTCAGAGATTTTCAGACAGGAGTTTCATTGCACTTCTACTTTATGTAGACGATATTATGATCGTAGGAAAAGATGCAACAAAGATTAGTCAGCTAAAGAATGAACTCTCTAAGTCTTTTGAAATGAAAGACTTGGGACCAGCTCAACAGATTTTGGGAATGCAGATTGTTCGAGACAGAAACAACTGACGGTTATGGTTATCTCAGGAGAAGTACATTGAACGAGTGCTCGAGAGGTTCAACATGAACAACGTCAAACCAGTCAGCATTCCACTTGCCAATCATTTCAAGTTGAGCAAGAGTGCATGTCCTTCATCCAAGGAAGAGATCAGGAAAATGTCATCAGTACCGTATTCTTTAGCAGTTGGAAGTCTGATGTATGCAATGGTGTGTACAAGACCAGATATTGCTCATGCAGTAGGAATGGTAAGTCGTTTTCTCTCTAACCCCGGGAAGGAGCATTGAGAAGCGGTAAAGTAGATTCTCAAGTCCCTAAAGGATACTACTAAAATATGTCTCTGTTACGGGGAAGCTGATCCAATCTTGGAGGGCTATACGGATGCAGATATGGCCGAAGATATTGATAGTAGAAAATCTACTTCAGGATTTATCTATACTTTCGCGGGGGGAGCTGTCTCATGGCAGTCAAGACTACAGAAGTATGTTGCTTTATCCATAACAGAAGCAAAATATATTGCTTCCGCTGAAGTTAGGAAAGAAATCTATTGGCTAAAGCAATATCTCCAAGAACTTGGAATCAAGCAGAAAGACTACAAGGTACATTGTGACAGTCAAAGTGCTCTCAATTTAAGCAAGAATTCCATGTACCATTCTCGTACGAAGCATATTGATATTCGATATCATTGGATACACGAAGTTATGGATCGATAATTGTTTAGACTAGTTAAGATTCATACGAAAGAGAGTCTAGCAGATATGTTGACAAAGATGGTAACTCGAGAGAAGTTGGAGCTATGCAAAAACATAGCTTGAATGCTTGTTTCGGATATGGCTGGAGGGAGAGAATTGAAGAACTCAATTTTAATTTTTCCAGCCACAGCCTCCATCTAGAAGATTTCAACGGTTGGTGGCAGCAATTGGAGAAGTCTCCAATTGCTGCTGCAGTTTTTTCCTCTCTCTCTTGTTTTTCAAGAAAGGTGTGTTGAAGTCTCTCTATACATAGAGACTTTAGCATACAGTTTCATCTATCCCCAAAACAAAAAATCCCAAGTAGAAGAAGAGTAGGGAGAGGTTTGAGAGTTTTTTGTTCATTTGGAAATTGAATTAGATTTTTCTTCAAATACATCTTGTGATACCCAACATTTTATTATTACTAGTTTTCGGTACGTGAAGGTACATACGCGTCAAGTTTTACATATTTTTTAGGGCGATTCATAAGACATAACTTTTGATCATTTAAATAAAAACTAATTAAAAATATATATGTTATATAATTAAGCAAAGAATGTTGTTAGGTGGTGTGAATTTTTGAAGAAATAAAGACATACAGAATGAAATATATTTTCAATGTTTTGACTATATCTATATACCCTCAAATGGAGAGAAGTGTTGTGATGACACAGATAAAGAAAAAGTAATTTTGTAGTTAGAGAAATATAAATATTTCAGCCATCAACAAGTCAAAAATGGGATAAATAAGGTAATAGAGCTATCAATAAAATAAGCATGTGCCAAGCAAGTGTTATTGAATGGGCAAAAGAGACTGACCAATACGCAAAAGAATATATTTCTTTCACAAGCAACTCCATGAAAAGCAAAAGAAAAAAAAAAGTTTAAAATTACGATAAAGAAACCACCTGTAGCTTGATATCCACAGTGTGCTTCTTCTTCATCTTCTTTTTATCCTTCCGATCCTTCTCCCCTTTGGTATCAGAGCCAAGTATGGCAAGCTAATAAGTTGTTGATTCATGATTGAATAAACAAAAAGGTTTCAAAGATAATCTTTATAATATAAGTTGTTATTAGTAATCAATCACCAATACGATGGTTTGATTAAACTAATAAGATTATGTGATTATATCAATACGATGATTTGATTAGCCCAATAAGATTCTTCTAACTCTTTCCATGTATGATTACGTTGAGGTTGTGTCAGTTGTTAAGATTGGATAAAACTTTAGATTTTATTCTTCTGTCATCACGTCGGGGTGTTTGCCGTTTTGCCGAGAGATGGCTGTTAGGCGTGTTTGCCCAATAACGTGATTGAAGAATGGATCCAAAGTTTTATTTAATTTAATCTCTTTGAGATAGAGCAGCAATGACTCGTAATTCGTAATATTTACATAGAAAGTTTTAGAAGGTCGATACGGTCTAGCTGAAGAATCAATAAGGTATGATTATGTAATCAAGACGGTTTGATTAAGCTTTCAACACGATCTGATTATCAATCTCAACTATAGTTTAAAGATTAGCTTTGAAAAGGTTTCTTTATTCCAATGAGTAGTATTTCTACCCATATGAATACATCAAATATTTCTATCAAAAATGAAGAAATTATAGAATTCAACCAAGCACAACAATTAAATCAGTGAACTATTGTAACACCCAGTTTCTATTAACCGATTTACCTTTTTCATTTCTTAGAAAATTGAAATTTGAGTGATTTAGTGATTAGGTTAATAAGTGAAGGAGTAAGGATAAAATGGTAAATTAAAATTTATTGTGGATAACGTATTTAAGGAAAGGTTTAATGAGGTTTAGCCGCCACTGTTTCTCCATTTTCCTTCTCGGTATTCAGCTAAAGCTCAACAGAGCTCCAGGCGATTTTCCTCTCCGATCTCCATTTCCTCAAACCAGGTAGGTTTTCCCTTCGTTTTCTCGAGATTTAGTGGCTAGATAGCAGAGAGAGTGCAAGGTGTGTATTTTTTAGAATGCTGTGAGTGAGTTGAGTTCGGGTTAGTGTTGAATCAAGAATGTGCGATGATCCGAACTTCTAAACTAGCTCCTTAGGGTTGTGAATGGTGTAGGATGAGGTTTAGTGAAGATCTGAATGGTATTTTGTTTATGACACCAGGTGAACAGGGCTTCTAAAGTAGTTGAAACCGAGCGATTTTCCAGGAGACCAGGTAAGTGAGGTTTGCTTGCGCCTTCGGGCCTACATCACAAAACATTAGGAATATGTTTATTTGAATGTGTTTGTATGTTATGCATCATGTTTTAAAAGTATACGAAAATGAATTGGAATGCATGTTGGCATGGTAAGAAATGAACATAATGAAACAGCTATGCGAAACAGATTTACTGTTAAGGGAAATAATCCGCCCCTTAATGAGACAGTGGATATTTATACTTTGGGAGAGTTGATCCAACTCCCAATTTCACAGGGGGATCGGAAACAGCTATGTGAATCAGATTACTGTTAAGGGAATTAATCTGCCCCTTAATGAGTCAGTAGATATTTATACTTTGGGAGAGTTGATCCAACTCCCAATTTCACAGGGGGATCTGAACAGAAACGATGAACGACAACTGAGATAAGAAAGTAGAAATTGCATGTTTAGGAATTCAGATATCAGCATTTCATTTCATTACTGCTTTACTTACTTAGCATTAGGCTAATAGATGAGTTTTGTGATGTAGGTGAAGAAGTGACAGCAGGTGTGTTTACTGAGTTCGCTGAAGAATAGGTGAAGTTGGAGGAGCACTTCTCTGCCTCGATTTGGTATACTGATGAGGCGGATTAACTGGTGTCTAAAGAAGTGAAGATTCAGTGAGCTATGATTTGATTTAAGTATGTTAAGTTTTCTAATGACAGAAGTGATTTTAATGTTTTTGGATACATTTCCTTGAGACTTTCTGATAAAAGTACTCTGTTGGTTTTAACACTTATCCGTAGGTGAAGTCTTAGTAGTTATTTGATGTTTTGATACCTTTGGGAATTTCCTCTCTGCCAAAGAAAACGTGATTTAAATGTAGTTGGAGTTTATCATTTTCAAAGTCATGTCGAGGATACAGATGTTGTTCTTTTGTTAATGATTATTTGTTGAATTTCAAATGTTATTTGGGGTTAGGTTGTTTTGAATGCTTTGAGTGAAGTTTGTAAGTTCCATCATAGGTGAATAAAGTTCACCGGTGGATGTGAGGTTAGTCGATCGGATGAAGGAAATCATCCGGCTGACGTCACCGGTGGATGTGAGGTTAGTCGATCGAATGAAGGAAATCATCTGGCTGACGTCATCAGTGGATGTCGTGTGTTAAGCTCACCGGATGATGTAGTAGAAGTCTTGTCGTTTAGTGATCGGTGGATGTCGTGTGTTAAGCTTACCGGATGATGTAGTAGAAGTCTTGTCGTTTAGTGATCGGTGGATGTCGTGTGTTAAGCTTACCGGATGATGTAGTGGAGGTCTTTTCGTTTAGTGATCGGTGGATGTCGTGTGTTAAGCTTATCGGACGATGTAGTAAAAGTCTTGTCGTTTAGTGATCGGTGGATGTCGTGTGTTAAGCTTACCGGATGATGTAGTTGAAGCTTTTGTCGTTTAGTCACCGGAAGAAATCTTTTTGCTATCTGTTTCAGCCTCTTCCGTTGACTTTGCTTAGTGGCAGATGCGTTTGACCTTTGCAACTTTTAAAGTATTTCGCGATTTAAACCTTTATTTCTTTTGACCGATTATTCCTTAACATCCCAACCAATTATTCAAGCACAGTTCTATGGTTTTGTTTAACTCTATTTTTGCTCAAATGATTTCCACTGCAAGTCTTTAAATGTTTTGAGGTTTTAGAATATATCAAATTTTGACTTTCGAGCGAAGTTTTAAATTTAGTCCAAAGTTTCTTAGTTATATTCGAGCTATGAGTAACGAACTGGGTTTATATAATTCGGGGCGTTACAACTATTCCCAAAGTCAAAGCCACAAAGATTTACAACTTAGGATTATTTGAATCCTTAACAAAAAGAATTGTCAAAACATCTGAGCAAACTATTTGTTTATATACAAACGATAAAACAATTAGACTTTTATGTTTAAACGATATTCAAAGATATTTATCAAAATATAAATATATTCATATAGGATTAATTCAAATTGATTTTAAGCCTTTAACTCTACCATGGATTAATTCAAGTATTCTTGCAAATCTTAGAGATGCTAGAAATCAAAATTGGAAAAATTTCCTAATAGGAGTTATTCAAACTAGTCTATGTCATAGACCAATTTATTTTAATGTATTTCTAAATCTTACATTATCATTGTCTGATCTAAATCGTTTTGAAGCCATATCATTAAATATACAAACACATGGATATGATTTTCTCTAATGATCTCAAACAATAGCTGTTATCTATAGGATCAATTACAAAGTTATGAATACTTTATGTCCTAATGCAATTATTAGGAGTAATCCAGGCAAAACTGTAGTTATTGAAAGCAATCTCTTAACAACAAATGTTGTTGTACCTCGTCTTATTGACTAGGAAGAAGTTACTTTTCCAGCCAATTGGACAATTCAAAATATTGTTAATCCTCAACCTATTATTAATAATCAGGTTGACCAAATTATTCAAACTGCAGATGGAAATGTAGAAATCAAATTTACTTAGGATAATATGAGAAGAATATGTAACGGCCTGGACCCGGTTCCCACAGGCCCAAGTCGTGTAGGTCCCACCGATAGGCTGCTGCCACGTGGTAGCCACACAGGCCCGCCACGTGTACTCACGATATTCCCTCCCCCTGAACTGAAGAGGGTTTTTGCCTTCCCTCCACTCGAACCCAGGACCTATGGGACAAGTCCCTGGGCTAGGAATGAGGAGTACCACTGAGCTAAGGACTTGTCCTTGAGGTCCTGGGTTCGAGTGGGGATGAAGGCAAAAACTCTCTTCAGGGGGAGGGAAGATCGTGAGTACACGTGGCGGGCCTGTGTGGCTACCACGTGGCAGCAGCCCATCGGTGAGACCTGCACGACTTAGGCCTGCAGGAACAGGGTCCAGGCCGTTACAGAATATCTTTATCTAGAAGTTTATCATCTAGGCAAAGTTTTTCCTCTACATCCTATAGAGTTTATCTTCCAACTACTAGTTCTAGACACTCTGTTTCTGAACTTCCAACAAATGATAACAAATCAATTTCAGAATCCAAAATTGAAGGTGTTAGTATATTCGACCAACAAATTCCTCATGAAATATATTCACATAATATAGTCTCACCTACTGTATCTGAAATGAATTTTAATTTATAAATTCAAATGGATTTTTCTCCCGGATCACCAATTAGAAAACAGATTAACAAAGAATTTAACAAAAACAAGATGTTTAAAACATGGTTCTTAAACAAATATGATAGACATCAAATTGAATATATTAAAATGCAATATTATTGCTTTCAAGAAACTCATCAAATTATAATGCCTTTTTTTCAAATGGTATTGGGAATATAATCTTGATAGTCATGTTCATATTGACATTATTGAAGAATACGAAAAATATCAAGTTGCTTGGATAGTCAAAAATGGTTCAACTATCAAAGCAGTACATCCTCCTTTGGAATCTGTTACATTACAAAATGAAAATATTTCTGTTGAAGCTGTTCCCTTAGTAGACCTAGCTCAACCTGTTACTCAAAAAGAAGTTGAAGCTATTCCCTTAGTAGACCTAGCTCAACCTGTTACTCAAAAAGAAGAAGTCATTATTAAACAAAATAATTTTACAAATTTAAATCTTAGAACTGTAGGCAATCATTTAACTCGAACAGGGAATCAGATTAATAAATTGATTCTTGAAAATTATGAAGCTACAAGTTCTGAATACACAAATATTGCTTCCACATCTAAAAAACCTTTATTATCAAAAACTATATCAAAACCAGATATTAAACCTCCTCTTCCAATCAAAAATTTTAATTTTTCCAATCCAAACAAAAATTCTGAATTTATGGACCAACTGGTTCTTAGATTAAAAGATTTCAAAATTAATACTCTTAGTAATAAAGATTTTGACTCTGAATCTCTCAAAATTAATACTCTTAGTAATAAAAATTCTGACTCTGAATCTACTTCTAAACAAGACACTGATTCTGACTCAAGTATTAACCAATTCCATAAATCACTTTTAAATTTACAAGAATCTTGTATTCCTTTTCAAAACCCAAAATTATCTCTTAACTGAGTTAAATATGCAAAAGGATCTGGCGGTGAGGAAACTGTCACAAGAACTTATTACAAAAGACCAACTCCCCTAGATTTATTATGTGAAAAAAAATTATATCTAGAACAAACTGCTTACAATCCAAAAACTATCTATTCTTGGAATATAGATGGTTTAACAGAATATCAAATTTTCGATATCATGAACAAAATGTTAATGTATTCTAGTGTATGTAAAACCGCTCAAGCTAATGATCATGATATTGTTATTTGTATTATAAACGATTTTACTGGCTCTTTGAAAGGTTGGTGGGATAATTATCTCTCCTCCTCTCAACAATTAGAAATTCTAAAAGAAGTCAAATTAGAACATGTAACTGAACAGTTACTGATCCAACAACTGGACAAACACATACAACTCAAAAAACAACTAATGTTCCTGATTGTGTTTATACACTTCTCCAAGCTATAATTCTCCACTTTGTTGGCGCTATCGAACAACGTCAAGAAAGAGGACGAGAATTATTATAAAATTTAAGATGTATATTCTTATCTCATTTTAGATGGTAAAAGGATGTATTTATTACAAAAGTCATGCAAAGAAAAGATGCTAATTCAGAATATTGGAAAGCCAAATTTATAGATGGTTTACCCCCTCTATTTTCAAAGAAAGTAAAACAAAAATTATTAGAATTAAATTCAGGACATTCTATCTCTTGGAACACACGTACTTATGGTCATTTAGTAAATGTTTGTGTCCAGGAAGGATTATCCCTTTGTAATGATATCAAATTACAATATCAATTGAAAAAACAAAATATAACTGGTAAAAAAGAAATATGTGAATTTTGTAAACAATTTGCCAATAATATTCCAATTAAATATCCTAAAAAACATAAAGATCCAAATTGACATCATAAATCTCAAAGATATAAAGCATACAAAAGGAAAAAACGTAAAGAAAAATATAAAGACCAAGATGAAATTCCAAGATACAAACATAAAAAAAAAACATTCAAGATCTAAGTCAAAAATTAAATGTTGTAAATGTGGTAAATTAGGCTATTATGCTTCAAAATGCTTAACCAAGAAAAAACTAAATAAATTAAACTTAGATGAAGAATTAAAAACTCAATTATCCAAAATATTTTTAAATTCAACTGATGAAGAAATAAGCTCCGAGTCACCTAGTGATTATGATGACTTATCTTCCTCTTCTTTTGAAGATAATGCATGCCTAAACAAATGTTGTAATCAAATAAAAACTTTATCTATTAATGTTTTATCAAAATTTCAACAAGAAATTCTTGAAGATATTGATCAAATCAATGATACAAAAATGAGAGTTAAAATTGTCGAAATGATGATTCAAAATACTTCAGAAAAAGAAAAAAAAATTAAAATTGAACCCGAACAAACTCTTAAATCAAAATATTATAGTATTAATGAAATATTTGATAGATTCAAAAAACCTTCCAATTCAAAACCTGTAACAATTCAAGATTTAAATAGAGAAGTAAAAGATTTAAAATTTGAATTAGTTCATCTCCAATATATTTATGAACAATATCAAAAAATCATAGATGAAAGAATCTCAAAAATAGAATTTAATATTGCATCAACATCAAACAAACATTTTCCAAAAGAAGAATATACTTCATTAGGCGAACACAATGAAATTCTAAACATTCTCAATAAAGTTCGTTTTCAAAAATGGTATATTCAAATTACATTAATAATTAACCAAGAATATGAAATCTCTAATATCATTGCCCTAGTGGACAATGGTGCTGATATTAATTGTATTCAAGAAGGTCTAGTTCCTACCAAATACTTCGAAAAAACTATTCAAACTTTAACTACTGCAGGTGGTAGCAAATTAAAAGTCAAATATAAATTATCCAAAGTAGCAATTTGTAATAACAATCAAAATTGCTTAACAACAATCTTTTTATTAGTAAAAAATTTGCAACACAATGTTATTTTAGGAACTCCATTCCTTAGCAAAATCATGCCAATCACTATGATAGATCAAGATGGAATTCACACCTTAGTGAATGATCAAAAGATTATTTTTCATTTTGTTTCTGAACCACAAACCAAAATTCTTAATGAAATCAAAACTTTTTATAATCTTAAGGATAAACAAATAAGCTTCCTTAAAACCGAAATTAATTATTTAAAGATAGAAGAACATCTTAAATCTCCAAATGTTCTTAACAAAATTAAAAACTTTGAACTACAATTCCAAACTGAGGTATGTCATACTATACTCAATGCTTTTTGGGAAAGAAAGAAACATATTGTTTTTTTACCATATATTCCCAATTATAATGAAAAGTTAATTCCAACCAAAGCAAGACCAAGTCAAATGAAACAAAAATATTTAGAATTGTGCAAAACAGAAATTGAATCTTTTTTAGAGAAAAAACTTATTCGAAAAAGTTACTCCCCATGGAGTTGTACAACATTTTATGTTAATAAAAATTCTGAAAAAGAAAGAGGTATTCCTCGTCTTGTAATTAATTACAAACCATTAAACGATACCTTACAAGGGATTAGGTATCCTATTCCCAACAAAAAAGATCTCTTAGATCGTCTCCAATCAGCCCTGATATTTTCAAATTTTGATTTAAAATTAGGTTATTGGCAAATTCAAATCACTGAACAAGATAGATACAAAACAGCTTTTGTAGTCCTCTTTGGTCATTACGAATCGAATGTAATGCCTTTTGGATTAAAAAATGCCCCTTATGAATTTGAAAATATTATGAATGATATCTTTTCAAATTATTCTCAATTCTGTATTGTTTACATTAATGATCTTTTAGTCTATTCACAATCCATAGATCAACACTTTAAACATATTAGGATATTAAAAGATGTTATCAAAAGAAATGGTCTGCTTATATCTGCCCCTAAAATGCATTTATTCCAAACAACAGTAAGGTTTTTAGGTCATAATATAAATCAAGGAACAATTCTTATTAATCGCAGTATTGAGTTTGCATCAAAATTTCCTGATGAAATCAAAGATAAAACTCAATTACAAAGATTTTTAGGCAGCCTAAATTATTTAGGTGATTTTTATAAAAATTTAGCACATGATACTTCCTTATTATATCAAAGATTGCGAAAGAATCATGTGCCATGGCCTAATCAACATACTGAAGCTGTCAAAAGGATAAAACTAAAAGCAGTAACTCTACCTTGTCTGTCTTTATCAAATTCTAATTGGAACAAAATAGTTGAAACAGATGCTTCCAACATTAGTTATGGAGGTATTCTTAAACAACTAAATCTAAATACTTCTAAAGAAGAACTTATTCGTTTTACTTTTGGAGTATGGAAACCAGTACAAAACAATTATTCTACAATCAAGAAAGAAATTCTTTCTATTATCAAATGCATTTCCAAATTTCAAGATGATTTACTAAATCAAAAATTTCTTCTTAGAGTTGATTGCTCTTCAGCAAAAAATATTTTAACAAAGATGTTAAAAATCTTGTTTCCAAACAAATATTTGTGTTGCGAAAAATCGTACTACGCAAGTGCACGTGTCGCAAAAGTAATAAAGTGTGTATTAAGTACGAGTGTCGATCCCACGAGGAATAATTATGTTAAAAGTTGAATATCTAATTTCTAGTTTAATTTGAAAAGAAACAATAAATTTAGTGATTTGGATTTTTAAAACTAAAATAATTCAAATAAAATAAGTGAACAATTTAAATAAAATATTCTAAAATAAAGAAGTAAGATTATATGTTGAGAAAATCCAGGGTTCCGATTTCACTTAGCTAATCCTATTTATCAGACCTAATTCAAATAGTTAAATCATATTTCTATGTGTTGATGGCAATTTCACGAAAATATTTATCAATCTCTCTCGAGCAAAGATAAACTTATTCAACTAACGAATTATCACCTCTCGGTCTCTAATCCTGAGAATTAATTGAATACATTAAGAACAAGAAATTATATTACCACTCAAACGTCTTAACTATCTCTAGCCTAGGATCCTTTTTAAGGCAAAATATTCAGTGCACGGTTAAATTCTCCGCTCTCGCATCCCGAATCAACCCTAAAGTTCTTAGTTTTGATGATCAAGCAAACCTAAGCATTACGTTCAGAATAAATTACTCAAACACAGAACAGAAACAGAAAATTAAATACTTGAATCAAGAAAAATAAACAATCATAGTAAAGCTACATCAAAACCCTAGAACAAACGTTTTAGTTCATGCTAGAATAAAAATAAACAACAATAATAATAAAGAGTTGCATAATTAAATAGTGAAATTAAAAAGAAAGGAAAAGAAAACTATGAAGAATGATCGCCCCTCCTCGTCGAAGAATTCGCTCGGTGGTGCTCTCAGTCGCGGCCTCTGGATTTGCTGAATTTTGAATCTCTTAGGTCTGGTTTAGGTTTTATAATTTTCTTTAAGCTGATCAACGGTTGAGATTAAATTTGTTTTGAGGTGAACGGCTCGGATTAAAACACGTCTCTTTCCATCTTTGTAAATTGATCAGCGATCGATCTCTGCCAGGATCTAGAGATCGATCGCGGCATCTCTTGCAAGTCTTGTGTAGCGATCTTCAAATATGTGGCGATCGACCTCTGGAATTTCATAGAGATCGATCGCTGCTTCTTTTCTTTGCTGGAATGAGTGTCTGTGAATGTAACGCCCCGAGTTATCTGAACCCGGTTCGCTACCCATAACATTATCATGACTAAGAAATTTTGATAATAAATTCAAAGCTTCACTCGACAGTCAAGATTAGACTTCTCAAAATATTTAAAACTTGCAGCGGAAATTCTTTTTGAACAACAATGAAGTTAAACAAAACTGTGAAAAATATTATTAAAATAGTCATTGGGAATGTTAAGAAATATTCAGCCGAAAGGAATGAGGGTTTAAGGCACGAAATACTCTTTCGGTTTCAGAAGACAACGCATCTGCCGACGACTAAGTCAACGGAAGAAGCAGGAATAGAAAACCGAGGACTCCTGCCGATGACGTCAGCCGGAAGGAAGGAAAACAAAAGACATCACTCGGTAGACTTCATCTACCAATGACGTGTACAAACAACGCAACACCCTCCGCCGATAATGCCAATACAACTCTTTCCGATAGAATTAAAATACACACTACATCTTCCGATCAATTAGACTACATCTGCCGACACGTGCTTCACGCGTGACTCCATAAGACATCTACCGGTAGACTTTCATCTTCCGATAGACTTACACACCGCATCTACCGACAGACTTTCATCTTCCGATAGACTTACACACCGCATCTACCGATAGACTTTCATCTTCCGATAGACACCAAACCACAACTCAATACCTGCCGATAGGCATCACCTACCGATAGAAACAGAGCGACATTTCGAATACTCTTAACTATACCTATACGACCCCATCTAAGAAGAGAACCTGTCTGCTCTACTGAAATCGCTTTATAAACAATTCAGACCAATGCATCACTCTACATCCATCAAATAATAAATTTCAAATTTCCAAAAAATACCAACATCAGAAAGTAAAACTCAATTTGTCCAAAACGCTGAAATCACTACTGTTATGAAAACTCGATCCATCTAAAATAAAGCATTGATAATAAAACCTTCACTCCACAGACATCAATTAAACTGCCCCATCAGCTGCCAGAACATTGTGTGGATGCACTCCTCCAACCCAACTAGCCTTCTGTGAACTCAGTAAACACACCTGCTAAAACTTCTTCACCTACATCACAAAACTCATCTATTAGCCTAATGCTAAGCAAGTAAAGCAATAATGCATGAAAAGCTGAAGACATGTCATCCTAGCATGCAGTTTCTACTTTTCTCATCTCTGTTACATATTCATCGTTATAATCGGATTCCTCTCTAAATTGGGAGTTGAATCACTTCTCCCAAAGTATGAACATCCCTGTCTCATTAGGAGTTGGATTAATTCTCCTAACAGTGAATATATATATACTGATCAATGTTCAGATCCACTTCGAATTGGGAGTTGGATCAGTTTTCCCAAAGTATGATCCCTGGCTCATTAAGGGTTGGATTAGTTCCCTTAACAGAAAATGTTTCACATAAATCACTTCAGAATGTTCACTTCCTCACTATATCAAACATGTAAACTCATTTTCGTATATTTTCAAATATATGATGCATGAAACAGGAAAATATTCAAACACACAAAAATCCTAATGTTCTGTGATGTAGGCCCGAAGGCACAAGCAAACTTTACTTACCTGGATTCCTAGCAAATGCTCGGTTAAGAGCTACTTCGGGGGTTTGTTCACCTATATTCATAAACAGAATGTTAAACCTTAATCTAAGCTATTCAGAAATCTAAGGAGTTAGTTTGGGAACACTACTCATAGAGCATTCCCGAATAAACTCCAAACCCGAACCGCTATTTCTCTCAACTTTTCCAAAATACTCACATTGTCCTAATTCGGTTATCTATTCGTCAATACATGAAGAAAACTAAAGAACTTACCTAAGTTGAAGGGTATCGGGAAGGGAAATCGTCTGGAGAGCTCTACTGGGTTGAGCTGAAAAATCGAGAGTGAAATGAGCATTGACGGCTATACCTCATTTACTCTTTCCTTAAATACGTTATCCACAATATAAATTGACAATTACCCTTATGCCCTCACTTAGTTACTCATTAACCTAATTGCTATTTCTCCCTATTTCATTCTATAAAATTCACACTTAGAAGATTAATTGGTTATTTTAATTCTAATAAACCGGGTGTTACAATCTACCCTCCTTAAAAGAATTTTGTCCTCAAAATTCAGTACCTGAACAATCTTGGATGCTGGTCCATCATGTCTTGCTGGCGTTCCCAAGTTGTCTCCTCTATATTCTGATTATGCCATAAGACTTTCACTAGTGGAACTTCCTTGTTGCGTAATACTTTCACTGCATAATCCAAGATTCTTACTGGTCTCTCCTCATAGGTCAGTGTAGGTTGAATTTCAATGTTCTGCTGTTCCACAATCTGAGATGGATCCCTCAAGCACTTCTTAAGCATAGAAATATGGAACACATTGTGGATTCCTTCCATAGAGTCTGGCAATTGCAGCTCATATGCTGATTTTCCAATCCTTTTCAAGATTGAGAAAGGTCCAACATATCTTGGGTTAAGCTTCCCTCTCTTCCCAAATCTCACAACTCCTTTGAATGGTGATACCTTAAGAAAAACCTCACTACCAACTTCAAACTCTAACTCTCTGCGCCTCCTGTCAGCATAGCTTTTCTGTCGACTTTGAGCTGTTAAAATCCTCTGACGGATGAGAGCAACCTTCTCAACAGTTTGCTGCACAATATCAGGACCAAGCAACTGCGCTTCACCAACTTCATTCCAGTACAAAGGTGATCTGCATTTTCGTCCATACAGTGCTTCATACGGTGCCATTCTTATTGTTGCCTGAAAACTGTTATTGTAAGAAAATTCTACTAAAGCTAGGTACTTACTCCAGGAACCTTGGAAATCTAAAACACAAGCACGAAGCATATCTTCTAAAATCTGAATAGTCCTTTCGGATTGTCCATCTGTTTGAGGGTGGAAAGCTGTACTGAAACTAAGCTGAGTCCCCATTGCCTTATGCAAACTCTTCCAAAACTTAGATGTGAATCTAGCATCTCGGTCTGAAACTATGGTGCTTGGAACTCCGTGCAATCTAACAACTTCCTGAACATACAACTCAGCAAGTTGATCCATCGAGTATGTCATCTTCATAGGCAGAAAATGGGATGATTTGGTTAAACGGTCAACTATTACCCAAATTGCATCATGTCCTTTTACTGTTTTAGGCAATCCCACAACAAAATCCATGGTTATTTGTTCCCATTTCCATTCAGGAACTGGTAAAGGTTGTAACGTTCCTGAGGGTCTCTGATGCTCGGCTTTAATCTGCTGACAACACAAACATGATCCTACATATTCTGCCACACTTCTTTTCATACTTGGCCACCAGTAATGCTGTTTAAGATCTTTATACATCTTCGTACTCCCAGGGTGAACTGAGAATCTAGAAGAATGAGCCTCAGAAAGAATCTCATCACGAAGCTCTTTAATGGCAGGAACAAACCACCTATTCCTAAACTTAAGGATTCCATCGGAAGAATAGTTGAAATCCGATTTGTCCGTGGAGTCTATGCTTGACTTGAACTTGTTACAGTCATCATCGTTCGACTGAGCTTCCTTTATCTTCTCAAGAATAGTAGGTCTTAAGGTTATGGCCGAAAGTATAGCTGATACGCTAGATACTGCTTCTAGATTAAACCTTCGAAATTCAGATTCTAAGGCTAACGGCATACTGAAACTCATAGTCGGGGCTGATGTTGCTACCCTGCTCAAGGCATCTGCCACAACATTTGCTTTTCCGGGATGGTATTTGATCTCAAAGTCATAATCTTTTACAAATTCTAACCATCTACGTTGCCTCATATTTAATTCTTTTTGAGTGAAAATATATTTCAGACTTTTATGGTCTGAGAATATTTCACAAGATTGTCCATACAGATAATGTCTCCAAATCTTAAGTGCAAACACCACTGCAGCTAATTCTAAGTCATGCGTGGGGTAATTCTTCTCATGCGTTTTCAACTGCCTGGAAGCGTAAGCTATAACTTTCCCGTCCTGCATCAAGACACAGCCCAGTCCAATCTTGGATGCATCACAGTAGATACTATACTTACCACCTTCAACTGGAAGGGTTAAAATAGGAGCATTGGTCAGTTTCTGTTTCAAAGTTTGGAAACTAAGTTCACATTCATCGGTCCATGTGTACTTTACATTCTTCCTAGTCAACTTAGTGAGAGGTGTAGCAATCTTTGAAAATCCTTCAATGAACTTTCTATAGTATCCTGCTAGTCCAAGAAAACTTCTGATATCGGTGGCATTCTTCGGTTGGGGCCATTCCCTAACTGCTTGAACCTTAGCTGGATCGACAGATAATCCATTTCCAGAAATGACATGTCCTAAAAAGTGAACTTGGTCCAACCAAAATTCACACTTAGAAAACTTGGCGTATAATTGGTGCTGTTTCAGTAATCCTAACACTAAGTTTAAGTGTTCTGCATGCTCCTCCTTGGTTTGGAATAGATTAGAATGTCATCTATAAATACAATGACAAACTTGTCCAAATACTCATGAAACACTCTGTTCATAAGATCCATAAAGGCTGCTGGTGCGTTTGTCAAACCAAAAGACATGACCAGAAACTCATAATGTCCATACCTAGTACGAAAGGCAGTCTTCGGGATATCTTCAGTTTTAACCTTAAGCTGGTAATAACCGGATCTAAGGTCAATTTTTGAGAAAACTCTCGCACCTCTAAGCTGGTCAAATAAGTCATCAATTCTCGGCAAAGGGTATTTGTTCTTGACTGTAAGCTTATTCAATTCTCTGTAATCAATGCACATGCGCATTGATCCATCCTTCTTCTTAACAAAAAGGACAGGTGCACCCCATGGTGAAAAGCTAGGGCGTATGAACCCCTTCTCTAATAGTTCTTCCAATTGTTTCTTTAGTTCCTTGAGCTCAGTTGGAGCTAATCTATAAGGATTTTTAGACACAGGCTCGGCTCCGGGGTATACATCTACAACAAATTCAATTTCTCTATCTGGCGGTAAGCCGGGAAGGTCATCTAGAAACACTTCAGGGAAGTCTTGGACAACAAGGATATTTTGAGGAGTTGCCTTTTCTACAAGTTGTGTATCTAGAACACATGCCAAGAAGCACAAGTACTCCTTGCATGGTGAAGGTCTAAAATTTAAAGAAGTCATGACAGACATTTCCTTACTCTTCTCTGAAGCTTGGAAGGTATGTTTCAAACTACCAGGGGGTTGGAAACTAACTATTCCAGTTCTACAATCAATTGTGGCATGGTGTTTAAACAACCAGTCCATTCCTAAGATCACATCAAATCCCAAAATATCCATAACAATAAGATCAGCAGGTAAACTCACATTTCCTACTAACACATCACTGTCTAGCATCACTTGGTTAGAGTGCATGTTTTCCCCAGAGGGTAAGGCAACATTAAACACATGCATGGAAGGGGTAAACTGTACATCTAATTTATTGGCAAAAGTAGATGCTATAAATGAGTGCGTTGCACCAGAGTCTAATAAAGTAAAAGCAGGCACGGAATTGATCAATATGGTACCTGACACAACAGCGGGCTGTTCTTCACTTGACTCCATCATGGAGAATATTCTTGGTTTGATCAAAGCAGGGCCACTCTTTGGATTTGGGCAGTCTCTACTAATGTGTCCAACTTTGTTACAATTGAAGCATCTGGTGACTCTAGGCTTCGAGCACTCCTTGAATGTATGTCCAACCTCCTCACAGTTGAAACATTTCCCAAATCCCATTCTGCATTCCCCGGGGTGGTTCTTCAAGCACTTAGGACACTGAGGAAATTTCCTGACATTCTGCACCTTTCCTCCTTCTCCTTGGCTACTTTGGCCTTCACTTGGCCTCTTCATCCCTCTATGAGGATGTGGCTGAACAAACCTTTGTGGGGCTTCCTTCGGTCCAGCACACTTCCTCTCAGCTTCTTCTACTTCCAGGGCAGTGGACACAACTTCACTTAATGTCAAACCCTTAATTCCACAGAATTTAACCCCTCTATAAATTTCAGGCTTAAGTCCATGCACAAATTTGAACACTTTATCCTCATCCTGGTGAGCAAAATGTCCAGCAAACCTGGACAGAGACTCAAACTGTCTACTATACTCGGCCACAGACCCCGTCTGCTTCAAGTTCAGAAATTCCAACTTCTTTGCAGTCTGAACAGTGCTGTTAAAATACTTCTCATAGAAAATGTCCTTGAATTGAGACCAAGGCATCGCCAAAACATCAGTGGCGGTCTCAATAGTTTCCCACCAAAGTTGAGCATCTCCAGCCAGATGAAATGTTGCCAATGTGACCTTGTCTCCCTCTCCAATGTTGGCACACCTGAACATGCTCTCTATCTTCCTAAGCCATCCTTCAGCAATAACTGGATCAGTTGACTGACCATCAAACGTGGGTGGTCTTAGTCTCCGGAACCTATCTCCAGAATCCTCACTGTTAGAACCAGAGTTAGCACTCCCATGTGCTTCCCGACTCAACAACACACCTAGCTGATCGGACTGCTGACGCACAATGTCTGTCTGCTGGCGCATCAGCTCAGTCAGTTGTCTGATCACACTAGAGTCCTCCTCACGTCTTGGACTTGGTACCTCTCTTGGTATCCTCGGTCTTCCTGGTCGTCTAGCCATATGCTAAATTCCTGGACAGGGTTAAGTATGCTCGTAAATATCTAATAACTAAGGTCAAGGTAAACACTTACAGTTGTTGGAGTGCTTCCATGCAACGATCGGCACTGATGAGTAATCTTTAAACAGTTTAACTGAATGTCTCTGATACCATACTGTAACGCCCCGAGTTATCTGAACCCGGTTCGCTACCCATAACATTATCATGACTAAGAAATTTTGATAATAAATTCAAAGCTTCACTCGACAGTCAAGATTAGACTTCTCAAAATATTTAAAACTTGCAGCGGAAATTCTTTTTGAACAACAATGAAGTTAAACAAAACTGTGAAAAACATTATTAAAATAGTCATTGGGAATGTTAAGAAATATTCAGCCGAAAGGAATGAGGGTTTAAGGCACGAAATACTCTTTCGGTTTCAGAAGACAACGCATCTGCCGACGACTAAGTCAACGGAAGAAGCAGGAATAGAAAACCGAGGACTCCTGCCGATGACGTCAGCCGGAAGGAAGGAAAACAAAAGACATCACTCGGTAGACTTCATCTACCGATGACGTGTACAAACAACGCAACACCCTCCGCCGATAATGCCAATACAACTCTTTCCGATAGAATTAAAATACACACTACATCTTCCGATCAATTAGACTACATCTGCCGACACGTGCTTCACGCGTGACTCCATAAGACATCTACCGGTAGACTTTCATCTTCCGATAGACTTACACACCGCATCTACCGACAGACTTTCATCTTCCGATAGACTTACACACCGCATCTACCGATAGACTTTCATCTTCCGATAGACACCAAACCACAACTCAATACCTGCCGATAGGCATCACCTACCGATAGAAACAGAGCGACATTCCGAATACTCTTAACTATACCTATACGACCCCATCTAAGAAGAGAACCTGTCTGCTCTACTGAAATCGCTTTATAAACAATTCAGACCAATGCATCACTCTACATCCATCAAATAATAAATTTCAAATTTCCAAAAAAATACCAACATCAGAAAGTAAAACTCAATTTGTCCAAAACGCTGAAATCACTACTGTTATGAAAACTCGATCCATCTAAAATAAAGCATTGATAATAAAACCTTCACTCCACAGACATCAATTAAACTGCCCCATCAGCTGCCAGAACATTGTGTGGATGCACTCCTCCAACCCAACTAGCCTTCTGTGAACTCAGTAAACACACCTGCTAAAACTTCTTCACCTACATCACAAAACTCATCTATTAGCCTAATGCTAAGCAAGTAAAGCAATAATGCATGAAAAGCTGAAGACATGTCATCCTAGCATGCAGTTTCTACTTTTCTCATCTCTGTTACATATTCATCGTTATAATCGGATTCCTCTCTAAATTGGGAGTTGAATCACTTCTCCCAAAGTATGAACATCCCTGTCTCATTAGGAGTTGGATTAATTCTCCTAACAGTGAATATATATATACTGATCAATGTTCAGATCCACTTCGAAATTGGGAGTTGGATCAGTTTTCCCAAAGTATGATCCCTGGCTCATTAAGGGTTGGATTAGTTCCCTTAACAGAAAATGTTTCACATAAATCACTTCAGAATGTTCACTTCCTCACTATATCAAAACATGTAAACTCATTTTCGTATATTTTCAAATATATGATGCATGAAACAGGAAAATATTCAAACACACAAAAATCCTAATGTTCTGTGATGTAGGCCCGAAGGCACAAGCAAACTTTACTTACCTGGATTCCTAGCAAATGCTCGGTTAAGAGCTACTTCGGGGGTTTGTTCACCTATATTCATAAACAGAATGTTAAACCTTAATCTAAGCTATTCAGAAATCTAAGGAGTTAGTTTGGGAACACTACTCATAGAGCATTCCCGAATAACTCCAACCCGAACCGCTATTTCTCTCAACTTTTCCAAAATACTCACATTGTCCTAATTCGGTTATCTATTCGTCAATACATGAAGAAAACTAAAGAACTTACCTAAGTTGAAGGGTATCGGGAAGGGAAATCGTCTGGAGAGCTCTACTGGGTTGAGCTGAAAAATCAAGAGTGAAATGAGCATTGACGGCTATACCTCATTTACTCTTTCCTTAAATACGTTATCCACAATATAAATTGACAATTACCCTTATGCCCTCACTTAGTTACTCATTAACCTAATTGCTATTTCTCCCTATTTCATTCTATAAAATTCACACTTAGAAGATTAATTGGTTATTTTAATTCTAATAAACCGGGTGTTACAGTGAAGTAGCCACTTCCCATTTTTTTGTAAATTGGCTATATAAATATTTCAAGATTGCTTCTCTGTGGTTTGTCTACCTCACTGCTGCACGCCAGAATCGCCCAAGCTTTGCTGTTTGCCTTTCTTTGTTGCCCAGAATCCGAAGCTCTCGAGGCCGAATCTAGAATCTGAGCGCTGTTCTGTTCTCTGGTTCTGCTCTGCAAATCGCCGAGCTCCTCTCGCTTTTTCAGTCGCTGCTCTCCAAGTCGCTGAACCAGAGCTCTGTAGATCGCCGCCAGAGAACTCGCAAGAATCGCTCCTCTTTCATGTGTGTTTCTCTTCTATTTGTTTCTGCATGTAAATGTAGCGGCGATCGGTCTCTGTATTAGATGGAGATCGATCGCTGCTGGTGATTTCTCTTCGTTTGTGCCGATTGTTTTCCGAATGATTGTGTATGTCGATTGCCACTTGTGATTTCTTCTTCTTCTTTGTCTTCAATTCCTATTCTTTTTATAATTTACTGCAAACTTACACACTTTTGGTTAAATTCTTCCAATCACTTGAGAAAAACTATTCATTTCAAGTATTAAAGAGTATAAATAAGTATGTAAAATACACACTTATCACACCCCCAAACTTGAATGAAAGCTTGTCCTCAAGCGAACACAAATAAGCATAGGAAATCAAACAAAAGTTTATTCAAGAAAAATTAAAGTAAACAAAATATTTCAAATTTCTATGGTAAAATTATTTAAGTTATAGTTTATAGTATTTTGTCTCAGCTTGACATTTGCATGCAAATAAACTATCTAAATAAACACTTTCAATAATACAATTCATGATATCGCATTGAGAGAAATTTAATCAGAAATACTTGTGTGTGTACATGTTCAAACTCATTCTCGTTTAACTGATAAATCTATAATTGTGTCTTATGAGAAGGGAAATCAAAAATATCTCTCAGGGTCACTCCATCCACTCTTATTGTTCATCAGTCTTGCCCATTATTCACTAATAACAAATATGAATAAACAGAATAAAAGTCGATAGGTCTTTAATTAAGCTTGTAATGTAAGGCTGGGTTTATAAGGTAGGAAATTTTTGGATTCAAGCGAAACTCTAGAGCACAATCCATCCTTATGCCACCCTCACTCCTTACACTCACTTGAACTCTTTTCTAATCAGTTAACTTAATAATCCCCCCAAACTTGTCTATCTCTCTATTTTTCAAAACTAACTCCTTTGTCAATATCAAACATAAAATACAAATAATGATAAGAACAACAAATTAAATAGCACATAAAAGATTGTTCTACTATTGAACAATTCAACTTTCTACCTTTTTTTTTTTTTTTTTTTTTTTTTTTTTTTTTTTTTTTTTTTTTTTTTTTTTTTTTTTTTTTTTTTTTTTTTTTTTGCAGGAACAATAAAATCTCAAAATACTAACAACTTAGACAATTGACAAAAGACTTAGCTTTGATTCTCATCACTACTTTCTCCAACTCTCCCCATAATATGTACCAACAACCATGTGCTCAATAAACAGGATAGTCAAAATAATTTCATGGTAGGCTAAGTTAGGGTTGACAAAATAGTGGTAAATGAAGGCTCAAATAGGAGACTAAGGGTGCCATTTAAATGACACAAATGAGGTATGTCAATAAAAGCTCAAACGATTCAAAAATGGCCTAAGTCATTCTCTTATTTCTGCAAAAATCATAATTTGTATTCATGAATGCAGGGCAAAACCAAGAACAATTTAATACTCACTAATCACACACTAATTTTAACTGGAGCTCACTCCCTTTCAGTGTTTACACTCAAGCACTCCCTTACTGTGTTTAGGCTCTCGATCTCAAGACAACAATTTATATCATTATCAGCTAAATTTAAACAAGAATGAACAATTCCACACAAACAAGTCTAACTTCCTAAGTTCCAATCAATGCTACTATCACAAATCATACTATCTCAGAATCTATTCAGAAGTTGAAACATGCATTAATCAACGTTGCAGTCATCGACACTTTAAACAAATGAAATAAATAATCATACCATAAAATTCAAAATATTAAGCAGACTTACTAATCTAAACATGTTTATCAATTTAAAATAATATCCAAATAAACCCCCCCCAAACTTGAAATAAACATTGTCCTCAATGTAAAGAATAAATCATACACAAAAATTAGGAAAGGGGATAGTGTACCTCTTGTGGGGCCCGGCAATGGTGTGGTAGAGCTTCGGTCGAGAGAGCAATCTATCAAGAACTGTTTTTTTTTTTTTTTTTTTTTTTTTTTTTTTTTTTTTTTTTTATAAACAACTAAATGAAGAAATAAAAACCGAAAATGAAAATACTTGAAACGGGAAATGAAAATACGAGAGAAAAAATTAAGTAAGAAGAAAATAAAAAGAAAGAAAGATAAAAGGAACGAATTAAAAAATAGAAATAGAAACAGAATACAATAAATAAAATAAAGGAAAATAAAAGAAAATAAAAATTATAAGGAAAAATAAATTCAGGAAAATAAATGGCTAATTAATCTAAAATAAAAATTACTTAGAACAAGAAAAAGAAAGATAAAAAGAAAAGAAAATAATAAATAACATAACAAAAAAAATTAATAAAATAAAATAAATATGAAAATAAAAATAAAATAAGAATGAGAATAAAAATATAAAATAATTGAAATTAAAAGTAACAATTAAAAAAAATAATTTCTTGAAATAAAATAAAATAAAATGATAAAATGAATAAAAGAATTTAAGATAACTAAATCGGACCTTATTTAAAAGCAGAAAAATAAATAACATAAAAGAAACAATAAATAAATAAAAAGACAATAAAATAAGAAACTAAAGAAAATTAAAAATAACAGTAAGAAAGAAGAAAAAAAATTAAATGATAAAAAGAAAATAAAATGACTTAATCGGAACCTATTTAAAGAAAAATAAAAATAAATACAAGAAATAAAGAAAATAGAGAAATAAAATGATATAAGAAACTAAAACATAAATAAAAAATAGTAATAATAATAATAATGATAAGAAATAAAATAAAACAAAAAATAAAAATAAATAACAAATGGGTTATAAAAGATGTTTTTTTTTTTTTTTTTTTTAATAATTTAATACTAATAAAATGAAATAAAATAAAAATAAAAATAAACAAAACTAATGCAAACAAAAATTGAAATAGCAAACTAAAAAGGATACTTGGGTGGGTTGCCTCCCACCAAGCGCTTATTTTAGCGTCATTAGCTTGACGTTGTAAGCCGCTTGCTAATCTGGTGCACGGAGAATAATGGTTGTATCATTTTTAAACATCCCGTTAAAATACGGCTTTACTCTTTTCCCTTTTTCTAACTTATCAATTGCCGGAAGCTCTTTGACTGAAAAATTATCATCAATTGGCTCATAGCTAGCTGTGGGGTAATTCATTGATTTATACACCTTGAATGTCACCTCGTCATCGTGAACTTGCAATTTGAGCTCTCCTTTTCTAAGATCAATGATAGCACCTCCTGTTGCCAAAAATGGACGACCTAATATTATTGGGATGTCACGGTCTTCGTCCATATCAAGAATCAAGAAATCCGCGGGAAAAATAAACTTGTCGACTGTGACAAGGACATTTTCAATCAACCCATACGGATGCTTAATAGAGCGATCGGCCATTTGCAGAACTACACTTGTGGGCTTTGCTTCACCTATACCAAGCTTCCGAAATATGGATAGAGGCATCAGGTTAATGCTGGCTCCCAAATCGCAAAGTGCCCTTTCAAATATAGAATCCCCAATTTCGCATGGAATAGTGAAACTTCCTGGGTCTTTCAGTTTTTGCGGAAGCTTTCGTTGAATAATAGCACTGCATTCTTCCGTCAAAGCGATCGTACTGCCGTCTTCGATCTTACGCTTATGAGACAAAATATCTTTTAGAAATTTGGCATATTTAGGCATTTGCTCCAGTGCCTCAGCGAACGGGATGTTGATGTGTAATTGTTTGAACACTTTCAAGAATTTTTCAAACTGCTTATCCAAATTTGCATTTTTCAGGCGTTGTGGGAAAGGGACTTTTGGGATAATTTTCTTTGGGATGTGGGGTGGAGCTTCCTGTAGCTCTTGATCCTTTGGTGTGGACTCGGATGATGACGAATGCACTCCGTCATGTGCGACCACTTTTTATTTTCTTGGGTACAATTTTCAATCACTGCTCCACTCCTAAGTGTAATGGCATTGCATTGTTCTCTGGGGTTGATTTCAGTGGAACTGGGCAATGCACCTTGTGGGCGACCATTTAATGCAGCTGCCATCTGGCCCATTTGAGTTTCTAAACTTCGAATTTGGGCTGACTGATTCTGTAAGGTGGTTCTTGTCTCAGCCATAAATTTATTTGTGTGCTCCCCCATTTCAGCAATTAAATTATTGGTGCGCTCTCCCATCTTGGCAATTAAATCCTCCAAATTAGGTTTTCTTTCTGGAAAGGGAGGTCCCGGTTGATTAGCTTGTGGCATCTGAAAGGCGTTATTCGGGTTCTTCCACGAGAAATTCGGATGATTGTTGTGCCCCCCATTATAGTAGTTACCTGAATTTTGAAGTGTCGGTCTATTATAATTTCCCACATATTGGGCTTGTTCAGATGAACTTCTAACCATTTGGTTCCCTTGCTGACAGTTTTCACTCGCATGTGGTCCTTGGCACCATTGACATTGCATGATCGGTGACTGAATTGCATTAACTATAGCTTGATTTCCTTGGATGTGCTGAGTGAGAGATGCAACTTGTGTAGTCAATGCTCTTATTGCTTCCATTTCTGGTGTATTTGACTGCCTCCTCAAAATCTGACGTTCAACCGGGCACTGATCATTAGTTAGGGATAACTCTTCTAACAGGTTAAATGCCTCCACTTCTGTCTTAGATAATAGTGATCCACCAGCTGCTGAGTTGACAAGCGTCCGTGTAGAACTTGATAGGCCGATGAAGAATGTCTGTATTTGCATCCATTGTGGTAGACCATGCTGGGGGCATTTTCTCAAAAGCTCCTTGAATCGGCCCCATGCTTCATAGATTGTCTCACCATCAAATTGAGCAAAATTGGTGATCTCATTACGGAGTTTCGCCATCTTTTCAAAGGGAAAGAACTTGGATAGAAATTTCTGTGCTAAATCATTCCATGTTGTAATTGAATCTGGAGGTAAGGAGTGTAACCAATTCTTTGCACGATCTCTCAGTGTGAAGGGGAATAACCTGAGCTTAATAGCATCCTCGGAGACATTATGGTATTTAAAAGTATCACAGACCTCGACGAAGCTAGCAATATGATCCTTGGGGTCTTCGTTAGGCAAACCACAAAACTGATACTGTTGGATCATTTGTATTGTACCCGGCTTTATTTCAAAATTATTGCATGTGATAGCCGGTTTCCGAATTGCTGATTGAATCCCGTCCATGGATGGCATAACATAATCCAACAAAGTCCTTCTTTCGACTGCCTCAACCCCGACCATCTGTGGTATGTGAGCATTTTGATCATCTGCATTTTGATTAGCTGCCATAATTGCTTGTCTTGTTTCCCTTCAATTTTTACGGCAAGTTCGTTCAATTTCAAGATCGATAGGGATTAGGTTGGCAGTACCTAATTTTCGCATGCACCTGCAATGTGCAAATAATTCAATTTAAGCTTACAATAAAATAAAATAAAATAAATAAATAATAATAAAAAAATAAAATAAAATTTCAAATATAAACTAAAATCAAATAATTCAAAGATTAACAAAATTTACTCCCCGGCAACGGCGCCAAAAACTTGTTGCGAAAAATCGTACTACGCAAGTGCACGTGTCGCAAAAGTAATAAAGTGTGTATTAAGTACGAGTGTCGATCCCACGAGGAATAATTATGTTAAAAGTTGAATATCTAATTTCTAGTTTAATTTGAAAAGAAACAATAAATTTAGTGATTTGGATTTTTAAAACTAAAATAATTCAAATAAAATAAGTGAACAATTTAAATAAAATATTCTAAAATAAAAAAGTAAGATTATATGTTGAGAAAATCCAGGGTTCCGATTTCACTTAGCTAATCCTATTTATCAGACCTAATTCAAATAGTTAAATCCTATTTCTATGTGTTGATGGCAATTTCACGAAAATATTTATCAATCTCTCTCGAGCAAAGATAAACTTATTCAACTAACGAATTATCACCTCTCGGTCTCTAATCCTGAGAATTAATTGAATACATTAAGAACAAGAAATTATATTACCACTCAAACGTCCTAACTATCTCTAGCCTAGGATCTTTTTTAAGGCAAAATATTCAGTGCACGGTTAAATTCTCCGCTCTCGCATCCCGAATCAACCCTAAAGTTCTTAGTTTTGATGATCAAGCAAACCTAAGCATTACGTTCAGAATAAATTACTCAAACACAGAACAGAAACAGAAAATTAAATACTTGAATCAAGAAAAATAAACAATCATAGTAAAGCTACATCAAAACCCTAGAACAAACGTTTTAGTTCATGCTAGAATAAAAATAAACAACAATAATAATAAAGAGTTGCATAATTAAATAGTGAAATTAAAAAGAAAGGAAAAGAAAACTATGAAGAATGATCGCCCCTCCTCGTCGAAGAATTCGCTCGGTGGTGCTCTCAGTCGCGGCCTCTGGATTTGCTGAATTTTGAATCTCTTAGGTCTGGTTTAGGTTTTATAATTTTCTTTAAGCTGATCAACGGTTGAGATTAAATTTGTTTTGAGGTGAACGGCTCGGATTAAAACACGTCTCTTTCCATCTTTGTAAATTGATCAGCGATCGATCTCTGCCAGGATCTAGAGATCGATCGCGGCATCTCTTGCAAGTCTTGTGTAGCGATCTTCAAATATGTGGCGATCGACCTCTGGAATTTCATAGAGATCGATCGCTGCTTCTTTTCTTTACTGGAATGAGTGTCTGTGAAGTAGCCACTTCCCATTTTTTTGTAAATTGGCTATGTAAATATTTCAAGATTGCTTCTCTGTGGTTTGTCTACCTCACTGCTGCACGCCAAAATCGCCCAAGCTTTGCTGTTTGCCTTTCTTTGTTGCCCAGAATCCGAAGCTCTCGAGGCCGAATCTAGAATCTGAGCGCTGTTCTGTTCTCTGGTTCTGCTCTGCAAATCGCCGAGCTCCTCTCGCTTTTTCAGTCGCTGCTCTCCAAGTCGCTGAACCAGAGCTCTGTAGATCGCCGCCAGAGAACTCGCAAGAATCGCTCCTCTTTCATGTGTGTTTCTCTTCTATTTGTTTCTGCATGTAAATGTAGCGGCGATCGGTCTCTGTATTAGATGGAGATCGATCGCTGCTGGTGATTTCTCTTCGTTTGTGCCGATTGTTTTCCGAATGATTGTGTATGTCGATCGCCACTTGTGATTTCTTCTTCTTCTTTGTCTTCAATTCCTATTCTTTTTATAATTTACTGCAAACTTACACACTTTTGGTTAAATTCTTCCAATCACTTGAGAAAAACTATTCATTTCAAGTATTAAAGAGTATAAATAAGTATGTAAAATACACACTTATCAATTTGCTAGATGGCAATCTGAATTATCAGTTTATGATTTTTCAATTGAGCATATTACAGGATCAAATAATTCTCTTTCAGATTTTTTAACCAGAGAATTCTTGCAGGATGGCAACCTCATTTAGGGGTAAAGGCCGAGGTCGAGGCCGAGGTCGTAATTCAAAATTTTATCAAAAAGAATTTTCCACTTTAGGGGAAACATCTTCATCAAATGAAAATCAAAAGAAACTGCAAAAGAAGTCCAAGAAAGTGGGCCACAGTTCATCAAAAAAGCAGTGGTTGAGTCCATACTCACCCTTTCAGCAAAAGATATTGCCTTAAATCAAAAGGATGCCTGATTCTTTAAAGAAAGATATATGGGCACTCAGCATTATATGGTAACCGAAGGAAAGCTTCATTACTATTATGAGGCTATCTTAACAGAAACAAATTCCGTACAAATTCAACACAATTATATTGAAGAGGGAAATTTCAAATCCCCCATATCTCATTCAAAATGTTATATTATCAGAATCATTCATCCGCAGGAATGGGGATTGTCAGTATATGCTCCCCGAACAACAAAAACAAATGAACAAAAATATAATTACTGGGATTACATCTAAGCCTGGTCCCATGTATTTTTATATCAAAATCCGGTTAAAAATCATTCATGGTTTTTTACTGTAACATCCGGCATTTTTGGCTATATAAATTATCCCTTGAGTTATGGAATGAGATTAAATTACCATTAATGTTATAAATATTTTATTGGATTTGTGGGATGTTTTATGGAGAAAGAGGATGTCGAGGAAACCGAACTGACGAACCAAATAACAAATCCATTAGAAATCAAATCGACGGAGTTCATATTGAATTGAATAATGGCATAAAAACCAAACTAATGTGTAATTAAACAAAACCATTAGTTAGAGATGCATAGAGGGGCAGTTTGGGAAGAAATTAAGGTTGGTAGGAGGGAGCCAATAGTTGGATGCCAAATGTCCAAAACTTGCTGAGAAAACCTACCTCTTATCTTCTCCTCAACGTAAACCTCCATATTCTTCCTCTCCTCTCTGTTTCTCTCTTCCAGGCGACCAACGGCGATTTTAACCTCAATCTTTTTCCCGTTTTTTTCATTTTTCTCCATAAAAGGTAATCTTCTAAGCTAGTTAGTAAGTATGGACAAGTTAAACGTTAGTTTTCTTGAAGTTTTAGGGTTAATGTCCGATTGTGCATGATGTAGATCCGTGGATCGCAGAGGTAACACGAACAAAGCTTGCTGCTTTTTGGACTACAGGTAAGTTCATATCCGTAGGTTGGCCCTTAAGGCCCTACATCACGGAGGTACTAGGTTTTCATTTCTGTCGGGTTGTTTTGGGTAGAAAAGTTAGAGTTATGTCCTGAGTTATCTGTTTTTTTTTTCTTATGTCCTGATGTTTTATTCCTATTGTCTGCTATTTTAAGTTCAAGCACTGTAAATGCTCATGCATACGTGATTTTTCTGAAAGACATGCAAAAGTTTTCTGTGCACGATTTTGAAGTTAAGAAGGATAAAATCTGACTGTAATGTACCAGTTGAGTGTAGGACGAGGACTGGTGTTCTGCTCTGAATTTCCAGTTCCTTATAGTGCACTTCTGTTACGCCTGTTCCCCTATAAGCCCCAGAAATGGGACAGGGACTGGTGTTCTGCTCTGAATTTCCAGTGCCTTATAGTACACTTCTGTTACGCATGTTCCCCTATAAGCCCCACTTTCTGACAGATAAAAAATAATGTTCTGCATTGTCACTGTATTCTGAAAATTCATGCATGGCATGTGCATCACTGCATTTTTATATGTTCTTACTGAGCTCTAGGCTCATAGTTGAACTCTCTGATGTAGGTACAGATCTCGTAGATGAGGATTTTGTGCCTCAGGCCAACAAGTAGGTGGTTGATGGCTCGAGCTCATGGGGGGTCGGTTGTTGCAGTCAGACAAGAGTTAACCCTGTGAGAATGTATTATCTGAAGTTATGTCAAGTTCTGTATCATCTTTTGAAGTTTTAAAACATTTGAAGTGTAGGTTCAGTTCTGTAGGTTCAATCCTGTATTGATATCTAAAACCTCTGTATTTGACAGTTGTATATATGTTTTGAAATGTGTTGAAAACATTCTGGAACTGGTAGAGTTCTTCCTTTTTAGGTTGTGCATAGATGGTCTCGAATTCTAGAGCTATCCATGCAATTTGTTTTTTTTTTTTAATCTGTCGTTTGTAAAGCATGTTTTACAACTTTGCTTTGAATCGGGTTTTGAGGGTCTGAAACTTTTTATGCCTTCTGTTTTATGCTCCCTGTTAAATGTTGCCAATTCTGCCTTTAAAATCACATCCACCGTTGCATTTTAAAGCACATCCATCGCTGCCTTTAAAAGCACATCCACCGCTGCCTTTAAAATCACATCCACCGCTGCCTTTAAAAGCACATCCACCGCTGCCTTTAAAATCACATCCACCGCTGCCCTTTTAAAGCACATCCACCGCTGCCTTTAAATTTACTTCCACCGGTGAACAGTGCATTTCTGCCTGTAGTTCACTTCCACCGGTGAACAGTGCATTTCTACCTATAGTTCACTTCCACCGGTGAACAGTGCATTTCTACTTATAGTTCACTTCCACCGGTGAACAGTGCATTTCTGCATGTAGTTCACTTCTACCAGTGAACAGTTCATTTCCACCCAGTTTAGCTATATCTTCCGCCTGACGTCATCCACATCTTCCGCCCAGTTTATTTACATCTTCTGCTTGACGTCATCTGCTTTACTTCTACCGCTGTTTCTGTTGCTTCTATTTAATTCATATCTGCCGCTGTTTACTGTTCACTTTTGTCTTACTCTCATCTACCGCTAGTCTATATCGCCCGCCCAGTTTACTTACATTTTCTGCTTCGTCTACTGCCTACGTCTTCCGCTCAGTTTATTCATGCCATCCACTATAGCCCTTTTACAGCATGCCCTCCTCCAGTTGTTTTCATTCTCTCTGTTATCCTATTTTGTTCTGCTTCTTTATTTCAGCCGTCTATTTCTGTTTACTGTTTTTCCTAGTTTCTTTCTGTCAATCACCCCTGTAATTCAGTTTTAAATTAGCTCCCAGTTTTCAAATCCAGAGAAACTGTAATACCCAGTTGTACGGACTCGTATATTATATTATTATTATATTATTGGACGACATTTTTGTAAATATGTCAAATCAGGTCCGTTTTACAAAAAAGAAAGTGTCATCATGATCCTAACGATTAATAGGAATTTTAAAAAAATTATGGGAATTTTCGGAGATTAAACGCTATATTTCGAGTAATTACATTTCTCGTAATATAAAGGACGTTTTAGTAAAAATAGTAAACGAGGTCCGAATTGCGAACGGATAGTTTTATTAAATCCCAAATGCTAAGTTGGACGTATTGGTGAAATAAGGAGATTTGGTGAAACCGAATAGCTGGACGATTAACGAACCGAATGATGAAACAAATAGAATTAAGTGCTAAGGGCAAAATAGTAATTTGCAAAGGAAATTTTAATTAAAAACTTAAATCTTTCTTCTTCTCTCTCAGTTAACGAAAATCACAAAATCACAGAACCTAATTTCTCTCTCGACTCCTTCACTGGCCGCCGACGATCTCCCCAAATCCGACGCCGATTCGCGCTCAGTTCGCTTCGTTTTCTTCGTGATTTCTCCTCCAATCGACGTCCTAGGTATGAACCTACAATCTTAGAGCTTCTATTTCGGTATTTACAGCATTTTAGACAATTAGGGTTTCGATGGTTTTTCGTTAAAAACGCGAATTAGGGTTCGTAATTAACAGGTTAGCCGTGATTAAGTATATATTGCACGTATTTGACGTTATTGGACGAAGTTAAATCAATTTGTGAAAAAGTTATAAATTGGTAGGTTTTCGGGTTTTTTAGGAAAAACTCGTTAATTGAGGTTTTGGATTATCGAGCATTAATTGACGTTTTGAATGCCTCGATAAGTTAAGTTGGAATGTAGGAAATTCCTTAGTTAAGGTTTTGACAATTTGGACGTTTATTAACTTAAACTCGTTTTAACGTCAATCCTTGTAATTTCTTAGGTGAACAGTGCTCGTGGACGGAGTTTAAGCTGCTTTGGACACGAGGTAAGTTCTTGTGATTCTTGTTTTGGCCGATTGGCCTACACCGTACTTCGAATGTCGTCTCGAGGAGTTTTGGAGATGCGTATGTTTATTTGTTTTGGTTGGGTAGACAGGTTTAGTTGTTTATAGATTATAGGTTACGATTTACAGTCTTGATGGTATACATTATTGTTTGTTTACTTTAAGATATAGAATTGTTCATGCATCACGTGTTTTAAAGAAAAGCATAGAAAATGAATTTCCGCACATCGTTATAAAGATAATGCAAAGAATGAAAACGGCCATAAGGCTTACAGTTTACCGGCCGAAAGGCTTACAGTTTACCGGCCGAAAGGCTTACAGTTTACCGGCCGAAAGGCTTACAGTTTACCGGCCGAAAGGCTTATAGATTACAGGTCATGCGAGGTGGGGCTCAGGCACGGCTGTACGTGTTGTAAGCGTGTACCCCCCTCCTCTAGCTGGAAAGAGTAGTCCGCCCGCTGGATGAGCTCTCTCCGGTTAGGGGGATAGGATCTCGGTGACACCTACAGTGCATAGCATAGCATGACATACCATAGCACAGCACAGCATAGCATTTACATTTACGAGCCTTATTGAGATTTTTATCTCATAGTGTGTTGTATGGTGTAGGTGACATAGAGCCAGGTGAGGACGAGATCCCTCCATCTGAGGAGTGACGGCAGTTGACGGAGGATGGCTTGCGCGGTGTGTTGCGCAGTCGAGGCTTAACCGACCCGTGGGAAGTATGTACAGAGTTTTGAGGGTTTTATGGACATTTTGGGCTGTTGGATAGTATGTATAGATATTCTAGGATGTTTGGTACTGGTAGATTATAGGTTTACATAATGGTTCAAATGTTTTGGTAAATACTATATAGAAAATGTTTTGGTTTAAAGCTTTATTTAACGTTATAGAAATGTTTTGATTGGTTACGGATAGGCTCGGTTTTTAGAGCTATCCACGCAGTTGGATTTCACAAAGTCCGCTGTAAGTTGGTTGAGTGTAGGATATATATGTTGGGTCGAGTTTATTGTGATTATTAACGAGAAATTGGTATGAAAGTAGGTGATTCCAGAGAGTTGGGGGAGAGTTGGGATGAAGTGTGTTGCTCTCTGGAATTTGAGATTCCAGAGAGCATAAGTGTAGAAAGAAAAGAAAGAAGCAAAGCAGGCGGGGGTGGAGACGTGCAGCGTTCGAGCGCTGCCAATGCAGCGCTCGGGCGCCGCGAACGCTGCGGCGCGCAGCGCCCAGTCGCTGCGCATTGCAGCGATCGGGCGCCGCGATCGCTGGGGCGCGCAGCGCCCAGTCGCTGCAATGGGCAGCGATCGGGCGCTGTCTCCTTCATTGGGCAGAATTCCCATTTTGCCCTCCCAAGTTTGTATGTTTTATTAAATAGTTTTAATTGTTTATTAAATGTTATATTAAATAGTTTATATTTGTTTTAAATGATTTTAAAGTTAGATTTCAATTCCGACTTCGATTCTGGTTTCGATTTCGGTTTAGATTCTGTCTAGAGTTTAATTAAAGTTATTAGGATAAAAAAAAAATAATATAGTACGGGAAATACGGGTACAGTTTTAGGGACGTTACAGAAACTTCTCTCTCTCTGTAAAGTTTTAAGGATTGGTCTGTTTTAAAAGGTTCGGTCTGCTTTGTTTATTAAAAAAAAATAGTCCCTGTTTTGAATGTCCCGGAGTGATGGCTCCTCGGACCCCGATCGGGTCGGGGACTGTCACAGTTATAGTATCAGAGCAAAACCGGGTTTTAAAAGCGATCCTGTAAACTGTCTGACTGCACAATCCGCCACGTGAGATCGCTCCACCAATTGTAAGTGTTTAAGTTCCCGTAATAGTTCTGTTTATTAAATTTGATTATTGTTTATAGGATTTACCTAGTGTGGATTGAGGACGGTATCGAGAAGCTGAAGAGAGAGATTTTAGTATCCGGCAGTTAGCGGAGCTTATTGCTCGTCAATCCCGGCAATTTGAAATGTTTATGATCGGGAGGGAGTTTTGGAATTTGAGCTCGATTACTTCGGAAGACCACAGTGGTGAAAATTTTAGACGACTTCGACCTCCCATATTCGAAGGGCGACTTACGGATCCAGTCCATGCTGAGGAGTAGGTTCGAACCATGGAAGATTTGTTTGACCTTGCTAAGGTGAAGGACATGGAGAAGGTCTCTTATGCCGTGTTATATCTCGAGCGTGATGCGAAACATTGGTGGGACGCCATCCAGACCACTATTAACTTGGGGGAGATGTTGTGGGGATCCTTCAAGAAGTTGTTTTGTGAAGAATACTTCTACAATGCTATGTGGGAAAGTAAGGTATCAGAATTTACCCAGCTTCGACAGACAGGTTCGATAGCAGACTATGTAAGAGAGTTCGAAGCGCTAACTCGTTTTGCCAGTCATCTAGTGAGGAAGAACGAAAGTAAAATCTACCATTTCGTACAAGGATTAAAGGAAGAAATTTATAAAGGAGTGAAGATGTCTGGAGTTCAGGACCGACCATATACAGAGGTGGTTGTCAAAGCTTTTGAGGTAGAAGATGAAGAATTTAAGAACAAAAATCAAAGGGGGTAGATTGAGAGGTCCATTAAGGGATTTCAACCACAGCAACAGCAGAACTGGAGCGTGAAGAGGCCTAAAGAAATAGCTGCTAACCTAGATAGGGGAAAGATACCACAGGGGGCTCCAAAGCTTCCTGTATGCCCGCATTGCCAGTGGAGTCACATAGGTGAATGTAGGCTCTATACCGGCCGTTGTTTTCGATGCGGCAAAAAGGGTCATCAAGTCCGGGATTGCCCTATGCTAGATAGGCAGCCCAACCATGCTGCGCCAAGGGTGTCTGCTATGATAGAAGACGACGACGACGCATAGCATACAACAATCACAGGTACAATTTTTGATCTGTAATGCACCTGTATATACCCTGTTAGACACGGGGGCCACACAATTGCTTGTGGCAATGGACTGCGTAGTTAGGCAAAATTTGTGTATTGTGTAGTCAGGTCAACCCTGCTGTGTCATGCCACCGTCTGGAGTGTTTATGCACTCTGAGCGGGCGGTGCAGGGCGATGTAGTGTTAGTATGAGACCAGAAATGATATGCCAACCATATCATTATCGATGTGAAAGGGTACGATGTAATTCTGGGGATGGACTGGCTGTTTAAACAACATGCCACCATCAATTGCAGGTTCGGGCTAGTGTCTTTAAGCGCCCGAACGTGGAAGGCAAAGTCACGCTCTATGCCTGTTGTATCCTCCGTAGAAGCTCAAAAACTGATGACGCCAGGATGCTCTGGATTTCTAGCCTATGTGGTGGATGCTCAAAGGCAAGGTGAGGTGGAGCTCCAGGATATTCCGGTAGTCCAAAACTTCTCATGAGGCTCACGGCAGAAAGTACGAGTCTCCCTTGCGCTGGGACAAAGTTGGAGAAGCCAGACTGGAAGTCAGACTGATCGGCCCTGAGTTATTGCAACTGATGTCTGAAATAGTGGCTACTATCAGACAATGGGTTGGTACTGCTCAGAGTCGACGAAAAAGTTATGCGGATCAGAGGAGAAAAGACTTAGAGTTCACTGAAGGCGGCGAGGTAGTCCTGAAGGTGTCACCTCTCAAGGACGTGATGAGGTTGATATGGGAAAGCTCAGTCCAAGGTGGTCGGGCCATTTCCCATCTCGAAGAGGATTGGAAGCACAGCTTACAGACTGCGGCTGCCAGCGTTTATGAGTGGAGTCCACAACGTTTTTGAAGTTTCGATGCTGAAAAAGATGCGTGCGAGACCCTACTCAGATCGTGGAACTGGTGGACTTAGATATCCAGATGACGCTGATGCACGAAGGAAGGCCTGTGAAGATTTTTGATTCTTCGATAAAAGTATTGCGCAACAGGGTGATCCCGTTGGTGAAGGTCTTATGGCGCAACCATAACATGGAGGAAGCCACTTGGGAAGGACGACATTATGTAAAACACAGATATCCTGAACTAGTTGTTTGAGCAAATTTTGGGGACCAAAATTCTTTTAAGGTGGATGGAATGTAACACCCGGCATTTTTGGCTGTATAAATTATCCCTTGAGTTATAAAATGAGATTAAATTACCATTAATGTTATAAATATTTTATTGGAATTGTGGGACGTTTTGTGGAGAAAGAGGATGTCGAGGAAACCGAACTGACGAACCAAATAACAAATCGATTAGAAATCAAATCAACGGAGTTCATGTTGAATTGAATAATGGCATAAAAACCAAACTAATGTGTAATTAAACAAAACCATTAGTTAGAGATGCATGGAGGGGCAGTTTGGGAAGGAATTAAGGTTGGTGGGAGGGAGCCAATAGTTGGATGTCAAATGTCCAAAACTTGCTGAGAAAACCTACCTCTTATCTTCTCCTCTACGTAAACCTCTATATTCTTCCTCTCCTCTCTGTTTCTCTCTTCCAGGCGACCAACGGCGATTTTAGCTTCAACCTTTTTCCCATTTTCTCCATTTTTCTCCACAAAAGGTAATCTTCTAAGCTAATTAGTAAGTATGGACAAGTTAAACGTTAGTTTTCTTGAAGTTTTAAGGTTAATGTTGCATGATGTAGATCCGTGGATCGCAGAGGTAACACGAACAAAGCTTGCTGCTTTTTCAGACTACAGGTAAGTTCATATCCGTAGGTTAGCCCTTAAGGCCCTACATCACGGAGGTACTAGGTTTTCATTTCTGTCGGGTTGTTTCGGGTAGAAAAGTTAGAGTTATGTCCTGAGTTATCTGTTTTTTTTCTTATGTCCTGCTGTTTTATTCCTGTTGTCTGCTATTTTAAGTTCAAGCACTGTACATGCTCATGCATACACGATTTTCCCGAAAGACATGCAAAAGTTTTTTGTGCACGGTTTTGAAGTTAAGAAGGATAAAATCTGACTGTAATGTACCGGTTAAGTGTGGGACAGGGACTGGTGTTCTGCTCTGAATTTCCATTGCCTTATAGTGCACTTCTGTTATGCCTGTTCCCCTATAAGCCCCAGAAATGGGACCGGGACTGGTGTTCTGCTCTGAATTTCTAGTGCCTTATAGTGCACTTCTGTTACGCCTGTTCCCCTATAAGCCCCACTTTCTGACAGATAAAAAGTAATGATCTGCACTGTCATTGTATTCTGAAAATTCATGCATGGCATGTAACAGCCCCAGAGGGGTCGTCACATAAACCATACCTTTCTTAATCATTTAATTCTTATTACTCACACGTGACTCATTATCAGTAATGTATTAATTTTTTTTGAAACGTAATCTAACTCAAGATGTCATACGCAATTCATCAGGCCTTGTTCGGCAAAGGAAAACATTACACATCTGCCGGCGAGCAGTGCAATGTGTATCGGTTGGTAAGGGAAACTTAAACCTTTAGACTACATCTACCGATGGAGAACTAAACTTGCACCTGCCGGTCGCTAAACGACAAGCATGGGGTTCACATCTTCCGGTAGAGAAAGATTTCATCATCCGATTCGTCACGTGAAGCTCGCGTGACTCACTTATCACCACCTAACAGAGAACATCTTCCGATGAGCACGAGCTTAGCACACGACCCTTCAAAACTTCATTAGATAGGAGATATCATCCGATGGGCACGTGCTTCACTCGTGGTTCATTAACCTCGTTCAGCATCAGCAATACAACACATACCGGTCACTAGACGACAAAATAACATTTTCGTCATCCGGTGACTTTAATACACCTCATCCACCGATCACTAGACGACATAATTACACCTACTTCTTCCGATGGCTTAAACACTCTACATCTACCGATCACTAGACGACAAAATAGCGCTTACATCATCCGGTAACTTAAATACTCTACATCTGCCGATCGCTAGACGACAAAATAACACTTTCATCATCCGGTAACTTAAATACTCTACATCTGCCGATCGCTAGACGACAAAATAGCACTTTCATCATCCGATGGCTTAAACACTCTACATCTACCGGTCACTGGGCGATGAAATATCACTTACATCATCCGGTAACTTAAATACTCTACATCTGCCGATGACGTCAGCCGGATGATTGCTTTATCCAGCTTCTGTCACACGGCAGAAAACACTATAATTATCTAACAACTTCATCCAATAGAAAATACCACAACTCACCCAAATCTTATCTTAGTAACTATAAACCTCAAGGAGTAAGAATCATAAACTCATCCAAAATACGCATACGGAAGGCTTAAGCAAAACAACCCATTCAATAATCTTTAAAATCATCATCATACTTTTAAGTCAAATCATTCAAATCTAAATCTCATGGTTATAAGAAATTCTATTTTTCTTAGACATCTGTTTATCATAAACTTCACTAACATACTATGAGCATAACCAGGGGTCTTAGTCGCTTGCCCAGCCTTGCACTGTCATATTGAGCATCCTCCGACAACCAGCTTTAAACATCATCTCTGGACTGGAAATCCTCACCTGCTAACTCTTCACCTACATCATAAGGTTTAATTATAAGCCTAATGCTTAGTAAGGAATGCAACACTAACATGGATGCATGAATGTATAATTTAGGAAATCACATGCTCATGAGTCTTTTCTTGTTCATGTATTTGCTCGTAATCATCATTCATAATCATGGATCATATTCATCAATCATAGTCATTGATCATATTCATCATTCATAGTCATTGATCATATTATTCATTCATAGTCATTGATCATATTCATCATTCGTAGTCATTGATCATATTCTTCGTTTGAGTTGTGTGGATTAAGAGGGGATTTGTGCCGGTAAAGGGGGTTTGACAGTGAGAGTGCACATAGTTCCCTTGCGGGTCGTATCATGGTCCTTCTTTTGGATAGTGACATACGCCAAACCGCCCCCAACCCTCTCTTAATTCACGTTGCATGAGTTTTATATTCTTATCTTGTTCATGCGAAGACATGCTCTTAAAACATTTTCATATGCATAAAACATTCATAATGTATGGACATGAAAATTCTTAAATCATCAAGCTACAGAACTGAGTACCATTCGACATGAAACTTTACCACTGGGCTAATCATCAGCATAAACAATAGACAGTAACATAAGAGAAACTTCTATTCATCACATGAGTTTCTACTTAGCATCCTTTGACGTAGGGTCCTAACGACCGAGAAACCTATTCATTCACTTACCTGGTCTCCTTAGCAATTTGAGCTCCTTTCTCTTCCAACTTCCTCACCTAAAACATTTACATTGCAGTAGTTAAAACAAAATCTTATTAGTTCTAATCACAAATCATCCTAGGATCTAATAGCTATAGTCACTCCCGAATCCTTAGTGTAGTTCCCTGTGCAGTTTGAAATCCAAAACCCAGAACAGACAGATTCGATAAGCGATAACTCAGGGTTGTTTGTTTAATGTCCAAAATCGATTCGGAATGACATTACTACATTCAGATTTTAAATATCCTTACTAATACTCGGCCATTGAAGAATCCAGAACCTCAACACATAGCTGAAACAGAGCTTAACGACTGAAAGATAGCTACATTGTCAAACTCGTACCTCGAGCACAAAGTAGCCGAGAAGCAGCAAGGAAACCGATCGTTTAAGGAAGGATTTCCAGCTAACAGAGAGCGAGAGCTTGGGAGAGAAGAAATCGCCGGGAGTTGGGGATGTCGGCTACAGTGGTTTAAATGAGGTTTGAATCCTTTCCTTTTTCTTTAAATACTGGCCTCAATTCTCCATTATTATAACTTTGCCACTCAACCTAGTTTAGATCCACATGTAATTAATTAAGCTTGACATAAAACCCTAAACCGTAAAGATTTAATATTCGTGACCGTTAATACAGTTTAGGAAGTCACCTAGTTGAAGTTGTCGGGTATTACATGGCATGTGCATCACTGCATTTTTATATGTTTTTACTGAGCTCTAGGCTCATAGTTGAACTCTCTGATGTAGGTACGGATCTCGTGGATGAGGATTTTGTGTCTCAAGCCGACGAGTAAGTGGTTGATGGCTCGAGCTCATGGGGGGTCGGTTGTTGCAGTCAGACAAGAGTTAACCCTGTGAGAATGTATTATCTGAAGTTATATTAAGTTCTGTATCATCTTTTGAAGTTTTAAAACATTTGAAGTGTAGGTTCAGTTCTGTAGGTTCAGTCCTGTATTGATATCTAAAACCTCTGTATTTGACAGTTGTATATATGTTTTGAAATGTGTTGAAAACATTCTGAAACTGCTAGAGTTCTTCCTTTTTAGGTTGTGCATAGATGGTCTCGAATTCTAAAGCTATCCATGCAATTTGTTTTTCTTGAATCTGTCATTTGTAAAGTATGTTTTACAACTTTGCTTTGAATCGGGTTTTGAGGGTCTGAAACTTTTTATGCTTTCTGTTTTATGCTCCCTGTTAAATGTTGTCAATTTTGCCTTTAAAATCATATCCACTGTTGCCTTTTAAAGCACATCCACCGCTGCCTTTAAAAGCACATCCACCGTTGCCTTTAAAATCACATCCACCGTTGCCTTTTAAAGCACATCCACCGCTGCCTTTAAAAGCACATCCACCGCTGCCTTTAAAATCACATCCACCGTTGCCCTTTTAAAGCACATCCACCGCTGCCTTTAAATTTACTTCCACCGGTGAACAGTGCATTTCTGCCTTTAGTTCACTTCCACCGGTGAACTTTCTGCCTGTAGTTTACTTCCACCGGTGAACAGTTCATTTCTACCTATAGTTCACTTCCACCGGTGAACAGTGCATTTCTACCTATAGTTCACTTCCACCGGTGAACAGTGCATTTCTACTTATAGTTCACTTCCACCGGTGAACAGTGCATTTCTGCATGTAGTTCACTTCTACCAGTGAACAGTTCATTTCCGCCCAGTTTAGCTATATCTTCCGCCTGACGTCATCCACATCTTCCTCCCAGTTTATTTACATCTTCCGCTTGACGTCATCTGCTTAACTTCTACCGCTGTTTCTGTTGCTTCTATTTAATTCATATTTGCCGCTGTTTACTGTTCACTTTTGTCTTACTCACATCTACCGCTAATCTATATCGCCTGCCTAATTTACTTACATTTTTTGTTTCATCTACTGCCTACGTCTTCCGCCCAGTTTATTCATGCCATTCACTGTAGCCCTTCTACAGCATGCCCTCCTCCAGTTGTTTTCATTCTCTCTGTTATCCTATTTTGTTCTGCTTCTTTATTTCAGCCGTCCATTTCTGTTTACTGTTTTTCCTAGTTTCCTTCTGTCAATCACCCCTGTAATCCAGTTTTAAATTAGGTCACAGTTTTCAAATCCAGAGAAAGTTATCTCTCTGTGTAAAGTTTTAAGGGTTGGTCTATTTTTAAAGGTTCGGTCTGCTTTGTTTATTCAAAAAAAATAGTCACCGTTTTGAATGTCCCGGAGTGATGGCTCCTCGGACCCCGATCGGGTCGGGGGCTGTCATATTTACTATTAATCCGGAAATACTCAAAAACAGAAGACAAATTTTCAAATTGGTTTCTGCATTGGTGGCAAAGTCACTCTCCAGAAATCAGTATTTTTCTAAAGAAAATCCAAGAGACCTTTGACATGTGGTCTAATTATCACCCAGACTTTTTTGGTAACAAAACAGTATTTATTGGCCAGTATCTACTCTGGTTTTGCACAGAGTTTCAAATAAACTAGATCTGGCAATGGAATATCGAAATGGACAAAGACCATTTAGGAATTCCAGAAATTCAAAGGAACTTTTATATCAAATGGTGGTCCCACTTTGATGTAGAAGCGTGTTTTTCAAAAATTACTCATGCTATTCAAAATTACAAAAGCATGAAAGCAAAAGCAAAAGTGGAGGATATGGATTCCAATTCTACCAACTTTATTCAACATATGAAGAATCTAATTAGACAACAAAATTCAGATTTATCATGCCAAGAGTATCAAATGAAATTATTAGAATCTATCAAAAACCAATTTTTTGAAACACAAGATGCCGAAGAAGAAAGTGATGAATCAATATGTTCTGGTTCATTTTCTGTTTTGGTAGGGGAATCTCAAGTTCCAAAAGAACCAGAGGATCTAGATCAAAACGACCTTTGGGATTCTTTTATTGAGATAGCCCAACAAAGGAAATCAAACAAAGGCAAGAAGAAAATTCAAAAATGAATCTACAAATACGTGATCCATATATTCCCGTTGATTGGATGAGTCCAGAGATCAACCGTCCAGATTATTGGATTGATCGAAGATTCAATTATCGGGTTATTTCCAAAAGAAACCGTAGAAAAGTTCAAAGACGAGTTTTTAATATGATTTATCCATTTAACCGTAGATGGTTCGCTTTTTGGAGTCATATAAATACTCCTCAGCAAAATGTTATTATTGAAGCAGAAATAGAAGCAGACTGGTGTAAATACAATCTGCAGGATAAACCCAAAATCAAAAAGGTTAATTCTTATAAAGAATTCTGTGATGATTATCATCCTGGAAAAGATTACAAAGAAGAATCTTCTCAGCTTTGGGATCCAATTCTAAGAAGACAACAAATAATGGAAACAATTCAACAGCTGGAAGAACAAATACAAATGCTTCCCCCATGCAAAGCAATAATTATGGATATTTGTTATGAATCGCCATAGAATTCAGACAGATCAACCAAAAACAATCAAATGGATAAAGGCAGATTGGCTCTTAGCAAAAGCAGTAGAAAAAGCCGCAGCAGAAATGGACAAAATAGACCTCATAATGGAGGACCCCATAGTAGAAAGATCACAACAAAACAAAGCAAAAACGCTAAAAATGGACCCAGTTCTGGCATCCACTAGCAAAATTTAATCATCAGCCATGACATTTTCCTTTCTTTTGCTTCTCTATATAAGCAGAAGCATTGTAAAATTTATTTTAAGTCTTTGAAGAGTTTGCCTTGTAATCTAAAAAACTCTTGCTCTCTCTAGCTCTCTTCCTTTCAAGTTGTTCTTTCTACTTTTGTAATTGTTTGTTAAATAAATCAGTGTGCTTCTTCTTCATCTTCTTTTTATCCTTCCGATCCATGTGTATATATATGTGTGTGTATAGATGTGTATATGTACATCTATTCATATATATATGTGTGTGCGCGCGCGTGTATTGAGATGTATATATATATATATATAATACAATATGTACATGTATATATATACATATACATACATGTATCTATACATAAATACATATATGTATACGCATATACGTATAGGTATATGTATGTATATTCATTATTTTCATTTGTTAGAAAAGCACCATCATTTTTGTTATTTCAATTATATAGGGTACAACGTTGTTATCAGAGAATAGAGAGTAGAAAGTTCCAGTGTTGGCAGTGTCTATATATGCTGTAGTTAACATTTGTAATAGATGAGGAAATACAGATATACATTTACAATTCTCTTCATCCTATTCTCTTTGTAAATCAGAGCCATTAAGCCCTCCTCCGTCTCCACTGCGCAACCCTCACCTTCAAATTTGTCTTCTTTTACTCATTTTTCTTCTATCTATCAATCAATCTCTTACTATCAAACTCGACTCAACAAATTAGGTCATACATAAAAATCAAATTTTAAACATGGTTATTGCCAATAAGTTTGACAATATTATCGATGGTTCTCATTCTGCTCTTCCACAATTTCTGGATTCTCTCAATGTGCCACTCAAGCTTAAGTATACTCGCTGGAGTCAATACAATAAGTTTTTAATGAGCTCAATATATGCTTCTCTCTCGGACATTATACTTTCTCAAATTTATTGCTACTCTTCTGCCTTAGAAGTCTTCAATCAAATGTTTGCTTCCTCCTAGCGCACGCGATACTGATATGCGTAGTCAGCTTCAACTGACAAAAGATGCACTTTCAACCATTGATTACGTTGAGAAAATCTCTTCTCTAAGCAACACTCTTTCTGCAATAGGAGAACCATTGTCCAACAAATATCAACTTATTTATTTTCTAAATCGGTTGGGTCCATAATATAACCTAATCCATAACATGCTTCTTCCTTATGATTTTTGACTAGAGAGGCAAAACTTTATCTCACACCTGCTACTTTCGAGCTCCCTTAAAGCCAATGCAACTCTCTCTCGATCGTTCAGACCTCCGTCATGCCCCTTTACATAGCAATCTTGGGTCGGTTTCTCAACCCGGCTTGTTGGGCCACATTTTGGAGACAGCCCAGACCAAATACTTATCGCCATTGTTGCCAGATTTGCAACAAAGTTGGGCATTTTGTCTTGGTGTGCTACCAACGGAGTTCATCTTCTTACCACCCACCAGCACTGACATTTTTCCAGGGGTCTCCTCAAGTCTACCTTACAAGTATGATGTCTCCTTCCTCCACCCAACTCCCCTGCATTGCCTTGGTTGTTAGATTCAGGAGCTACAAATCACTATACGACATACAACTCTACTTTCGCTCAATCTGTGCCCTATTCTGGCCTCACTCAAGTTTTGGTTGGAGATGATAATTTAATTTCTATTACTCGTATTGAGCATGCTTCCATTCCTATTGTCTCTTAACCACTTCATATAATAAATGCTCTCAACACACCGTTATCTCTTCTAATCCTGTGTTCAAAAACTTTATAAAGATAATTATGTTATTGTTGAATTTTACTCAAATTTTTTCTTTTTCGAGGACCTCGTTTCCAAGATTATTTTGGTACAAGTATCTCTCAATTATGGTATGTAGGCCTAGGACTTGGGGCAGGATCGGCTATCCTAGCCTAATAGGTGGAGTCACCTAGCGTGGTCCTAGGCAAGCTCGTAAGCCCAAACATGGGGATTGGATTGGCCCACCATCTGGCACTAGGCCAAGCAAGTGGGTTGGCGAGCCAGCCAGTTTAATAACTCTACTTATTTTCATTGAAAATGAGTGCATGAAACAAATATGCATACCATGTTTCAAAATATCAATGCATGTAATAATACTTTATTCATTTTGTCTTAATTAAGTCACATGATGCATTACCTTATCTATCCCTCCTAATATATTAGGTTGAGAAAATAAACTAAGCATGTAATGACTTATTTTTTCCAGTAAGATATTGTCTGTTTTGTAACGATTCGAGATTTTCCTATACTTAGCTTCGGGATTTACCTATATTCGAGCTTAGATTTCTAAGGTTTGCCCCACAATTATACTCACAGATTTGTTTTCAACGAGGACTTTCCAAGTGGTCACCCAACTTGGTACTGCTCTCGCTTGAACACTCTTAACTTCGGAGTTCTAATGGAATCCGGTTCATTATGATACAAAACGTGTCTTACTATCTAGGAGAGACATCATTTACATATATTTCATTTCTATCTTCCCTCAAGTGATGTGGGATTGCTCCAAACCCTCTCTTAGGTCGTCATAATCACCCTTCTTTCAGGGGCCCAACGTTCTTGTTTGCCACATTTCCTGTTGGGTACAACTTCTGATACCATTTGTAACGACCCCTCTTTTACAGTAAGATATTATCCGCTTTGTAACGATCCGGAATTTACCTATACTCGGCTCCGAAATTTGTCTATACTCAGCTTAAATCCTGAGGTTTGCCCCTCAATCGTAATCATGATTTTCTTCCCTTGGAAATGAAGTTTCATGATTTCCCCAACTCGAACCCAAAACCTTCAAATTAAAGTCTCAAGTTCCATTAGAGGTGATATTACTTTTTTTTTTTTTTTTGAGTGGCTTCAAGCTCAATTTTCACAAATTTTAGTCAGTTTGTGCTAGTTTTGATAGTTTGATTTAGTTTTCTAGCTGATTTTTCTTTTGCAAGTCTCTGAAAACTTAAAAAGAAAATCATACAAGTACATTGTACCACTTCAGTTCAATACCAACCGGATTTTCAAAATTAAACCAATAATCGAATAAGCACGGCTCTAAAAATTGGTTTTTAAAATGTCAGAACCAAACCCAACTGAACTTAAATAGCCGTTTTGGTTAGGCTTACCCTGTATCAACCCAAGCTAGAACGAAAAAGTTTGCAGACTTGTATAATAACCTATACAGTATGACAATAACTGACTCACGAACAAGGTTTATGACTTGGTAAAAGCTCTCCAAATATGTCTACAATGTCAAAATTTTGGAAATAACAAAAAAGGAAATTAAAATATCATTTCTCCTCCAATTGTTCTTCGGCAAGTAAAAATCATTTTTCAATCTGGAAATCAAACTTCAATTTCCAATAGTTGAGATCAAGCTTCGGGGTAGAAGAGGAGGCTTACACTGGATGAACAGTTTGAGATTGTAAAGCTTCTTGAAGGCATTCCACAGCCCCGTCGTAGTTCAAGAAACCCATGAACCAAAACTCGAGATTGTCGACAGAGACGACCTGTATGTACTTTTCAGCAGGATTGGCTCTGCTTGATGAAGGATTTACAGCTTTGAACTGATGTCTTGGGATAACTACCTGTTCATATTGCAAATTAAATAAACCAAAGCAATAAGGAGACAACTGATTTTGAAAATCAAGTCAAACCGCAAGCGAATTGATTAAAGAGTAGATCGATATAGGCCGTATAAACAACACAACATATTGGTTAAAGAATGACCAGAAAAGACTTATAATATATAATGCACAATTGAAATCAAACTTCAATTTTGAAGACTGGAGGAGATTTTTGTAACTATCAAATCATTAGGGTAATTCATACCTTGTAATAGCTCCATTCTGTTTGACCTTCAGATTTATACGATAGCGGGTTGTCACTACAAAATGCAAGCTTGGCAGTAGACACATATAAAACTCCCATGACTGGACCGGCCGATGTTGATAAGTAACATGCATAAGAATTTTGAAGCTGCTCCTCCGGCACTGTCTCAAAAGTTTGGCGGAAAATCTTCTCGTATCCACCTTCTGCTAAGACCTTTGTTCCTTGTGCAATTCTCCCCAGTGCAGCATCAGTAAAACTGGGACTTGTTTTCACTAATCACAATAGAAGGGCTATGTTAAAATAATTTCAAGTAAGACTACACCATCACACAAGTAAGAAACTTAAATTTGCATTTCTCGATCCATTTTTATTAGTACCGAGTTCTTTGTATTTACACGAGAATCCTGCATGATCCGAGCCATATTTCACAATTGTTGATAGTCTGACTTGTGTTTATTAGTGTAAGAGCATACTACACTTTATTGTTTGGCCAGTTTTTTGAAAAAAAAAAAATCATTAAAAACATTCATAGAGTGTCTATTCTGTCTCTCTATACGTTTTCTTCTCTTAACATAATGAATTCTGCAGCAATAATGTAGATTCGAGCTCTCAAATCATATCAAGATTGCAGTATTAATGTGTTCTTCATTGTTTATGCTACTGTTTGCCATTGCTTTTGAAATACATAATTTACAGGATCATAGCGGAGTCAAGCTACACAACTGATCTGGTTAAAATCATTATAAGATTCAAAATCAGGCTTGTGTTAAATAAAGTAAGCTCAGTTGGAATATCATAACGCAAATGCAGCAAAAAACGTAAAAAATGCAATGATAAAACTTCAACAAACTATTGCAATGGACGGTCTGAATCTAGGAACAATCATAAAAATCACAGCCAAGATGAATCTACATGCTAGGCTGCCATTGCTGAAATATAAACAACCTGGAAAACTAAAAGAATAAAAACTCACAGTGCTGCCAGGTGTTTCCGGCAAGATCCTCAGCTTTCTTCGTAGCTTCGCCGACTTTCTTCCCCCATCTTCCAAGTACATTTCGCACAGTATCCACAGTCTCTGATCCAAAGTCTCCCAAAATTTCAACAACACTTTTTTCCTCACATAGCTTCCAAAAAAATTTATAGAGAAACATAAATGCATTGAATACCTTTGAACGAAAGTGAAGACGAAACAGGTGACGGAGAAACATAAGGGTTTGATCCATGATCAGGCGAAGGCACAGACGACGATTCGGTGACCAATTCGGGGCTCCAAGTCACCGATTTCCTCGTTCCGGCCAGCATTGTTTGACCGCCGGGTTGCTCCGCCGGAGTCCGAGTCTCCGATCCCATCATCAAACCCCCAAAATTTCCCTCCTCGTTCGGTGATTCCCTCCCCTCTTGGACATCCGACTTAGGTTTCCCATCCTTAATAAAATCTTGACCTTTCGCATCACTCTGCGGCGTCGGCGGGTCCATCCCAAAAGAGAACAGAACGACGTGTGGGGCGGCGCGTGTACGCTTACCGTGAATCGCGTCGGATGTCGGAAACGGAAGTAAACTTCTGTAACTTTTTCAGAAGGGTTCTAAAATGGAAGAAGCTTCAAGCCATGGCCATAAAATACGCGCTCTTTTAGCTCGTTTTCAGTACAGCCAATAGAAATGGAGGGTATTTCTGTCAATTACTTAATATCCACCCTCTTATATGGGCTTTCAATTGCATTGTTGGCCTTTAAAACCCAACTTAATCACTCGACTTGATAAATAAAGTAAAGTGCAATTTTGACCCTATAATTAAGTGAAATTGACAACTTACACTGTAAATTTGGATAATATACAAGAACAACCTTAATATATTGATAATGAGAAATATGGCCCATACCGTCATAATTTCTGTAAAAAAATAACGTTTTTTCACTTGTTTATTTTTTTTTTCCGAAATACCACTCACTGGACCGACGAATATTTTAAGAGAATAAACATAGTATTACTCTAATACAAATAACTAAATGCATTATACATAAATTTCATTTGTTTAATTCACAGTAGAAGATGTAAAACTCAATAGTCACGTAACACAAGTTACGATAATTTATGTGACGAGTAAACCTAACTTAAAGTTTTAGCGCTTGTAAAAATACATGTCTAACATGATTCAAAACAAGAATATGGATGAAATTTGTCTACGGCTTTTCAGATATCTTCTCGATGAAGTTGAGCATAATTTCTTCTTGTTCTTCGTCTGCGACCGACAATAACAAACAAAGGCGACCGTCACGGATATTACTATTATTATCTTGGCATGATAATTTGTTAAAAAGAATAATAGAGGCAAAGTGTAAATTGCACCTAATCTTGGAACAGTGTGCCCTTTCTTATGATGTATTGCAACAGGGTCAACAAATGACTTGAGTAAAACCTTGCTCTCTTCTCTCAAAAAGTCCTTTTCACCTGCATGGCATGCAACCCATTTTCATATAAATAGTAATACGTGTATTATCTTATTCTACTTTTTAAAATATTTATTGACGTATTAAATAATGAATATAATTAATATAATAAATTAATTATTTATAATTTTTTCATTAATTATAACAATCACGTGGTTGATTTTTATTTTTTAAATTTAATTACGGTATTAAATAAGTAATTTTTGGTTAAAATTTATAAAAAAATAAAAATTATATTAAATTATAATAATCAAATAATACTACATACAAAAAAATTAGCTCGAGATAATATTTTGGGCAATGGTTTGACAACTCAAAAATTAAAGAATTATTTAACTTATATAAAAATTTAATAAAATATTAAATTCTTTTATAAAAAAGCCGTCAGGCCGGCCTTCCGCCACTCTCGTATGGATTATGACTTAATTAAATTTGATTTCAAGTCATGCACTGCTAACCATAGTCTAATCCCTTAGGCTAGGTGAACGTATTATTTTCAAGTGTCAGATCATTCCACCAGTTGTTTCTGACATTGTTAATTTTTGGGTCGTGACAGTTTTTAAGTCATGCGAGATTACTTTACCTTGATCCCATGTCTCAAAAGGATTTTTCAACGTGACACGATTAGAATTTGGTTTTGACTAATATGTTTAAGCATACTCATGTTATTTAAAACATAATAGTTACTTGTTGTAGTAGAATTATGTTACCTATAAAGTGAAGGGATGGGCAATGAATGGGAGACGAGAAGGCATTAGTAGCCAGCTTGGGCACTCCAAACTTGGATCCTCCCATTTTAGCTGCAGATATCAATATCAAGACCTTGATTCCTCCGACCTTTTGTAGCGCTACACGCTGCAATTACGTAAAAACTTGGCATAAATTTACTTGGAAACATCGACTAATCGATTATGAATGACTAATCGATTATGAATGACACGTTAACGAGGATGTTTATGTTAGCCTATCATCATTATCTTTGCTAACCCGATTATTGATAACTTCTCGACGCAAGTAAAGGCGCTAAGTATGTAAATTTCATGTACCTGAGCCTGCATCCCAGGCAAAGTAGCTGCTAGAGTCGCTCCCTGAAATTATACACGCTCAAACTCTACCTCTTAACATCAATTGCTTAAAAGGGTAATTAGGAAAAATGATCCACTAAAGAAATTTCAAGTCAATAATAATCAAATGCGAATATAGAAACAAAAAACAAAAACGAAGAACCAACATTGATATTACATACAAAACCTTAATAGATAACAATGTTGGAAAAATAATAAAATTGATGGGAACAATAATAATACTGCCACTGTAAAACGTTGACAGTATTGATTAGAATAATTCAAAAACAAATATTGTTATTGACAGTTTCCTTAGACAGAATTATATTTCCAAATATGTTTACAGAAAAAGATGGAGGATCACAAACAGTCTCACTTAAAATCCAGTCTCTTAGACAGAACTTACTTACATAGTACAATTACACCACCAAATAAGCGATATGAGAAACGATAACAGATTCGATCAAAAAAATACCAAGAATATTTTCCAATCGCCGTAAAATTATAAGGGCCAAGAAGTAAAAGAAATAATAGGTAAAATAAATATTGAGAATTTTTACGTGAAAATTCAAATGGAGAAAAAATCACGGAAACCGAGTACAGAAAAATATCACTATAAAAAATAAGATTTACAATATTTTTCTAGATATCGAATATTTTAAAAAATATTCACTAAGAGAAATCACCACTCTTAGAACTCTCAACGTGCACAACAACACTCCACTTATTTTCTCTCACACTCTTTTTTTTTTCTCCCTAAAAAATACTCACTGTTTCTCTCAGAGAAGATCTTTGTTTCTTCTCTCCCATTTTTAGATGCTAAAAGGTTTGCTCGAACCTCTATGGAAAGTGGTTCCCATTAAGTGGGCGCTGAATTAAGAAGAAAGAAGTTTTTTCTTCTTTCTTTGTTTTTTTTTTTCCTTCAACATTAATGAGATGGCCCTCGCAATGGAAGTACCCCACAAACAAACACATTCCGTGTCAAAATTGAAATATAGTGAAAACCCGAAAGCATGTTCCCATAGTTTTATTTTATCATTTTTTTTGTCGTACTAGCATAACTTAATTTAGTTGTTAACAACAAAAAATAGTGATTTGCCTAACATTACCCATCACAGATTAATCTAGTCAGAGAATAAGAAAACCTGTGAGAAACCCAGAAAGCCATCAAAAGGTCCATTCTTCACCATGAAAGCTTCAATGTAATTAACACACTCTTCGAATCTAGTGAACTCGGAGAAATCCTAAGACAGGAAAAAGTAAACCCAGAAAGCATTTACAGCAAATTTTGCAGAGAGTTCAAGCAAATGAGTTCGTATTTTCTGGTTTAGAAAACGAAACCTGGTTAGATTGAAACCATTCGTAGTAAGGAGGATCGAAAATTCCTTCGACGTCGGACTTTCCTCTGGCCAAATATGGACCATCGAGGAACACGAGGTTCAGCTTTCCGATCACCTTTTCCGGCCACCCTCCGATCATTTTCTCGAGAATCTTACCGCTGGTTCTGAATCCATGAAGACAAAGGATTCTTAGTTTTGTAGGTGACGTGTTTTCCATGGAAACTTTCTCTGAGTTTGGCTGCTTAAGTCTCTGCTATCACCCACGTCTTAGTTATATCAAGGCGGAGTGGCTGCTACGAAGAATATATTAATAGAAAAATACATTAATTAAACCAATCTATATAAGTTATTGCATTTTGTTTAACGGGCGGGCTTGCTTGCCGCTCGGCTCGCCACAGTGACCAGCCGAGCCTGGTCCGGTCCTATTAGACTTGCCGAGCCCGCCAAGGATCGAGCCACTTGATTCCCAAACGAGCCGGCTCGTTGACTCGGAGGAAGCCAGCCCGCTAGCCCCATCATCCATCTCCTCACTTTCAAGTTTTCACGTCTCCTAACCATTTCTTCAGATACTCAACTTCGCAGTTCATCTCAAGAATTAGGGGGAGGATCTGGGTCTCAACCACTCCAGCTGTCTCACAAACCTCCTCGAACCAGCGGATGATATCGGAGTCAAAAGAGTCGCCATTGTATATCGCTTCATCAGTTACAACTTCAACAGCGTCCATTATGAGAGCTTTCTCGCTTCCGCGTAAGAAAATTTAGCACCCTGCAGGCAGAAATTTTTGGTCGTTAGATTATGAGATTAAAAAGGCGGGGAAGAAGCCTTCAACTGTGGATTTTATCGAGATAGCGTCATCCTTTGTCATAGAGAGAGGAGAGAAATTCTTTGGCATGATTATTTTGGACAGGGGCGAGTAACTAAAAGGTTATTGAGACCGAAACCAAACCAACTGGGTTTACAGCTTTGTCCGATGCGACTTTTTTCCCTTAATTTATGATTCGAAAACGATTGCAGACTGCAGACGTGACTGTTAATGACTCTTATCGTCTATGCCATTAAGGGAAAGTTTAATGCTTTTCTACGTGGCAAAGGAGTTGGGCGTGGATAAGATATGATGGTGATTTGCAGACGTTTACAGATTTCTCAAATGGGTTATCAATCAGTACACCCATATCGATCTATTTAAAGTCTGACCGTTGCTGCCCCCTTTCCACTAGGGATGGGCACGGTCCGGTTCGGGCCGGTTCTGGGTTGGAACCGGACCGGACCGGACCGTGGGTTTCGGGAAATAAATTCCCGAAATCGGAACCGGTCATTAGCGGAACCGGTACCGAACCGGAACCGGACCGCAAATTCGGTACCGGTTCTGGTTCGGTACCGGTTCCCTCCCATACATTTTAATTTTTTTTTTTTAATTTAAAAAATCTGAACAGCAAAACCAAAAACTTACATCGGTGTTCAACTGCCGATGAAAGCTTGAGAAATTGTTATGCTTAAAGTACTTTGGAAGCAAATCTCTGGCAAAAACTGTAGGATTCCACGCGATGAACGTCGATCCATCCTCGTTCCACGAAATCACACCGTTTATTTCATTATCGTCGACGAGCTTATAGGTTTTCGTCAAAAACGGCATCGGCATCACCTTTTCCCCAGCCGCCGACCATGTATGTGAAATCGATAGAGAAGTAAGCAAGAGGGACTCGGGGTTGGGACTCGGCAGAGGGGGACTCGGTAGAGGGGGACTCGACAGAGGGGGACTCGGTAGAGAGGGACTCGACACTCGGCAGAGAGGGACTTGACACTCGACAGAGAGGGACTCGACACTCGACAGAGGGGGACTCGGCAGAGGAGGACTCGGCAGCGGGCAGAGGGGGAGTCGGGATCGCCAGACGCGTCGGCGTCGCTAATTGCTGAAGTATGAAGTGAACTTCACTACTTCAGTTTTAGGCTAAAACTTTTAGCCAAAAATTTTAGGGCATCTGACCGGTTCTCCCACGGTCCGAGCCGGTTCCCGACCTTGGAACCGTGCACCGGACCGCGGTTCTCGGTTCTTAGAATTCTGGAACCGGAATCGGCTCCCAATCACCAAAAACCGCCCAAGAACCGGCCCGAACCGGCGGTCCAGTCCGGTCCTCCGGTTCCGGGCCGGTTCTGCCCACCCCTACTTTCCACTCCCTCTCTCCGTAAATTTAATTTTTTCTCTTCTTTTTTTTTTTCATAAAATCTTATTCAATATTTTAAGTTTATTTCTCAACTCTGATTCTCAATCAAATTTTCAGTTTTTTACAATTCATTCTTTTTTTTTCCTTCAAAAAGTTATTTTAATTTATTTTTTTTACATATTTTTAAATAATTTTGAATTGTAGTTAAATTAACTAAATTTTTTTTACATTAATTTTTTTAAAGTTTCGTTTAAGTGTATTTGATCAATTTACAAAACCTACAAGTTAGTTTTTGTTGGACATTAGTTTTGTGGTATCAATTTATTATTAAAAATTTAATTTAATTTATTATAAATCTTCACGATTATAATATTGATGATAATGACATAGAAGAAATAGAAAATTAAATTTTACATTTTCTGTGGAACAATCATCTACACAATCATCTACTTCACCAAGAAAAAAAAAACATAAAACTTTGGATGTATGGAAACATTTTGATTTAAAAGATGTTAAAATTACAGGCAAAATAGAAACTAGAACCAATGTAAATATTGTGCTAAAAATTATATTTATATTTCTGGTAGCTCTACTAGCACTATTGGTAGACATTTTCAAAAATGTCACTTAAATGAGAAAACATGAGATTCAACACAATCTCAATTAAATGTTAGTGGTAGTGGCATTTTCACATATTCATAAAATAGAATGAAAGAATGAATAACATAACTTGTAGCACAATCCGAGTTGCCTTTATCATTAACCGATAGTGAAGTGTTTGAAAAATTTATGAAAGATATGATACTCCTAGTTTTAAACGTGTCCGTGAAGTACTATGAGAAATGATATTCTTAAAATATTTATAGATATGAAAAATGAATTAATTACATTTTTTTCAAATGCTTCTTCAATGTCTATTTGCATTAACCGATAGTGAAGTGTTTGAAAAATTTATGAAAGATATGATACTTCTAGTTTTGAACGTGTCCCTTGAAGTACTATGAGAAATGATATTCTTAAAATGTTTATGGATATGAAAAATGAATTAATTACATTTTTTTCAAATGCTTCTTCAATGTCTATTTGCATTGTAATGCCCCGAGTTTTCTGAACCCGGTTCGTTACATAAAACTCGAACATAATTAGAAAACTTTGGACTAAATTTAAAACTTCGCTCGAAAGTCAAAATTTGACATTTTCTAAAATCTCAAAACTTTTATAGAATTGCAGCGGAAAATCATTTGAGCAAAAATAGAGTTAAACAAAACAGTGAAACATTGTTTGGAATGTTAAGAAACAATCGGCAACTGGGAAATAAGGTTTAGACCATGGAATACTTGAGAAATCACAAAAGTCAAATATATCTGCCGATGAATAAAGTCAACGGAAGAAGCTGAAATAGAAAATAGAAGGCTTCTACCGATGACGTCAACCAGAAGGGCGGAAAATAAAAGACATCACTCGGTGGACTGCATCTACCGATGACGTCAGCTGAGTAAATCAATTACCCAACATCAACCGATCGCCAAAACAACAAGTTTTGCGACCCGCATCTACCAATGGCAAAACGACAAAAATCACTCATCCACCGATAGTCAAAATACTCGACATCATCCGATAGGCTTAACAAACGACATCCACCGATCACTAAACGACAAAACATAATACCCACTCCTACCGATAGGGCAAAACCTATATCTTCCGATAGAATTAAACCTACATCATCCGATTGAATAAACTTCATGTACCGATGACTTTACTGAGACATCATCCGATGGCTTTACTGAAGACATCTTCTGATAGACAACATAACTCAACATCTACCGATAGACATCATCTACCGATAGAGGACAGAACAATAACTCAACGTCTACCAATAGACATCATCTACCGATAGAAAACAGAGCGACATTTCAACTACTCCTCACTATACATACACAACACTAATTACAGAAAAGAATTTACTTGCTTCTCCAAGACCATTCAGAAACAACTCAAACCATTGCATTAATCAAATCCAGTAAAAACCAACGTTTAAAACTCAACAGATTACTAGTATCAGTAAATCTCAAACGTATTCAAAATGCTAAAATCTCTACTATCGTGAAAACTCGACATACTCAGATTAAATCATTATCAACTAAACCTCCACCACAGCTGACATCAGTTAATCCGCCTCATCAGTTTACCAAGCCGAGACATGAATGTACTCCTCCAACTACATCTAATCATCTGTGCACTCAGGAAATTCACCTGCAGTATCCTCAACACCTACATCACAAAACTCATCTATTAGCCTAATACTAAGTAAGTAAAGCAGTATATGAAATGAAATGTTGAAATATGAATTCCTAAGCATGCAATTTCTACTTTCTCATCTCAGTAGTTCACTCATCGTTTCTGTTCAGATCCCCCTATGAAATTGGGAGTTGGATCAACTCTCCCAAAGTATAAATATCCACTGACTCATTAAGGGGTGGATTAATTCCCTTAACAGTAAATCTGATTCACATGTTCAGATCCCCCTGTGAAATTGGAAGTTGGATCAACTCTTCCAAAGTATAAACATCCACTGTCTCATTAAGGGGCGGATTACTTCCCTTAACAGTAAAACTGATTCACATAGCTGTTTCAATATGTTCAATCCTTACCATGCCAACATGCATTCAAATTCATTTTCGTATACTTTTAAAACATGATGCATGACATACAGATACATTCAAGTAAACACATTCCTAATGTCTTGTGATGTAGGCCCGAAGGCATAAGCAAACTTTACTTACCTGGTCCCCTGGAAATCTCTCGATTTCAACTACTTTGGAAGCCTTGCTCACCTAAGTCATAAGCAGAATACCAATTAGATCTTCACTAACCTCATCCTATTCCATTCAGAAACCCTAGGAGCTAGTTTGGGACTCTGTTCTAAGTGTATTCCCGATTCCTTACGAGACTCGACTCGACTCCCACACCCTACATTTCACAAGAACATGCATCTATGACACTCCACTATCGTCTATAATCATAATGCAGAAGGATACCGTAGTAAAACTCACCTAAGTCGGAAGGAAATCAGAGGAAGGATCTCCTATCGCACTCTGCCGAGCTGAGCAGCTGAGAATCGAAAATGATTTGGGGAAACAATGGCGGCTAAACCTCATTAAACCCTCCCTTAAATACATTATCCATGTTAACTTGCAATTTTACCATTTTGTCCTTACTCATCCACTTATTAACCTAATCACTAAACCACCCATTATCAATTATAGAACACTCACTATAAATGGAAAGGTAAATCGGTTAATAGAAACCGGGTGCTACAATCTACCCTCCTTAAAAGAATTTTGTCCTCAAAATTCAATACCTGAATAGCTCTGGATATTGGTCCATCATATCTTGCTGGCACTCCCAAGTTGTCTCCTCTACATTCTGGTTGTGCCATAAGACTTTTACTAGTGGAACCTCTTTGTTGCGTAATACCTTCACTGCATAGTCTAAAATCCTTACTGGTTTCTCTTCATAGGTAAGAGTAGGATGAATTTCAATACTCTGCTGCTCCACAATCCGTGATGGATCACTCACACACTTCTTCAACATGGAAACACGGAACACATTATGGATTCCTTCCATAGAGGTTGGTAGCTGTAACTGGTAGGCTGTCTTCCCAACCCTTTTCAGAATAGTGAACGGTCCAATGAATCTGGGGTTCAACTTTCCTCTCTTCCCGAATCTCACAACTCCTTTGAATGGTGATACCTTGAGAAAAACTTCATCACCTAACTCAAACTCCAATTCTCTATGTCTGCAGTCTGCATAGCTTTTCTGTCGGCTTTGAGCTGCCAAAATTTTCTGTCGGATGAAGGCAATTTTCTCAACAGTCTGCTGCACAATGTCAGGACCCAGCAACTGCGCTTCACCAACTTCATCCCAGTACAAAGGTGATTTGCATTTTCGTCCATACAATGCTTCATACGGTGCCATTCCTATCGTTGCCTGAAAACTGTTGTTGTAAGAAAATTCTACCAAGGATAGATACTTGCTCCAGGAACCTTGAAAATCCAAAGTGCACGCACAAAGCATATCCTCTAATGTTTGAATGGTCCTTTCAGACTGTCCATCTGTTTGAGGGTGAAAAGCTGTGCTAAAACTAAGCTGTGTTCCCATAGCCTTGTGCAAACTTTTCCAAAATTTAGATGTAAATCTGGAGTCTCGGTCTGAAACTATGGTGCTTGGAACTCCATGTAGTCTAATAACTTCATGCACATACAACTCAGCAAGCTGATCCATCGAGTAAGTCACCTTTATCGGTAAAAAGTGAGCTGATTTGGTTAGACGGTCAACTACTACCCAAATTGCATCGTGACCCTTTGCTGTTCTAGGTAATCCCATAACAAAATCCATAGTTATTTGTTCCCATTTCCATTCAGGAACTGGTAAAGGTTGCAATGTCCCAGCAGGCCTCTGATGTTCAGCTTTAACCTGTTAGCATACCAAACACGATCCTACATAATCTGCCACACTTCTTTTCATACCTGGCCACCAATAATGTTGCTTGAGATCTCTGTACATCTTTGTACTCCCAGGGTGAACTTAAAACCTGGAAGAATGTGCTTCAGAAAGAATCTCATCTCGGAGTTCTTTAATGGTAGGAACAAACCATCTATTTCTAAACTTAAGGATTTCGTCGGCAGAACAGTTAAAATCTGAATTGTCTGTAGAATCCATGCAGGACTTATACTTATTGCATTCAGTGTCGTTCCTTTGAGCTTCTTTTATTCTCTCCAAAATAGTAGGCTTCAATGATATGGCCGAAAGCATGGTTGACACACTAGACACAACTTTCAGATTAAATCTTTGGAATTTTGTCTCTAAAGCTATTGGTATTCTAGAACCAATGTTGAGACTGAAGGGGTCACTCTACTCAAAGCATCGGCCACTACATTCGCCTTGCCAGGGTGGTATTTAATCTCAAAATCATAATATTTGACAAACTCTAACCACCTACGTTGCCTCATGTTTAGTTCCTTCTGTGTGAAAATATACTTCAGGATCTTATGATCTGAAAATATCTCACAAGATTGTCCATACAAGTAATGCCTCCAAATTTTAAGTGCAAATACCACTGCAACCAATTCTAAGTCATGTGTAGGATAGTTCTTCTCATGTGTTTTCAATTGTCTAGAGGCATAGGCTATTACTTTTCCATCTTGCATTAACACACATCCAAGACCTATCTTGGAAGCATCACAATAAATGCTAAATTTACCATTATCGACAGGAAGGATCAATATTGGAGCATTGGTTAGTTTCTGTTTCAAGATCTGAAAGCTATGTTCACATTCTTCAGTCCACATATACTTCACATTTTTCCTTGTTAACATAGTAAGGGGTGTTGCAATCTTCGAAAATCCCTCAATGAACTTCCTGTAATATCCTGTCAATCCAAGAAAACTTCTAATATCTGTAGCGTTCTTCGATTGGGGCCATTCCTTAACTGCTTGAACCTTGGCTGGATCGACAGATATTCCATCTCCAGAGATCACGTGACCAAGAAAGTGAACTCTGTCCAACCAAAACTCACACTTGGAAAACTTAGCATATAGTTGGTGCTGTTTTAATACTTCCAATACAGGTTAAGTGCCTTGCATGTTCTTCTCTGGAACGGGATTAGATTAGAATATCATCAATAAACACTATGACAAACTTATCCAAGTATTCATGAAACACTCTATTCATAAGATCCATAAAGGCTGCTGGTGCATTTGTCAGTCCAAAGGACATAACCAAAAACTCATAATGTCCATATCTTATACGAAAAGTTGTCTTAGGAATATCTTCTGACTTAACCTTCAACTTTTAATAACCGGACCTAAGGTCAATCTTAGAGAAAACTCTTGCACCATTAAGTTGGTCAAACAAATCATCAATCATCGGCAATGGATACTTATTCTTGACAGTCAACTTATTCAATTCTCTATAATCAATGCACATGCGCATGGATCCATCTTTCTTTTTAACAAAAAGGACAGGTGCACCCCACGGTGAAAAACTAGGGCGTACTTTCTCCAACAAATCTTCCGACTGTTTTTTTAATTCCTTAAGTTCGTTTGGAGCTAATCTATATGGATTTTTAGACATAGGCTCGGCTCCGGGGTAAACATCTACAACAAATTCAATTTCCCTATCTGGTGGTAAACCAGGAAGGTCATCTATAAATACTTCGGGAAAGCCTTGGACAATTAGGACATTTTGAGAATCTGTTTTTCCTACAAGCTGTGTGTCTACAACTCTAGCTAAGAAACACAAATACTCTCCACATAGGGAAGATCTAGTGTTAATAGAAGTCATCACAGACATTTCCTTACTCTTCTTTGAAGCTTGAAAGGTATGTTTCAAATTACCAGGGGGTTGGAAGCTAACTAATCTAGTCCTACAATCAATTGTGGCGTGGTGTTTAAACAACCAGTCCATTTTTAGGATTACATCAAATCCTGTTATATCCATAATTATAAGATCGGCAGGTAAACTTACATTCCCTACTAACACTTCACTGTCAAGCATCACACGGTTAGAGTGCATGCGCTCACCAGAAAGCAATGCAACATTAAACACATGCATGGAAGGAGTGGACTGTACATCTAACTTGACAGCAAAAGCAAATGCTATAAACGAATGCGTTGCACCAGAATCTATTAAAGTAAAAGCAAGTACAAAATTAATCAATATAGTACCTGACACAACAGCGGGCTGTTCCTCACCCGACTCCGTCATGGAGAATATTCTTGGTTTAATCATAGCAGGGCCACTCTTAGGAACTGTACAGTCTCTACTAATATGGCCGACCTTGTTACAATTGTAGCATTTGGTGATTCTAGGCTTCGAGCAGTCTTTGTACGTGTGTCCAACCTCCTCATAGTTGAAACACTTCCCAAAGCCCAGTCTGCATTCACCCGGGTGGTTCTTCAAACACTTGGGACACTGGGGAAATTTCCTGATATTCTGCACCTTTCCTCCTGCTCCTTGGCTATTTTGGCCTTCACTTGGCCTATTCTTTCCTCTTTGTTGATGTGGCTGATTAAACCTTTGTGGGACCTCCTTTGGTCCAGCACACTTCCTTTCAGCTTCTTCTACCTCTAGAGCAGTGGACACCACCTCACTGAACGTTAAGCCTTTAATACCACAAAATTTAACCCCTCGGTAGATTACTGGCTTCAGTCCATGCATAAATTTAAACACTTTATCCTCGTCCTTGTGAGCAAAGTGTCCAGCAAACCTGGACAAGGACTCAAATTGCCTACTGTACTCTGCCACAGACCATGTCTGCTTCAAATTCAGAAATTCTAACTTCTTCGCAGTTTGGACCGTGCTGTTGAAATACTTCTCATAGAAAACGTCCTTGAACTGTGACCAAGGCATCGCCATAACATCAGTGGTGGTCTCAACTGTTTCCCACCAGAGTTGAGCTTCACCAGCCAAGTGAAATGTTGCCAACGTGACCTTGTCCCCTTCTCCAATGTTGGCACACCTAAACATACTTTCAATCTTCCGAAGCCATCCTTCTGCAATAACTGGATCAGATGACTGTCCATCAAACGTGGGTGGTCTTAGTCTCCGGAATCTATCTCCAGAATGTTCATTGCTAGTACCCGAGTTGGCACTTCCTTGCACCTCTCGGTTTAACAGTACTTCTAGTTGGTCAGACTGTTGGCGTACTAAATCAGTTTGCTGACGCACTAAATCTGCCAGCTGCCTAATCACACTAGGCTCCTCTTCACCTCTCACATTAGGCATTTCTTTTGGCACTCTAGGTCTTCCTGGGCGTCTGGCCATTGTACTAAATTCCTGTACAGGGTTAATTACACTCTTAATTATCTATTAACTAAGGTTAACATAAACACTTACAGTTGTTGAAGTACTTCCATGCAACGACTGGCACTGATGAGTAATCTTTTGAACGGTTTAACTGAATGTCTCTGATACCATACTGTAATGCCCCGAGTTTTTTGAACCCAGTTCGTTACATAAAACTCGAACATAATTAGAAAACTTTGGACTAAATTTAAAACTTCGCTCGAAAGTCAAAATTTGACATTTTCTAAAATCTCAAAACTTTTAAAGAATTGCAGCGGAAAATCATTTGAGCAAAAATAGAGTTAAACAAAACAGTGAAACATTGTTTGGAATGTTAAGAAACAATCGGCAACTGGGAAATAAGGTTTAGACCATGGAATTCTTGAGAAATCACAAAAGTCAAATATATCTGCCGATGAATAAAGTCAACGGAAGAAGCTGAAATAGAAAATAGAAGGCTTCTACCGATGACGTCAACAAGAAGGGCGGAAAATAAAAGACATCACTCGGTGGATTGCATCTACCGATGACGTCAGCTGAGTAAATCAATTACCCAACATCAACCGATCGCCAAAACAGCAAGTTTTGCGACCCGCATCTACCGATGGCAAAACGACAAAAATCACTCATCCACCGATAGTCAAAATACTCGACATCATCCGATAGGCTTAACAAACGACATCCACCGGTCACTAAACGACAAAACATAATACCCACTCCTACCGATAGGGCAAAACCTACATTTTCCGATAGAATTAAACCTACATCATCCGATTGAATAAACTTCATGTACCGATGACTTTACTGAGACATCATCCGATGGCTTTACTGAAGACATCTTCTGATAGACAACATAACTCAACATCTACCGATAGACATCATCTACCGATAGAGGACAGAACAATAACTCAACGTCTACCAATAGACATCATCTATCGATAGAAAACAGAGCGACATTTCAACTACTCCTCACTATACATACACAACTCTAATTACAGAAAAGAATTTACTTGCTTCTCCAAGACCATTCAGAAACAACTCAAACCATTGCATTAATCAAATCCAGTAAAAACCAACATTTAAAACTCAACAGATTACTAGTATCAGTAAATCTCAAACGTATTCAAAATGCTAAAATCTCTACTATCGTGAAAACTCGACATATTCAGATTAAATCATTATCAACTAAACCTCCACCACAGCTGACATCAGTTAACCCGCCTCATCAGTTTACCAAGCCGAGACATGAATGTACTCCTCCAACTACATCTAATCATCTGTGCACTCAGGAAATTCACCTGCAGTATCCTCAACACCTACATCACAAAACTCATCTATTAGCCTAATGCTAAGTAAGTAAAGTAGTATATGAAATGAAATGTTGAAATATGAATTCCTAAGCATGCAATTTCTACTTTCTCATCTCAGTTGTTCACTCATCATTTCTGTTCAGATCCCCCTGTGAAATTGGGAGTTGGATCAACTCTCCCAAAGTATAAATATCCACTGAGTCATTAAGGGGCGGATTAATTCCCTTAACAGTAAATCTGATTCACATGTTCAGATCCCCCTGTGAAATTGGAAGTTGGATCAAATCTTCCAAAGTATAAACATCCACTGTCTCATTAAGGGGCAGATTACTTCCCTTAACAGTAAAACTGATTCACATAGCTGTTTCAATATGTTCAATCCTTACCATGCCAACATGCATTCAAATTCATTTTCATATACTTTTAAAACATGATGCATGACATACAGATACATTCAAGTAAACAAATTCCTAATGTCTTGTGATGTAGGCCCGAAGGCATAAGCAAACTTTACTTACCTGGTCCCCTGGAAATCGCTCAGTTTCAACTACTTTGGAAGCCTTGCTCACTTAAGTCATAAGCAGAATACCAATTAGATCTTCACTAACCTCATCCTATTCCATTCAGAAACCCTAGGAGCTAGTTTGGGACTCTGTTCTAAGTGTATTCCCGATTCCTTACATGACTCGGGTCGACTCCCACACCCTACATTTCATAAGAACATGCATCTACGACACTCCACTATCGTCTATAATCATAATGCAGTAGGATACCGTAGTAAAACTCACCTAAGTCGGAAGGAAATCAGAGGAAAGATCTCCTATCGCACTCTGCCGAGCTGAGCAGCTGAGAGTCGAAAATGATTTGGGAAAACAGTGGCAGCTAAACCTCATTAAACCTTCCCTTAAATACATTATCCATGTTAACTTGCAATTTTACCATTTTGTCCTTACTCATCCACTTATTAACCTAATCACTAAACCACCCATTATCAATTATAGAACACTCACTATAAATGAAAAGGTAAATCGGTTAATAGAAACCGGGTGCTACATGCATTACTTCTGATTTATGGAGTGCATGTAATACTGTTGGTTATATTGTTGTAACATCTCATTTTATTGATGAATCTTAACAATTAAAAAAAAAAATTTTAAGATTTCGTAATTGTGAATATCTTCATTCTGACAACATCATCTATAGATTTATTATCACAATATTGCAAGAATATTCCATTAAAGATAGAATTTTTAGTATAACTCTTGATAATGCAAGTACTAATGATGTTATTTGTCAGGGCTCAAATCTTCCCAGAACCAGATCTCGACGGGTGGATCGGATTCCCAAAGTGGGAATTGACCTCGAATAGCCTCGAACGACGTACTCAAAACGTACATTGTGATAACCTAAATGTGTACGTATAAGCACGACTGCGGGGCAAACCTTGGGTTGCGGGGCAAACCTTGGGTTGCGGGGCAAACCTCGAGACCTAAACCAAGTGTAGGCAAATCCGGGACTAGAGTATAGGCAAATCTCAGGTCGTAAAACGGGGGTCATCACAATCCTGTTGACTTAAATAGAGTTTAAGTCTAAATATGTTTTTGATGATGTGTTTATATGATGAGTAATATATTTGATAATGTTTATTAAATGAGAATAATGAGTTTTGCATATAATATCAATCGTTTTGGAAATACCCTTGGAAATGGTATTTTAGTTTTCTAACAATATTGGTTAAATGTACAGGGCTAAAATTGTATAAAATGTTCACATTAACCGATAGCTAAAAGACAAAGAAGACATCCACCGGTTGAAGAAAAGAATGGCATTCACCGATAGGTAAATGACAAAATCAGTGGAGTTTATAGAATCACACATGCCGATGGAGTTCAAGGCTTGCATCTACCGATGAAGTTCAAGGCTTGCATCTGCCGATAAAGTTCAAGGCTTGCATCTGCCGATGGAGTTCAAGGCTTGCATTTGCCGATGAAGTTTAAGGCTTGCATCTGCCGATGGAGTTCAAGGCTTGCATCTGTCGATGAAGTTCAAGGCTTGCATCTGCCGATGGAGTTCAAGGTATGCATCTGCCGATGGAGTTCAAGGCCTGCTTCTGCCGATGGTGTTTTCAAGCTGCATCTGCCGATGGCGTTTCAAGATGCATCTGCCGATGGAACTTCAAGCTGCATCTGCCGATGGCGTTTCAAGATGCATCTGCCGATGGAACTTCAAGTTGCATCTGCCGATAGCTTATCGTATTGCATCATCTGATGGCGTTTCAAGTGGCATCTACCGATGACGTTCCGATATTTTAAAGCTGCTTCCACCGGTGATCTTCCGCCAAATTTGAATATAACCGCGAAGCTACAGTGACGTCGTTTTCAACATTAACTCCAGAATTTTAATGGAGACGACGAACAGCAATTTCAGATGCAACGGATATCTGCTTCAGTACGGATGCTTCCCAACGGTAACATTTTCCATTTGAAGAAAGAAGCATTCAATTATGTGAAGCAAAATCAGACAGAGTATTTAAGTCGAGGTTAGAGCACGAAGACACAACTTTTGCGAATTTTATTCTTGAGCCCTAACTTGCGATTATTCATACTCTGTATTGTTCGACTACATCTCTCGACTCCTAAACTTTTGAATTTGATTTGAGAGTTTGTAGTTTGTTGTACTCATTCATTCAAACCTGTAAAACCTGAAAGGCAGTGGATTGACTCCCGTCAAGTTCAATCCAGATCTGTAGAAGGCAGTTGATTGGAGCCCGGAATTCCGATCTATTTATTCTCGAGAGGAGAAGGTTAAGGATCTTCAAGGGGTGAACCTTGAAGCGTGGATGTAGGCAAGTTTTTTGGCCGAACCACGTAAAAATCTTGTGTTGGTTTTTTTCTCTCTCTCTGTTATTATTATTGTGCTTGCTGATTAGTTTAAAAAAAAAACTATAAAAAGGTCTAATTCACCCCCCTTTTAGACAATCTCGATCCTACAAATCCCACATCGCTTGGGAAGGTATATGGAAATGAAACATATGTAAGAAAACTCTCCCAAAATAGTAAGACGCGTTTTGGAGCACAATTGGCAACGAATCTCATAAAAACTCCGAAGTTAAAAGTGTTTCGGTGAGAGCAGTACTATGTTGGGTGACCGACTGGAAAGTCTTCACCAAACAAATCCGTGAAGGGAGCATATTGGGCTACGGCTCAATCCCCAGAGCGAACAATATTTTACTGGAAAAAAGAGTCGTTATATACATTCTCTAAGTGAGAATTTCTCAACGACATACATCCATCATACATAACCTATGTGGCATCCTAAATTAGGATTCTCCAAATCAATCCAACCAATCATAACACAAAACACATTTCATATTTTGAAAAGTTTACATCATCAAATTCTTTACATCAGCCTATCAGAATACTCAAACGGAAGCTTAATTAAAATATAAATACACATAAGTCACAACATGTGACTTTTCACAAACCCAAAGACCATCCACAATGATTTTTCACCTATGCCTCATTGCACATTTTATCTTGCATTTGTTTTTCCGTCCTGGTGAATGTTTATGTTATTTGAAAAATAGAGACATTCCACATAATGAGTCATTGGCCCAGCAAATAAATCTAGCGACTAAAACAGCTAGCCCAAATTCTATCAACACTATCCAGACCCAAACACCATCACCCACTTATCATTGATTTATTTTTTAAATCATATTGATTTGATTTATCATTTATATAAAAATGCATGTATGTTCGTAATTCGAACCATTTAAAATCCTTTAAAAACCCGTCAACCATTGGTCCAAAACCATTTTCAACAATAATTAAATTCAGTGCAATTTAAAATAATAATACTGCAGGATCAAACTCATCTTTGTACAAAACATTCAATGCAATCTTTTAACATTTAAATTGATATGTCAAAAATGCAATCCACTCTAATCAACACATATAACTATCACACAACTACACGTTTTCAGGCTTTCACTGGTAAGGCTGTAGAACCCTACGAATTGCTTCCCGTGAGGTTTAGGGATTTTCAACCCAAAAAGGACGTTTTACGTAAGGCTCCCAATTATTTTCATAGTCATACTTATCGCACAAGAAAAGACGAGTCCAGCTCAATGGGTTCTTATGTTACCACTACTTTCCTACTCTCTCATTTTTAATGCATGTTTTCAAATAGTTGTAAAGCACGTGTCATGTATTTTTAAAACAACATACTCACCCGTGCAATGATATTTGAAACCAATGGGTTCAATTTAATATAATCTTCGTTTTAAAAATAATATTTTTGAAAACCTTTCTATAAATATAGAAACATGTTATTTTTTTACAATTCACATCAATTTAATTAAAAACAATATCCATTTCATTCAATTTACCAAAAACGTTATCAAATCCCCACTTCAACATCCAATCAAATCTATTCTATTCAAATCCAAGACAGTAATTAAAATTATCTTCAACTATCAAAGCAATAAAATCTAATTTAACTATTGTAATCGTTAGAGATATTTACCGTATGTCGGTTCCTCCACTTTTCCTCAAAATCTCCACCAAATCGATCGATTTCTACACCAAAACGTTCATCTCAATGATCTGAACAGTTTATCCTAAAGAACGGATCGACGGATCTCACTTTTCCTTTTCATTTTCTCCTCCTTTCCTCTCGGTTCTCTCTCGATTTTTTATTTCTCCTTTCTCTCCTCTCTGCAACTTTTTCTTTTCTCTTCTCTTTCTTTTGCACGCTAAACCTACTAAAGACAGCCACCTACCCCTTTTTGCAAAGTGCTTTCCTACACAATTACTATTTTGTCTTACTTATCCTTTAAACTTTACCATTTTATCCTCCAAACTTTGGTTAATTACAATAAAATCGAGTTTAATTAATCCTTAATCCTCAATTAGTTTTAATCTAATTTTTATAATTAATCAAATTTTAATCTAAAAATCAGATTTTCAAACCTTTTAACGGGGCGATCGATCGGCCATGCCTCAGCCGATTGATTGACACCCCTAATCCTAGAAAATTATAAGGGGCGATCGATCAGCTATGCCTCAACCAATCGATCGGCACCCGCTTTGTATTCCAATTCCACACTCAACCGATCTATCGCCTGCCAGCCGATCAATCGCCTAACCCCATCTCCAAATCCCTCGTTCTCCATTCAACAGACGATCGATCGCCTCTCCTTTTGGCAATCGGTCTGTAGCTCTCGAGTCCGCGATCCTCCCATTTCAAACAATTTGGCGATCGATCACCTACCTCAGGCAATCGATCGGCCCTATATATATAATTTTATATTTTATTTTATTTTCTAATTCGTCAAATATTCATATTTTAACGTATTCTTTTATTAATACATTTTTTTCCAACTTAATCATCACATAACATTTATATATGTACATCCACAATTACATATTGTTCACATATATAAATATTCACTATTACATCATTGACCGAAAATGTAATTAAAAATTAGAACTAAGATAGTAATAAAAGTTCGAACCATTATACTTTTCTCAAATCTCATTTTCTAATTCTCATTCATCTGCGCTCGCCCTAAGTGCTTGCTCGATAAGCAAAGCTCTCTCAACCATATTCGAATACGACTCGAGTTTTAAAGCTACGAGTCTACTAGAAATATCTTATATAAGACCTTGCTCAAATCTTTGAGATTTAGCAGCTTCATTAGAAATGAACTGTCCCGCATACTTTAACAAATCTTCAAATTTGGTTTGGTAATTCGAAATGCTCATGTCTTTTTGGGTCAACTCTAAGAACTCTTTATCTTTAGCTTATCTAACATATTTAGGAAAGAATTTCTCCAAGAAAACATCATCAAATTGCTTCCAGTCATATTGGACACCTAAGGATACCTTAGTCTTATCCCATCATTCATCTGCCTTATCATCTAATTAATTTACGCCAAACTTAACTTTGAGTTCATTCGGAACTCCTACTATTTCGAACTTCTTCTTAATTTGCCTCAACCATTCCTCAGCTATGGCTGGATCACTTTTTCCCATGAACACTAAAGGTTTAGCTTTTTGAAACTTATCTATCAACTTCATCTCAATCGAGTTCTTACTCTCAATTCTTTTATCGCTCTGCTAGCAATATTCCTAGCCATAATATCTGATAGAGTTATTATAGCTCTCTGCATCTCCGTAATCTCATCATCATGATTATCATTCCGACTTGTAGATTCTTCTCCGTCCATCTACAATAAATCGCATATTAATCAGATAAACGTTCACCACCAAGGCAATACAAGAGGCATTCTAAATATAATTACTAACTTTCCCTCAACTAGTTAGAACTATTATGTATAGCTCTGATACCATGTTGTTAGGGCCTGATTCCTCCCAGAACTGGATCCCAACGGGTGGATTGGATTCTCGAAGTGAGAATTGACCTCGAACAACCTCAAACGACGTACTCAAAACGTACATTCTCTAAGTGAGAACTTCTCAATGACATACATCCATCATACATAACCTACGCGACATCCTAAATTAGGATTCTTCAAATCAATCCAACCAATCATAACACAAAATACATTTCATATATTGAAACATTTACATTACATCATCGAATTCTTTACATCAGCCTATCATAATACTCAAACGGAAGTGTAAACAAAATATAAATACACATATTGAAATGTTTACATTACATCATCGAATTCTTTATACTAGCCTATCAGAATACTCAAACGGAAGCGTAAATAAAATATAAATACAAATAAGTCACGACTTGTGACTTTCCACAAACCCAAAGACCATCCACAATGATCTTTCACATATGCCTCATTGCACACTTTACCCTGCCTTCGTTTCTCCGTCTTGGTGAACGTTCTTGTTATCTGAAAAATAAAGACATTCCATATAATGAGCCTGTGACACCCAAAAAATTTTACATGTATTTATTTATTTATATGTCCAAAGTGTGTAGGTGTAAGTATTATAAACATTATTAAGGTTGAAAAGTCAAATTGAGAGAGTTTATTTGGAAAATTTACGTTGAGGAATTTATGTAGAATTTGAAAGGGAAAGAAATGATAAATTTAATGAAAGAAGAGAGATGTGGTGGAGGGAGGGAAATGGTGCCACCTCATCTATTGAAAGCTTCTCGAGGAAGCTTCTTCAAAAATTTGAAGAAGAATTTATTTTGAAAAGAAAAAGAAAGAAACCCTACCTCACCTTCTCTCTCTCTCCCATGCATTCCCTCTCGCACGAAAACCCTACCCCTATTTTCTTCCATGTTCTGATTTTTGAGCAAAAACCCACGCTATTCTCCTCCATTTCTCAGGCTCATTGAAATTCTAAGGTAAGAGCTTAGTTTCTTGTAAATGGGTGTCATTTTTCTAGTGATTGTTTTATGGGATGGTGATTAGGGTTTCACGAAAATGGCATTCATTGTTTAGTTTTTCTTCTTAATTGATGCTTAATCATGTTATAGGAACATTTATGTGAATAAAGATGGAAGAAATTGGAAATTTATGGATGTTAGATTCAAAGTTTCAACTTTTGTTAAAAAAAAACTAGAAATTTCAGGGCAGTTTTGGGTTTGGAGATTTTCGACCAATCTAGTGGGTTTTAATTGATGAATGGTTTGTACTGTGTGAAAATAGATCCTTTAAGGAAACTATAGGCTTTGGAATCGAAGAGTTTCGATTTGTATAACATTAATTATGAATTTTTGAAGTTGGTATAATGCATTGAGCTACAAATCTGAATTTTGGGTGATAGAAGGATTTAATTTGTTAAGTTGTGTTTAAAACCACCTGACTTTGGATTCTTAAATTGAGTTATGTGAATGTATACACCATTCTTGGATATCTTTCGGAAATGGCTTAACTTGGTTTCATTGGATTTAAGTTATTTTAAATTGGATGTTTAGGTCGAGTTGAGTTGATTGACGTATATGTATTGGCATTGGTTTCTTTGGAAGTAGTTACTCAAAATTTGATAAGTTAGTAGGTTGTGATCAAGTTGTTGTTAAGCATGGTGATATTGATGATAGAGTTATTATGCTATAGGTTTTCAAGTTATCGGGATTAGTGATCAAGTGGCTTTAGATATTGTTAAGGACCCAAGGTAAGTATATTTTGCATGTGTCTTGCCTTTTTGGGCCTACATCACAAAACGTTAGGATTTATAATGTGTGAAATATGCTTGTAACATCCTCATGCATCATGTTTTAGAAAATGTACGAAAATGAATTTAGCATATGTTTTTACGAAATGACACGATGCAAAATGGCATTATACGAAACGATATGAAATGAACATGTATGCTTTGAAGGAAGTAATTCGCCCTTTATCGATTATGATAATTTCAGCTTTGGAGGTATTGATCGCCCCTCTATCGGCACTTAGATCACAACATTGGTTAGTTTCTAATTTTCTCCAAAGTCAGTTTTAGAGAAACTAATCCACTCTCTAATGATTATGAGAATTGTAGCTTTGGTGGAAGTAAAATTTCTGACATGCCTCGGAGGCCCGTCACGAGATCACAAACTCGGGCACAAAATTTACTTAATCAATGTTCTAATGAATTGTCTCTTTTTGCAGGTTTAGAACACATCATTGACTTCACTTGGGAGCCGACATCAGAGGATGTGGAGAAGCCTTGTCACGTCATTCATTGGATCATGCACTCGGAGCTTTCTGGCAGCCCTATGGGAATTTGTCTTCCCGGGCCTTAATTTGTAATTTTAATTTTAAACTCAGTGGCATACATTCGCCTTTATTGTAAGGATTTTATAATTGCATTTCATGCATTAGATTGTGTGGTTAGGACTAGATGTATGATGGTGGATTCGGGAGGAAGAATTTGGGTTGAAAAAATTCCACTAAAAAAAAAATTCAAGGAAACGAAGACCTCCACAAATCGAGCCCAAAGAAATACCCGACCCAAAGAAGAGCCCACTTTCAAAGATATGATTTTGCAGCTAGGAGAGTTGGGAAGGGCATGGATTGGTGACTTGGACAAAAATTGGCCGTTGATCAAGTTTTGGCTCGGAGGAAATCAGAACTGCACAGCTGGAGGCGCGCGGGCAGGCGCTGGAGTGCACGGGCAGGCGCGCGCTGGAGCGCACTAGAGTGCTGAGGTGGTGCGCCCTGGTTGGCTGCGGCGAGCGGGTGGGGATTGCTGACTGGCGTGCGCTGCTCGCTGATTGGCGCGCCCATGCGCGCACAGATCATGCCATCTCGACCATCCATCATTTTTCTTCAAATCCAACGGCCCAAATTCACCCATTCCAACCCTAATCCACCCTAGGACTTCTATAAATGCATGACATTAGTGTTTGTATGGAACTTTTTGCCAATTAATATACTACTATTTCCCTAAAAATCCAAAGTTCTTTTGGTGTTTTCCTTGGTTCCTTGAACCAAGAGGAGTTAGTCTCCATTGCTAACCTAGCTTGGGTTGCTAGGTTAGCTCTTATTCATTCCCTCATCTTCTCCTTTGGGAGTTGGATTGAGGACGGAAATCCCGGCCTACGGTGGTCGTTTTCCTCCCGGAAAACGTTTATCCTAGAGTTTAAACCGTAAAATCACTCTGAGGAACCTCCAAGGGTATTTTTCTTTATTATTGTTGCTATCACATTCACATAAAACACTCTTCTTTTCGGCCCTATTCAAATCACACACCTTCACTTTTATTTAGTTGTTATTTTCTTCATCTTTGTGCATTTTCTTCACCTCGGCCACCATCTCTTCTCCTCATCTCTTTTCTTTAGTTTTTCTTCATATTTCACTCCCACATTTATCAAGTAACATTTGGCCTTGCATAACCCTTCCCCTATTTTATTTATTTTACTCCTTATTTCCTCCATTTTCTTGCCTTATTTCCGGATCTAGCACAAACCACACATTGAGCACAATCTTAGCATATTTGTGGGTTGTACACGGGCCCCTTTTCTAAGGGATCCCGTGTCAAGTGGTATCAGAACCACAAGGCTTCCCATATGGTTTTAGTTGCCACGACGTTAGTCAAAATCGGCACAAAACCGGGATAGCGGCTCATTTATTTTTCCACATTGTTTCCCATATATTGTTGATCTAACTTTGTGCTAACTTGGTACTAATCTAACTCTTTTATTTGCTGTCATTTTAATGCTATTTATTAATTTGAATATCTTGTTGAAATATGGTTTGCAATAGAGGAAGAAATCGGCCAAGGTATAGTTAAATCTTTCCTAGTTATTCTCTTTTTCCTTTTCGGTCTATTCTTCATCTTAGCATCGGTTCTTCTATGATATTTGCTTTATATTTTCCTCTAGATCTAAACCAAAACTTTGCTGAAAAATATTGTAGAAAAATGAGCATGAAATCGGCCTAAAGAAAATTGCAAAACCGGTTTATATTTTGTTGCATAATCTTCACGGTTTTTACTTCTTGTTCTCGGTTTAATGCATCTTTAGCCTCGGTTTCTTTAGCACTTCTTGTTATCATTTGTCTCATGTTTTAGCATCTAAATATTGTCCAATAGATATATTAATTTTCTGGAAATTTTGGTGCTTAAACTAGACTTATATCTATCATTATTCAAAAGTCAGCTAAACATAACATGGAAAAATTCTGCTACGTTTGAATTAAACTTTTAGCATGTTATCTTGAATTAATTGGTATTCTAAATTTTAATGCTTGCTGATTTTGGGACTTAATTAGTTAGTAATAATATTACCTTAAGTGATCCTTGGTAAAAGTTGACAACTTGATTAAATTTTAGTAAGAATTTGGGGGATTATTAATCGTTGAAATATTCATTTCCTTAGTTAATTTGTTAAGTGTTTAATTGAAATTGATAAGTTAGTAACCTATTTTAGCATGATCCATATTTTCATTTTGTCTTAACTAAGATTATTCCTTAGAGCCTAAAATTTCCTAAGACATTAAGAAGATAAGCATCTCACTAATTTAGGAATATTAATTTAGACAAGAATTCAAACTTAAAATTAAAACACTTAACTATGACTAATCGAAGCGGATTTAATCGTGATACACCACACCTTGAATCGAATCGAACTAGGGATACTCCCCCACCCGAAAGCACACGACACGAAGGGGAGACTAGCTCTCAAGGAGGCATGCAAGGACAAATTGATGCCTTAACAAACATAGTTAATAGCCTCGCCCAACAAGTCCAAACAATGCTGAACAATCCTCCTCGTAGAGAATTCCATGAACGTGTCCCGTCTCAAGAGACCTCCTCTAGGATTATTCCTGAACGCCCTAGGCGTAGAGCACCTTTTCAACCACCCATAGAGGAAGAGGAATGGGTTGAACCCCAAAGAAGAAGACCACGTCATTTTAATTCGGAGGATGATATTTGGACGGAAGATGATGAGGAGTACCGACCTAATCGATGTAGGGACAACGACGACCTCCGTAATGTCAAGATGACAATTCCCCCTTTCAATGGGACATGTGATGGAAACACGTATCTTGATTGGATTGTTAAGGTAGAGAGAATCTTTGAGTGTCACGACTATTCCGAACGAGTTAAAATTCAACTCGCCTCTCTTGAATTAACGGGCCACGCCGCATTATGGTGGTCCAACCTTAAAAACCAAAGGATGCGTACACTAGGATACCCCGTCTCAACGTGGAATTCCATGAAAGAGGAAATGCACAAAAGGTTCGTTCCCCGACACTACAAGTACGAACTCTTCCACCAACTTCACAACCTTAGACAAAATTCTCTCTCTGTCGATGAGTATATCACGGAATTCGAGACTCTCAATATGCGTTGTGCTATTGATGAACGCCAAGAGCAACTCACCGCGAGATTCATTCGAGGTCTTAACCGCGATATTGGAGACGCGGTTGAAGTACAACAATTGCAAACCATGGACATGGTCATTCAACTCGCCCTCACGGTGGAAAGACAACTCAAAAGAAAGCGTAAAACCAATTTTCCAACTAAATTTCCACCTAGGCATTTGGATTAAGATAAGCCTAAACCTCTATGGAAAAACGAAGAGAAAAGGCCCGTTAACCGTAATTGGCCACCCAAGACACCCTTCAACCAAAACAAACCCCCTCTGACGGACAAAAATCAACCAAACCCTCCTAAAGCACAAAGAGCCTGTGATGTCCAATGCTACAAGTGCTTAGGCAAAGGACATTACGCAAATGAATGTTCTAACCGTCGAGTGATGGTTATTAAGGAGTCAACTGGGGAATGGGAAAGTGAGAATGACGAGGGTCAATACCTTGATAAAGAAGAAGAAGAAAAGTTAGAGGACGAGAGTGAGCACGAGTCGGATGAATGTGCTGCTCAAGATGGGCCCCTGTTAATGGTGATTAGAAGAGCCCTTATTTCTAAAAATATTGAGGAGGACTGCCAACGCGAGAACATTTTCCAAAGTAGATTTACAGTCAAGGACAAAGTATGTTCGGTGATTATAGATAGTGGAAGTTGCGTTAACGTAGCTTCCCAAGATATGGTGAGCAAGCTTGGATTGGAGACTACTAGTCACCCTAAGCCATACAAGTTAAGATGGTTGGATGATAGAGATGACATCAAAATGACCAAACAAGTGACTATTAATTTTACTATCGGAAAATATAAGGACTCGGTTACTTGTGACGTCGTACCTATGAAAGCTAGTCATCTTCTATTAGGACGACCTTGGCTTTATGACCGTAGGGTTCAATATGATGGTTACCTCAACAACTGTAGTCTGAAATTCGGTGGTAGAAATATCAAGTTACTTCCTATGACACCTGAACAAATCGCGCGTGATGATTCGATAAGGAAGGAAGAAAAGATCAAAGAAAATCTTTTCTTGACAAAAAAAGGATTAAGAGCGGCAGTTACGAAAGAAAAGACTGTGATACTCATTTTATTTAGAGACCGTGTTATGGAATTAGGTGAGATACCCCCACCGATCCAAGACCTACTTAAGTTCTATCAAGATGTTTTTCCTGAAGAACTACCATCCGGATTACCCCCGATTAGAGGGATAGAACATCAAATCGACCTCCAACCTGGCGCTATGTTACCAAATCGACCAGCCTATAGGATGAGGCCTGAAGAAGCAAAAGAATTACAAGATCAAGTCCAAGAATTATTAAGGAGAGGATACATAAGAGAGTCGATGAGCCCATGCGCTGTACCTACCTTGTTGGTACCTAAAAAGGATGGTTCTATGCGAATGTGTGTTGATAGTAGGGCTATCAACCAAATAACCATTAAGTATAGGTATCCTATGTAGGATCGAGATTTGTCTAAGAGGGGGGTGAATTAGACATTTTAAAACTTAATTTAATAATCTATATAATTTCTCTCGTGATTTGGTTAAATGCTAACAGTAGACAAACAAATAAAGTAAAGAGAGAGAGAGAAATTAACACAAGAGTTTTAACGTGGTTCGGCTCAACCCAGCCTACGTCCACGCTTCAAGGTTCACCCCTTGAAGATCCTTAACCTTCTCTTCGAGAAAAACCAGATCGGAATTTCGGGCTTCGATCAACTGCCTTTACACTTCAGGATTATACTTCACGGGCGATAATCCACTGCCTTATACAGATTTTGGGTTTGTAATTTTCAAGTGCAAACTACACTCTCAGAAGAATTAAATCTCAAGTGAATATCGAGAGGTGTAGAGAAAAATACAGAGTATGATACTTTCGCAGATTAGGGTTCAAGAATGAAATTCGCAAAAAGTTGTTCCTTCGTGCTCTTACCTTGGCTTATATACTCTGTCCATAAATCGGCTTGGCTTAAATGCTCGTTATCCAGTAATAGAAGCTTTGTTACCGTTGGAGCAGCTTTCGTACATGTTCAGGTAGCCGTTGCCGTTTGGGGTTGCAAATCGTCGTCGCCATTAATGTTCTGGAGTTATGGCTGAAAACGACGTCACTGTAGCTTCACGGCTAATTTGAATTCTGGCAGAAGACAAAGTTGATTTGAAGTCTTGAACCGCCATCGGATGATGCAACTGAGAAATATTGAACCGGCATCGGATGAGTAAGCTTCTAATGCTTGAACCGGTATGGAATGATGAAGCTTTAAAAACACTGTCGGATGATTAAATCTTAGACATCTTCCGCCTTTGTCGTTTAGTGACCGGAAGAGGAATTCCATTTACTCATCCGCCTTTGTCGTTTAGCGAGCGGTGGACTTCTTCATTTTAGCTCATCCGCCTTGTCGTCTAGCGAGCGGTGGACTAATTCCATTTACTCATCCGCCTTTGTCGTTTAGCGAGTGGTGGACTTTTTCATTTTAGCTCATCCGCCTTGTCGTCTAGCGAGCGGTGGGCTAATTCCATTTACTCATCCGCCTTTGTCGTCTAGTGGGCGGTGGAGTAATTTCATTTGCTCATCCGCCTTTGTCGTTTTGTGACCGGTGGACTTAGTTATTTTGTTTAATACATTTCAGCCCTGTACACTTAATCACATGCATTAGATACTAAAATACCCTTATTAAGGGTATTTCCAACAGATTAAAAACAAATGCATAATTCATTAATCTCATTTCTTACACATAATCAAATTAAATTACTAGCATATAAACACATCATCAAAAACAAATTTAGACTTAAACATTAATTAAGTCAACATCCTATCCCTCGGTTAGAGGATATGTTGGACGAATTGAGTGGAGCATCAATTTTCTCCAAAGTTGACTTGAAGAGCGGTTATCACCAAATACGGATGAAAGAGGGTGATGAATGGAAGACCGCCTTCAAAACAAAATACGGATTGTTTGAGTGGATGGTTATGCCATTCGGTCTTACAAATGCCCCGAGCACCTTTATGCGGTTAATGCATCATGTTCTTAAGGAATTCCTTGGAAAATTTGTTGTCGTATATTTTGATGACATTTTGGTGTATAGTCGCGACCTCCCACAACATATCAACCATCTCGGGATGTTATTCCAAACTCTCCGTCGTACCAAATTGTTTGGGAATTTGAGTAAATGCTCCTTTGGACAAGAGAAAGTTTACTTTTTGGGCTTTATAATTTCTAAGGATGGCTTGGAAGCGAACGACGATAAGGTTAAAGCCATCAAGGAGTGGCCCACTCCTAATAGCATTACTGAAGTCCGTAGTTTCCACGGATTAGCCTCTTTTTATAGGAGGTTCATTAAAGACTTCAGTTCTTTAGTCGCTCCTATTACGGACCTCACCAAGAAATGAGTTGACTTCAATTGGACTCCGGCATGCCAAAGAAGCTTCGATCTGATAAAAGAAAAACTTTGTCAATCACCTGTTTTAGCACTCCCCGATTTCAATAAAGTTTTTGAGATCAAGAGTGATGCCTCTGGTATTGGCATTGGAGCTGTTTTGATGCAAGATGGCAAGCCTCTTGCTTATTTTAGTGAGAAATTAAAAGGAGCTGTTTTGAACTATTCAACTTATGACAAAGAGTTTTATGCCGTAATTAGAGCTCTAGAATATTGGCAACATTACCTACTTTCAAAAGAGTTTGTGATTCATTCCGACCATCAATCCCTTAAGCATATTAAGAGCCAACACAAACTCAACAAAAGACACGCAAAATGGGTGGAATTCTTGGAAAGATTCCCCTACATTCTAAAATATTTGAAAAGGTCTGATAATACAGTTGTTGATGCTCTATCTCGTAAACGTATCCTCTTGACGAAATTGAGTGTTAGATTTTTCGGATTTGAATGGATCAAAACTTTATATGCGTCCGATAAAGATTTGGGATTGCCTTATCATGTTTGCCAAAATAAGGCTGAAGGAGGATATAGTCTTGTAAATGAATTTCTATTAAGGAATGGGAAGTTGTGTATTCCTAATTGCAGTCTAAGACAATGCCTCATTAAAGAAGCTCATGGAGGAGGATTGTTTGGACATTTTGGAGAAAAGAAGACCCTAGAACTATTAAAGGAAAAATTTTATTGGCCTCATATGATGAAAGACGTGCACCACTATGTTGAGAGGTGTAATGTTTGTAAAAGGGCCAAAAGCAAAGTTCTACCCCATGGACTTTACATGCCTTTACCTATTCCCACGCACCCTTGGGTAGAAATTAGTATGGATTTTGTTTTGGGGTTACCACGAACGGGACGCAATAAAGATTCTATTCTCGTGGTTGTTGATAGATTCTTCAAAATGGCGCATTTTATCGCCTGCAACAAGACCGACGACTCTGCTGCTATAGCCGACCTATTCTTCAAGGAAATAGTCCGACTCCATGGAGTACCTCAATCTATTGTGTCCGATCGCGATACCAAAGTCTTGAGTACTTTTTGGAAGACTTTATGGAAGAAATTAGGGACTACGCTATGTTTTAGTACATCCTTCCATCCCCAAACGGACGGCCAAACGGAAGTGGTCAATAGGACATTGGGAACCCTTCTTCAAAGTGTCATAGGTAAGAATCTGACCAATTGAGACATATTACTACCCCAAATCGAATTCGGTTACAACCGAAGCCTTCACTCCACCACCCAGCAAACGCCCTTTGAGGTAGTATATGGTTTTAATTCGAACACACCCTTGACACTTATTCCTATTCCAACCCAGGACCTAATCAACCCTTTGGGAGCAAGTAAAGTAGAACAAATGAAAAAGTTGCATGAAAAAGTTCGCCAAACGATTGAGAAAAGTAATGCCAATTATGCTAAGCATGCTAACAAGGGACGAAAGGAGGTAATTTTTAATGTTGGAGATTTGGTGTGGCTACACCTTAGGAAAGAACGATTCCCTGCTAAAAGACGCTCCAAACTATTGCCTAGAGCTGAGGGCCCCTTCAAAGTCTTGGAACGCATAAATAATAATGCTTCCAAGTTGGAATTACCTGGCGATTATGGGGTGTCATCCACCTTCAATGTACAAGATTTGTCCCCCTACGTTGGAGAGTTGGAATATGAAGAGGAGGCTGAACTAACGGATTTGAGGTCAAATCCTCAGCCACCCTGAGGGGATGACATGCCTCGGAGGCCCGTCACGAGATCACAAACTCGGGCACAAAATTTACTTAATCAATGTTCTAATGAATTGTCTCTTTTTGCAGGTTTGGAACACATCATGGAATTCACTTGGGAGCCGACATCAGAGGATGTGGAGAAGCCTTGTCACGTCATTCATTGGATCATGCACTCGGAGCTTTCTGGCAGCCCTATGGGAATTTGTCTTTTCGGGCCTTAATTTGTAATTTTAATTTTAAACTCAGTGGCATACATTCGCCTTTATTGTAAGGATTTTATAATTGCATTTCATGCATTAGATTGTGTGGTTAGGACTAGATGTATGATGGTAGATTCGGGAGGAAGAATTTGGGTTAAAGAAATTCCACTCAAAAAAAAAAATTCAAGGAAACGAAGACCTCCACAAATTGAGTCCAAAGAAATACCCGGCCCAAAGAAGAGCCCACTTTCAAAGGTATGATTTTGCAGCTAGGAGAGTTGGGAAGGGCATGGATTGGTGACTTGGATGAAAATTGGCCGTTGATCAAGTTTTGGCTTGGAGGAAATCGGAACTACACAGCTGAAGGCGTGCGGGCAGGCGCTGGAGCGCGCGGGCAGGCGCGCGCTGGAGTGCTGAGGTGGTGTGCCCTGGTTGGTTGCGGCGCGCTTGCGTGGATTGCTGACTGGCGCGCGCTGTGACCTCGGTATACGGCACATTGTAGATACCAGCAGTTTTCACTTTCACATACAAGCTTGGCTTCAGTCCTTGAACAAACTGATAGTTCTTATCCTCCTCATCCTCTACCAGACGGGATGCAAACCGAGACAAGGTCTCAAATCTGCATATGTAATCCGTTACCGAACCAGTCTATCGTAGATTCATAAACTCCTTTTTCTTACTGGCCCGAACAGTTCGATTAAAATACTTGTCAAAGAAGGCAGTCTTGAACCTTCCCCAAGTCATAGCTCCTGCGTCAGTCGTGCCCTGGATCGAGTCCCACCAATGCCTTGCATCCAGTTCCAAATGATAGACGGCACAAGTGACCTTATCTCCCTCGTCCACCTTTGCATACTTGAACATGTCCTCCATCTTTCGAATCCATTCCTCAGCATAAACAGGATCTGAAACTTGACCATTGAAAGTCGGGGGTCGAAGTCGGTGAAAACGCTCAAATTCAGCCTCCTCCATTTCGACCATCCATCATTTTCTTCAAATCCAACGGCCCAAATTCACCAATTCCAACCCTAATCCATCCTAGGACTTCTATAAATGCATGGCATTAGTGTTTGTATGGAACTTTTTGCCAATTAATATACTACTATTTTCCTAAAAATCCAAAGTTCTTTTGGTGTTTTCCTTGGTTCCTTGAACCAATAAGAGTTAGCCTCCATTGCTAACCTAGCTTGGGTTGCTAGGTTAGATCTTATTCATTCCCTCATCTTCTCCTTTGGGAGTTGAATTGAGGATGGAAATCCCGGCCTACGGTGGTCGTTTTCCTCCCAGAAAATGTTTATCCTAGAGTCTAAACCGTAAGATCGCTCTGAGGAACCTCCAAGGGTATTGTTCTTTATTATTGTTGCTATCACATTCACACAAAACACTCTTATTTTTGGCCCTATTCAAATCACACACCTTCACTTTTATTTAGTTGTTATTTTCTTCATCTTTGTGCATTTTCTTCACCTCGGCCACCATCTCTTCTCCTCATCTCTTTTCTTTAGTTTTTCTTCATATTTCACTCCCACATTTATCAAGTAACATTCGGCCTTGCATAACCCTTCCCCTATTTTATTTATTTTACTCCATTTTCTTGCCTTATTTCCGGATCTAGCACAAACCACGCATTGAGCACAATCTTAGCATATTTGTGGGTTGTACACGGGCCCCTTTTCTAAGGGACCCCGTGTCAATTTTCCATCGTCAGCTTTGGAGGAGTCCATCGTCACTTAGATCGTAGCTTTGGGGAGGAATTAGATTCTTCCAATCATGTACGATAATGCAACGAATAAACATGTTTAGAAACTACATATGTTAAGAATGCATTAAAATGTTTTAAATTCATATATCATACTTATTGAGTATTGACTCAAAGTTTTGTTTTGTGATGTATGTGACGAGATTAGTGGTGAGATCCACAAATCTAATCAGGATTAAGGAAACGGTTGAAGGAGGACATCCATTGCGGTGACATGGGGTTCGGCGATTTTTGACTCGTAAGCTAGTATGTGTATGTTTTGTCTCAAGTATATAGACATGTTTTGATTTAAGTCACGTGCAAAATGAACTTAGGATTCAAATATTTTGGAATCACATCTTTTGATTTAATAGAAACTTTTGTATAGTAAAGGAATGAGTTTTAAATGAATTGGATATATTTTGGTGAAAAGTTTATAAGGATTTCATGGAATTAGCATTGGTATTTGTTGCAGTTTTACTAGATGTTTTTCAGGAAATGGGGCAGGAAAAGCAACAGAAGAGGTACCGACCGATCGACCAAGCATTTTAAAACAAGATCGGCACCAGAGAAGGTGCCGATCGATCGATCGACCCTTGGTGTTAAGCATAGCCGACCGATCGGCCACTGGTTTTAGGCACAACCGATCGATTGGCCACAATTGGCCAATCGATCGGCCCATTATAAAAAAAAAGGGAGAAGTTTTAAATTTTGGGGAGTTCAAATTGGGTCTCCAACGAACGGTTTTCCCGCTTAACCAAAGGTTTTTGCCACACATTTCAAAAGATTTCAAGAAGATTTTGATGGTGGTTCAGAAGTTTTGTTTTAGTCGCATTTCTAAAAAGTATTTCGCTGAGCATTTTAATTGCTTTTAGATTTTAGAAGTTTTATACAAGAGTTTCCTTTTAGAGTCCATTTTTAAAGGAAATTTGAAGGAAAATTTTCGGGGCGTTACAGAGCCATTGGCCCAGCAAATAAATCTAGCGACTAAAATAACTAGTCCAAACTCTATCTACACTGCCCAGGCCCATACGTCATCATCCACCTATCATTGATTTATTTTTTAAATAAACTTAAATCAATTTGATTTGATTTGAAATCCATGCCATTTATATAAAAATGCATGAATGTTCGTAATTCGAACCATTTAAAATTCTTTTAAAACCCGTCAACCATTGGTCCAAAACTGTTTTCAACAATAACTAAATCCAGGGCAATTTAAAATAACAATGCAAGATTTAAATTCATCTTTTTACAAAACATTCAATGCAATCTTTTAACATTCAAATGATATGTCAAAAATACAATCCACTCTAATCAACGCATATGACTATCACACAATTTACACTTTTTCGGTCTTCCACTAGTAAGGTTATAGGACCCTACACATTGCTTCCTCGCGAGGTTTAAGAATTTTCAACCCAAGGAGGACGTTTTACGTAAGGCTCCCAATCATTTTCATAGTCATACTTATTGCACATGAAGAGGAGAGTCTAGCCCAATGGGTTCTTATATTACCACAGCTTTCCTACTCTCTACTTCTTAAATAAATGCTTTAAAACAGTTATAAAGCACGTGTTATGTATTTTTAAAACAACATACTCACCCATGTAATGATATTTGAAACCAATAGGTTCAATTTAACATAATCTTAGTTTTCAAAATAATATTTTTGAAAACCTTTCTATAAATATGGAAACATGTTATTTTTTTACAATTCACATCAATTTAATTATAAACAATACCCATTTCATTCAATTTACTAAAAACGTTATCAAATCTTCACTTCGATATCCAATCAAATCTATTCTATCCAGATCCAAGACAATAATTAAAAATAACTCCACATATCAAGGCAATAAAGTCTAATCTAACTATTCTAATCGTTCCAAATTGATCGATCAATGCACCAAAACGTTCATCTCAAAGATCTGAACAATTTATCCTAAAGGACGAATCGATGAATCTTACTTTTCCTTTTCCTTTTCTCCTTCTTTCCTCTCGGTTCTCTCGGTTTTTTTCTTTCTCCTTTCTCTCTTCTCTACAACTTTTTCTTTTTTCTTTTCTTTCTTTTCCACGTTAAACCTACCGAAGATAGCCACCTACCCTTTTTTGCAACAATGCTTTCCTACACAATTACCATTTTACCTTCCTTATCCTTTAAAATTTACCATTTTACCCTCCAAATTTTGGTTAATTACAATAAAATCGAGTTTTAATCTAATTTTTGTAATTAATCAAATTTTATTCTGAAAATGAGATTTTTAAACTTTTTAACAGGGAGATCGATCGGCCATGCCTCAGCCGATCGATCGGCACCCCTAATCCTCAAAAATTATAAGGGGCGATCGATCGGTTATGCCTCAGCCGATTGATCGGCACCCCCTTTGTATTCCAATTCCACACTTAGCCGATCGATCGCCTACCAACCAATTGATCGCCTAACCCCAAATCCAAATCCCTCGTTCTCCATTCAACAGTCGGTCGATCGCCTTTCCTTTTGGCGATCGGTCGGCAGCTCTCGGGTTTGCGATCCTCCCTTTTCAAACAATTTGGCGATCGATCGCCTACCTCAGGCGATCGATCGACCCTATATATATAATTTTATATTTTATTTTATTTTCCAATTCGTCAAATATTTATATTTTAACGTATCCTTTTATCAATACATTTTTTTTCCAACTTAATCATCCTATAACATTTATATATGTACATCTGTTCACATATATAAATATTCATTCTTATATCATTGAACGAAAATATAATTAAAAATTCGAACTAATATAGTGATAAAAGTTCAAACCATAACATTATTATTTCTCAATTTAAGGATTATTTACAATTAGATGTTACTCGTGTTTATCTTTTTAACATGAGATGTGTGTGTCATATTTTAAATTTGGTTATTAAAGATGATATGTTATATATTGAATTAATTAGATCCGTAATTTCTTATATTATTTGGTCTAATTCGAGACAATAAGAATATAAAGATTTTTGTTGAGCTACTAAAGTTAAATCTAGAAAATTAAAAATCAACGTAGATAATAGATGAAATTCAACTTATTTGATGTTGCAAAATGATAGGCCATATTGGCAAGTTATTTGTGCTTTTATTAATGATAAGACAAAATATTAATCTTGACAAGTTATTTGTGATATTGCTAATATCTTTCTTGATTGTTTAAAATCTTTTTATGATACTACAAATCAATGTTCTGGAATTTATTATCTCACTTATAATATTATTCTTCTTATTTTTGTAGATTTAACATGTAATTTTATAAAATATCGACTAGTAGATGAATTTAGTAATATTTTTAATAAAATGGAAACAAAATTTAAAAAATATTGGCAAACATTCCTTTTTTTTTTTTTTTTTTTTTTTTTTTTTTTTTTATGCATGCATCATGAATCCAATATTTAAATTAAAAGGAGTATGTCTTATGCTCAATAAGATTTCTACAAATTTATGTATTGCACTTATAATTACTAGTGATGACATAACAAATAGAGTTACTAATTTATATACTTCTTATGAAACAAAATATTCCAATGTTAATCGTTATTATCTTAGTAGTAGTAGTGGAGGCAGTTTTAGTCAACAATATAGTATTGATGATATATGAAGTGAATTACAAACTGAAAATTATTCTACTTCTTTTACAAATAAACTCAATATTTATTTTGAAACTCGTCATCAATTTTTTCGAGAAGAGAATTTTAATATTTTAGATTGGAGGAAAAGACATTCTACTACATATCCTATTCTTTTTATAATGACACGTGCTCTACTAACACCTCATATTTCTACTATAGCATCGGAATCTACTTTTAGTGTAAGTGGATGTGTTTATGATGAACGAAGAGGAAGACTTGTACCGAACCTTATGGATGCGTTCATTTGTATCAAAGATTGGACCGACACTAAGACTAGAGATTCTTTTTATTGAACTTCTTTTGTAATTTGAAGTAATTTTTTTCTCGAATTTGCAAATTTTTTTCGAATTTGTAATTTTTTCAAATTCTAATTTCTTTTTATATGCCAAATTATTTTTAATGATATTTATGTGATATTTTTTATTGGATAGTTTCAAATAATTTTTTTATTAATATATTCAATTTTATATACTTTAACATAATTAATTTTTAAATTAAATGAGTAAACATCGTTGACATATAATTATTAATACTTATTATAATTTTAAGGAAAATTATCTATTTTAATCTTGTACTATACTTGTAATTTCAGGTAGTTCCATCTACTAAAAAAAAATCGACAAACCAAACTCCGTACTATGATTCCGTTATCGGCCTTGATCTTTTTAATATTTCTGTCAACACCCACCCACGTTAAGTACTCGTGGGAGCTTCAAATTTTCACCAGATATTTGAAATTGTACCCCTAAATTGAGTTAGGGTTACAATTTCAAACTCCACCACCCGAAGAAGCGCGATCGAGAGGGAATACGATAAACTCACGGTGAGTTCTTTATTCCGTCAACACCCGAAGGCGAATGAGAGAGAGAGAGAGAGAGAGAGAGCGCGCTTCAAGCGTTGACAGTCGACAACGGTATTTTGGTACAGATTTTTGGTGAGTTCTTTATTTATAGAAATGTTATTCTTGTAAAAGAAAGACGTGATTATATAAATTTGTTCACTTGATTTCATTTTATGTATGTTTTTGTTCTCTCTACAAATGAGTGGTTCCATCACAGTGTTAATCATTTAGTAAATCTCTTCAATTACAGAAATATTTCAGTCAAGTTACGGAACATGTTTTTTTTCATTGTCCATTTTAAATTCATCTGAAAGTTCATTGGTTTCTATTGTTTCGTTTGTTTTTTGACACCCAGTAATTAAGGTAATAAATTTGTCTGTTTACCCAAGCAAATGCCAGGTGAATTGAGAACCTGCAGAAACAAATGGAATCAGGAAGATGCAATATTTTTTTCATAGTACGATGCAGCCATGGGGGTGAGGGAGAAAAATATAATTAATGGGTTATAATAAAAAATAGAAAGCATGGAGCAGGTCTAGGAAGCTATGTTAAATAAGTGGAGGAAAAAAATGCAATGTATTTACAGCTGTGGCTACTCAAAATTGTATTGTTTGTAGCTTATGTTTATATCACTATATAATTTAGTGTCTGTTTGTTGTGCAGAACATAGTTTTATGACATAAAACTTATATTATGAGCATGGGTCATTTTTCAATTTTTATCCATGAAGAAGCTTTGACAATGTAACATAATTGGAGGTTGATTGTTTTCATAATACTTGGAAAATAATTATTTTCACAAATTAATCAATGAGCAATTCCGAACGGATGAGCTCCTGCACGATGAGATTATACATATTCTTCTACGTCTTCTTTCACACAAGTCTCGTAGAGTGATGAGATTATCCAAAGATAAACCTTTAGAAGAAAATAACGTAAGTATTTCATCCACTGTAAAACCCGTGTCCACCATGTTGGGACTAACATTTGAAGCTGATGACATAACCCCATCTCTCCTGCTAGGGCCACCGACATGTTTCCACTCTTAAAGAGTATTTCAAATAAAGGAAATTTAAACCATTCTGTTAATGCTAGAATGGGATGAAAAATACTATAGATATACGCACATATGTCATCATATAATATAGGAGAAAATAAGAAGTCAAATTCACTAATCTCAAATTTATATCCCACAAAGTAATAGTATAAATGAAAATAGTCTCGAATCCATGTTATCTATGCCTGCAATATTGTTTGAGAGCCAGTCAAGTCCTTCGTACAGTCTTTCACAAGATGTAGCACAAGTTCTCTGGATGTACCTGCGGTATACATGCAGATATCTATATGTAACGCCCCGAATTGATAAACCCGGTTTGTTAATCACATACTTTGACTGTATTAAGAAAATTCTGGGGAAAATTTAAAATTTCCACTCAACGGCTAAAATTCGAAATTTATTTAAAAACATCAAAAACTTGTAGCGGAAAAGTATTTGTGTAAAACTGAGTCTTTACGAAAACAGACTAGAAAATTCTTACTGTTTAAACAAGACCATGAGGAAAACGTTAGAAACTTCTCGGAGATATCTGCAGCCAGCTCGACATTATTGTCAATCTAGCGCCTATAGAGTTTGTCGACTCTGACCTTAGACAACACGCCCGTCTACGGCTTTGGATGATGAACTCTGGACAAGCGACATTGGACGACTAGTTCTGAACAAGTGACTGTGGACGATATCGCTACAAACAACATTAATTTAAACGACAACGTTTTGGATAACAATACTCTGGACGATAACTTTGGACTACTGTTCCCCTTGTCCACGACTACATAGGTTTAACGTCTACGGATTTTCGTCCACAGACTTACTTAAGTTTTATCGTCCACGGGCCATGTGACTTTATCGTCCACGACCATGTGACTTCATTACTCATGGTTTACAAAGACTCATCGTCCACGGACTAAAGTCCATAGACTTACTTAAACTCATCGTCCACGGACCACGTGACTTTATCATCCATGGGTCACGTGACGATGTTCCTATTCCTAACCTGAGACGACTAGACTTGTCCACAGAATAAGCAACTGCTTCCACCTTCGACTCTGGACGATATGCTCGTCCACGACTTTGGATGACATTCTTGTCCACGACTCTATGACAACAACTTGACCGATTACACTCTAAGCAGTGAAAAACTCTGGCTATTGAAAGAACTTGCAAATTTTCACAGTTACCATTCAAAGTAACTTGACTCCATAAAATGCCAAAATCCAGTAAAAGAACTACAGTTAAAACTAACAATGTATCCTTATAAGAGTAACTTCAAAAACATAACAGAAATATTAAAACTATCACTGTCATAAAAATTCTCAGCACACATCAACAAAACACTTGTCCACTAAGACTTCACATACTGACATTAGTTAAACCGCCTCATCAGTGCACCAAACCGTGGCATAGATGTGCTCCATCAACTTCGTCTATCCTTCGGTAAACTCAGAGAACTCACCTATTGAAACCTCAGCACCTATATCACAAAACTCATCTATTAGCTTAATGCTAAATAAGTAGAGTAAAATGAAATGAAGTACTAAAACATAAAACTTAATCATGCAGTTTCTACTTTTACAACTCAGTTGTATTCGTTTTATGTTGATCCCTCTGTACAATGGGAGGTGGATCAATTTCCTAAGGTCTACATTCTCTACTCGATTAAGGGGCAGATTAGTTCCCTTAATAGCTGATCTGATCCTTCCTACGATGGGAAGTGGATTAGATTTCTCAAAGTCTACATCCTCTACTCGATTAAGGGGCGGATTAGTTCCCTTAATAGTTTGTCTGATTCAAACTACTAATCCCTTACTATACCATTACATGTAAATTCTTTTTTGTGTTATTTCATAAACATGATGCATGACATACTAAAAACATACAAAACAAGCATAAATCCTACTTTTTTGTGATGTAGGCCTGAAGGCACACACATACTCTACTTACCTGGCTTTCTAGAAATGTTTGGTGGAAGGCTACTTCGAGAGTTTTCTCAAACCTAAAACCATAGACAGAGTGTCGATTAGATCTTCACTAAGTCTCATTCTAAACTATTCAGAAGTCTAAGGAGGTTATTCGGGAGCTCTGTTCTTCGGGCATTCCCGATTCATCGTAAAGACCAAAACTCACTCTTACCCACTGCATTCCCAAAACACACTTCTACAAGCTCCCCTATCATCTATAATCACTAAACAGTAAGAAAACTAAAATAAAGCTCACCTAGGTTGAAGAAATCGAAGGGGAAATTGCTGAGAGGAATCTGCTCTGCTGAGTTGAGCTGAATGCCGAATGAAGAAATGAGAAACAGTGGCGGCTAAACCTTCATTAAACCCTCCATTTATAACACTTGCTCCACAATTACACTTATGCCCTTGACTAACCAACTTTAACCTATTTAAGCAACCAATCAAATTTTACTTAATTCTATAAAAATAAAAGTCACAAAATGATACTATTAAAAATCAAGGCTGACAATTACCGGTTGCTAGAATCTACTCTCCTTAAAAGAATTTTATCTTCAAAATTCAATGTTCAAACAACTCAGGATAACGGCTCATCATGTCTTGTTGGCGCTCCCAAGTTGCCTCCTCTACATTCTGGTTATGCCATAACACCTTCACTAGCTGAACTTCCTTATTACGTAGCACTTTTGTTGCATAGTCCAGAATTTCTACAGGTTTCTCCTCATAGGTAAGAGTAGGCTGAATTTCAATGTTCTGCTGTTTTACAATCTGTGATGGATCCCGTATACACTTCTTCAACATAGAAACGTGGAATACATTGTGAATTCCCTCCATAGAGACTGGTAACTGTAATTGATAGGCTGTCTTCCCAATCCTCTTCAAGATTGAGAAAGGTCCGATGTATCTGAGATTCAACTTGCCTCTCTTCCCAAATCTTGCAACTTCTTTGATCGGTGAAACTTTAAGAAAAATTTCATCACCAATTTCAAATTTCAAATCTCTACGTCTTCTATCAGCATAACATTTCTGCCGGCTTTGAGCTGTCAAGATTCGCTGTCAGATAAGATCAATCTTCTCCACTATTTGCTGTACAAAGTCAGGACCAATCAAGCGTGCTTCTCCAGCTTCATCCCAGTACAAAGGAGATCTGCACTTTCGTCCATATAATGCCTAGTATGGTGCCATGCCTATTGTTGCCTGAAAACTGTTATTATAGGAGAATTCCACCAATGATAAATACTTACTCCAAGAACCTTGGAATTCTAATACATATGCACGAAGCATATCCTCTAATGTTTGAATAGTTCTCTCGAATTGTCCATCTATTTGGGGGTGAAAAGCTGTATTAAAATTGAGCTGCGTACCCATAGCCTTATGCAAACTCTTCCAAAACTTAGATATAAATCTAGAATCTCGGTCTGAAACTATTGTGACTGGAACTCCATGCAATCGTACAATCTCATGCACATACAATTCAGCTAGCTGATCCATCGAGTATGTCATCTTTATTGGCAGGAAGTGAGTAGATTTGGTTAAACGATCAACTATCACCCAAATTGCATCATGACCCTTTGCTGTTCTAGGCAATCCTACAACAAAGTCCATAGTTATTTGTTCCCATTTCCATTCGGGAACTGGTAAGGGTTGCAATATTCCTGCAGGTCTCTGATGTTCAGCTTTAACACGTTGGAAAATCAAACACGTTCCAATGTACTCTGCCACACTTCTTTTCATATATGGCCACCAATAATGTTGTTTAAGGTCTCTGTACATTTTTGTACTTCCAGGATGAACAGAGAATCTAGAAGAATGAGCTTTCGAAAGGATCTCTTTTCGAAGTTCTTCATTTATCGGAACAAACCATCTATTCCAAAACATGAGAATTCCATCAACAGAATAGTTGAAATTTGATTTATCAGTAGAATCCATGCTTAACTTGTACTTATTGCACTCAGCATCATTCACCTGAACTTCCTTTATTCTCTCCAAAATAGTAGGCTTCAAGGATATGGCAGAAAGTATGGTTGACACGCTGGACACAGCTTCCAGGTTAAATCTTTGGAATTCTGTCTCTAAGGCTAACGGTATGTCAAGAATCAATGTCGAGGTTGATGTTGCACTCTATTTAATGCATCAGCCAGTACATTCGCCTTGCCGGGGTGGTATTTGATCTCAAAATCATAGTCCTTGACAAACTCCAGCCACCGACATTGCCTCATGTTTAGCTCTTTCTGTGTGAAAATATATTTCAGACTTTTATGATATGAGAATATTTCACAAGATTGTCCATACAAGTAATGCCTCCAAATCTTCAATGCAAATACTACCGCAGCTAATTCCAAATCATGCGTAGGATAATTCTTCTCATGTGTTTTCAGATGTTTAGAAGCATAAGCTATTACCTTTTCATCTTGCATCAACACACAACCGAGGCCAACTTTGGAAGCATCACAATAAATGCTAAACTTTTCATTATCAACAGGGAGTGTTAGTATTGGGGGATTGGTCAGTCTCTGTTTCAAAGTCTGAAAACTACACTCACACTCCTCAGTCCATGTATACCTCATGTTCTTCCTTATTAACTGAGTGAGGGGTGTAGCAATCTTCGAGAATCCTTCAATGAACTTCCTGTAATATCCTGCTAATCCAAGGAAACTCTGAATATCTGTAGCATTCTTCGGTTGGGGCCACTCCTTAACTGCTTGAACCTTGGCTGGATCGAAAGATATTCCATTTCCCGAGATCACGTGACCAAGAAAGTGAACTCTGTCCAACCAAAACTCGCACTTGGAGAACTTGGCATAAAGTTGGTGCTGCATAAGTACTCCTAACACCAAGTTCAAGTGTCTTGCATGCTCATCCTTAGTACGTGAATAGATTAAAATATCATCAATAAACACTATGACAAATTTTCTAGATACTCGTGAAATAACCTATTCATAAGATCCATGAAGGCTGCTGGTGCATTTATCAATCCAAAAGACATAACCAAAAACTTATAATGTCCATACCTTGTGTGAAAGGCAGTTTTAGGGATATCTTCAGATTTGACTTTCAATTGGTAATAACCGGACCTAAGGTCAATCTTAGAGAAGACTCGCGCACCATTAAGTTGGTCGAATAAATCATCAATCCTTGGTAATGGATACTTGTTCTTAATAGTTAACTTATTCAATTCCCGATAATCAACACACATACGCAATGATCCGTCCTTCTTCTTAACAAAAAGAATAGGTGCACCCCACGGTGAATAACTCGGGCGTATGAATCCTTTTTCCAACAGTTCCTCCAACTGTTTCTTTAATTCTCTAAGCTCCATTGGTGCTAATCTGTATGGATTCATAGATACAGGCTCCGCGCCTAGGTAAACATCTACAACAAACTCGATTTCCCTATTTGGTGGTAAGCCAGGTAGGTCATCTAGAAATACTTCTGGGAAGTCTTGGACAACTAAGACATTTTGAGGACTCGATTTTCCTACAACCAGTGTGTCTATAGCACTGGCCAAAAACCATAAATACTCTCCGCATGGAGAAGGTCTAGTATCGATAGGGGCAATAACAGACATCTCCTTACACTTTTTCAAAGCTTGAAAGGTATGCTTCAAACCACCAGGGGGTTGAAAACTAACTATTCTAGTCCTACAATCGATTGTGGCATAATGCTTGAACAGCCAATCCATTCATAGGATTACATCAAATCCCATTATCTCCATGATAATGAGATCAGCGGGTAGGTTCATACTTCCCACTGACAACACACTATTAAGCATCACTTGGCTATAGTGCATGCATTCACCAGAGGGTAACGTGACATTAAACACATGTTCAGTTGGCGTAGGCCATACATCTAACTTGACAGCAAATGCAGACGCTATAAAAGAATGTGTTGCACCGGAATCTATTAAAGTAAAAGCAGGCCTAAAATTGATCAATATAGTACCTGACACTACAGTGGGCTGGTCATCATCACCTGACTCCATTATAGAGAATATCCTTGGCTTCAACTTAGCAGGGCCATTCTTTAGAGCTGGGCAGTCCCTATTAACATGACCAATCTTGTTACAGTTGAAGCATCGAGTAACTCTGGGCTTCGGGCAATCCTTGAACGTATGTCCAACTTCTTCACAGTTGAAACACTTTCCTTAACCCATTCTGCATTCTCCTAGGTGAAATCTCGAACATTTCGGGCACTGAGGAAATCTCTTGGTGTCTTGCACCTTCTTCTCCTTTCACAGACTGCCTTGGCCTTCACTAGGCCTCTTCATCCCTCTCTGTTAGTGTGGCTGAATAAACTTTCGTGAGGCTTCTCTTGATCCAGTACACTTCATTTCTGCTTCTTCCACTTCTAATGCCGTGGACACAACTTCATCGTAAGACAAACCTTTAATACCTGAAAACTTAACTCCTCTGTAAATCTCTGGCTTCAGTCCATGTACAAATTGAAACACCTTATCCTCATTCCTGAGCACAAGGTGTCCAGCAAACCTGGACAGGGACTCAAACTGTCTATTGTACTCAGACACGGACCCCGTCTGCTTCAGGTTCAGAAACTCCACCTTCTTTGTGGCCTAGACGGTGCTGTTAAAGTATTTCTCATAGAAAGTTTCCTTGAATTGTGTCCAAGACATTGCCAAAACATCAGTGGTGGTCTCCATTGTTTCCCACCAAAGTTGAGCATCCCCAGCCAAATAGAACGTTGCCAAAGTGACTTTGTCTCCTTCTCCAATGTTGGCACATCTGAACATACTCTTAATCTTCCTAAGCCATCCCTCAGCAACAATCAGATTAGATGAATGTCCATCAAATGTGGGCAATTGTAATCTCCAGAATCTGTCTCCTGATTGTTCAATGTTGGAACACGAGTTGGCACTCCCTTGCACATCTCGGTTCAAAAGTAGTCCCAATTGCTCAGACTGCTCACGCACCAAAGCTGTCAGCTCCCTAATCACACTAGGATCCTCCTCACTTCTCAAATTTGGTGTCTCTCTTGGTACTCTTGGTCTTCCTTATCGTCTAGCTATTTTTCTATATTCCTGGACAAGGTTAATTACTCTCATAAAGATCTAGCAACTAAGGTTAACATAAACACTTACAGTTGTTGGAGTACTCCCATGCGACGATCGGTACTGATGAGTGATCTTTTGAACGGTTTAACAAAATGTCTTAGATATCATAATGTAACGCCCCGAATTAATAAACCCGATTTGTTAATCACATACTTTGACTGTATTAAGAAAATTCTGGGGAAAATTTAAAATTTCCACTCAACGGCTAAAATTCGAAATTTATTTAAAAACATCAAAAACTTGTAGCGGAAAAGTATTTGTGTAAAACAGAGTCTTTATGAAAACAGACTAGAAAATTCTTACTGTTTAAACAAGACCATGAGGAAAACGTTCGAAACTTCTCAGAGATATCTACAGCCAGCTCGACATTATTGTCAATCTAGCGCCTCCAAAGTTTGTCGACTCTGACCTTGGACAACACGCCCGTCTACGACTTTGGACGACGAACTCTAGACAAGCGACTTTGGACGACTAGCTCTGAACAAGTGACTGTGGACGATATCGCTACAAACAACATTAATTTAAACGACAATGTTTTGGATAACAATACTCTGGACGATAACTTTGGAGTACTGTTCCCCTCGTCCATGACTACATAGGTTTAACGTCTACGGATTTTCGTCCACAGACTTACTTAAGTTTTATCGTCCACGGGCCACGTGACTTTATCGTCCACGGCCATGTGACTTCATTACTCACGGTTTACAAAGACTCATCGTCCACGGACTAAAGTCCATAGACTTACTTAAACTCATCGTCCATGGACCACGTGACTTTATCATCCACGGGTCACGTGACGATGTTCCTATTCCTAACCTGAGACGACTACACTTGTCCACAGAATAAGCAACTGCTTCCACCTGCGACTCTGGACGATATGCTCGTCCACGACTTTGGACGACATTCTCGTCCATGACTCTATGACAACAACTTGACCGATTACACTCTAAGCAGTGAACAACTCTGGCTATTAAAAGAACTTGCAAATTTTCATAGATACCATTCAAAGTAACTTGACTCCATAAAATGCCAAAATCTAGGTATGTGAATACTTGGTAGCCGATTCTGTTTTTGGCATTTTTGTTAGGCAAAGATATTTGTTTGGTTTTTTAAAGTGTTTCAATAGATAGTAGACGTGTAGAGGTTTGCGGATTGGGGTGGCACGTTGAAATCCGATGAAAAACGAATAAGTTATGGCCGTTTGAAGTTTGGACAATAAATATCGTGGGAATTTCGGGTTTTAGAGTTTTAGATTTTAGAATTGGTTTAATTGTTGTTAGTTTTGATCTAGGTATTCTTTAGAATTCCTTAGGTTGTTACTAAATGGTTTTTCCTAAATTTTCTAGGTTGACGAGCGAGCAATTAGCGTAGTCGAAGTAACTATTACGTGGCGGGAAACCAGGTAAGTAGTGGACGTGTGTTTTGTTGCCTTCAAGCCTACACCATGGAACGGTAGGGAACTATTTGTTGTTTGGTTGTTTAAGCATGGTTTTGAATGGTGAGTATGAATGGAAACTGATAAGTAGAAAGGCAATGTGGCAATGTGGTTTTGTGGGGTCGCGTTAAGGTGGCACCCACGAGAGACTCGAGGAGAGTCGCCCAGTCGCATTAGGGTGGCACCTGGGGCGTGGTTTTAGTGGAGTCGCCTAGTCGCGTTAGGGTGACACCTGCGAGGGACTCCGTGTGAGTTGCCTAGTCGCGTTACGGTGACACCTGCGAGGGACTATAGTGTGAGTCGCCCAATCGCGTTAGGGTGACATCTACGAGGGACTCTACGAGAGTTGCCCAGTCGCGTTAGGGTGGACACCTGCGAGGGACTATAGTGGAGTCGCCCAGTCGCGTTAGAGTGACACCTGCGAGGGACTCCAAGGGAGTCGCCCAGTCGCATTAGGGTGGCACTTGCGAGGGACTTTGTGAGAGTCGGACACCTGCGAGGGACTCCGTGGGAGTCGCCCAGTCGCGTTAGAGTGGCACCTGCGAGGGACTCTATGGGAGTCGCTTAGTCACGTGAAGGTGCGAGGTTAGCACTGTGAGGGGTTCTATGATAGAACAATGCAAAGAAAACGAAACGAGAATAACAGAGTGAGTAGAAACTGTATGTGTTAGGGTTGTGTGTGCTTTGTGCATGTTTATATTTGTTATCCCCTACTTGCTAAGCGTAAGCTTACGTGTGTGTATGTGTTCTGTGGTGTAGGTGATGACAGAGTTACAGGTGAGAGCTATGTGGAAAGCTAGGATTGAGACACAGTCGTTGATGTATGCGGTATGCCGGTGCAGACAGTTGTCGGGGCACCTCAACCATGGTCTTCGGGAGGTGGGGAGGATTTGTATTTTTGGTAGTTTTATGGAATTGTGTTTGTGTGACATATGGTGTTAAATTACTTTTGTAAATGTGTTTTGGGATGGTTTTGATATGTTTTATAAAACGTTTGTTTTTCAGGATTTTCGGTTTTAAAAAAATTCAGTTGTTATTCTGCTTGGCCGCTCGGTTTTCGTAGAGAAAACGACTCCAGTTTTCAACAGTCTTCACATTTTCGTTAAGATTTTGGAGTCAATTTTCTGGGATTTTTACGTGTCAAGGAGTCGGGAGTGTCGGGAATGTGTGTGTAAATTTTTAGGTGATTTGGAGGTGTTTGGCTCGAAAAAAAATGAAGAAAAGTGGGAAAAGGCTGAAAATAGATGCACAGGGCGCACTGGCACCCGAGAGGGTGCTGATCGTTCGGCGCTTGGCGCCGAATGTTTGGCGCCTGACGCCGAACGTTCGGCACCTGCGAGCGCGCAGAGTGGCGCGCGGTGCCCAGCACACACATTTTTGTTTTTTTTTTTTAATTTTGCCTATTTCTAAAATGTTTTGACCCGACTTTTTCCGACGTATTTTATGCACGTTTTCCAAGATTTTTTGAGGGTTCGAAAAACTCAAAAATCGAGTAATAATTTTATCAAAAATTATTTTAAACACGGTTTGGGTTAGCAAAGTAGCGCACCGAGCCAGGGTGGGTTCGGGGGCGTTACATTTGTCTTTGCTTATGTGGTATTCTTGTCATTAGACATTTCCTTATCATGTCAAATAAGGTCAAAATAGGTTTGTCTCAAGCAAGTAATATCAAAGCGTTAAAAGACTCACTTAGGTTGTTGAGCCTCATTTCACATTCGAAATCGGACTAAAGGCATGCTTTGACCAATACTTTGGATCAGTTTTACACCAAGTTGTGTAGGCTATCTTGTCCATTACTGCTAACTTGTTCATTTCCCACTTGAATGCATTTGAAGTGGTCGCCATTCAAGCTTTCCATAGGACTTCCTTGTACATCTTCCTAGGAAACTTGTTCTTGAAATTGCTGTATAAGTGCCTGAAGCAAAATTGATGCTCATGATGGGACACTATCTCCTCGAGAGTAGGAACCAAAATGAAAAGGGAATAGTCATAAACAACAAATTTACATATTGTTGCAAATACAATACAAATGTCATAGGGAATATTTGTAATACCTTTTGTTGATCACAAGTGAAAGTCCATGTTAATTCGCTAGAACTTTGTATGTCATTCATCAATTATTGTAGAAACCATTTTCATGAGTTTTTGCACTCTATGATCGCAAATCCTACTGGATATAGTCCATCATTCTCATCGATCGATACAGCTGCAAGTAGTTGTCCTGTACACTGTCCTTTCAAATAACACCCATCCAAACATATCACCATTTTCCTGCAGTTACCAATCCGTCTCTACATGCACGTAAACACATGTAAGCTCTCTGGAATCTACCCGATGTTGATAGAGGCACATCGTGTAATTCAACAACGAATGTGCTGCCTAGATTGGATCTGCGAATCTCAACTGCATAACGCCATAAAAGTTTGTATTGCTCATCTTCATCACCATCATTCATCAGTCGTGCTTTGCGTCGGGCTCTATAAGCCAAGATCAATGTAATGGTTACGTTTAATTCTCTCTGCACAGTTTTAATAATGGAAGGAATCTCCCAATCTGGTTGGCTCGTAAACCTCATTAAGTAATGTTGAGCAACCCACTTTGATGTAGCCAGCCTATTCTGCACGATCCGTGGACATGTGTGAACATTGTTGAGCGTCCTTATTTGAAAACTTTGTTCACTGTTTAATTTGGATGCATGCAACACCCATTTACAACCATCCTTACATACCGCTCTTATTCTTATTTTCTCACTTTTCACAAATCGGATCTCATAACCATGCTTTACAACGTATTCCTTCATAATTTCTTTGATCTTTGTCAATGAAATAAAAATCATGCCAAGCTCCAAAGGTAAGTTACCAACTCCCGAATCAACAACATTGTCCAAGCTACCTTCACTTCCTTCTTCTTCATTACTATTGACATTAACATCTATCTGCTCCACATCATCATCAATTCCCTCCTCATTTTCCAACACATTGTCTTCAAAATCTTCATCTTCATCTTCATTTTTGAACTCATCGTCCTCAAAATCTTAAGCATCCTCCTCCTCATCATCATACTTATCGTCCTCAAAATCTTCATCACCCTCATCATTTTCCAAATCCTTGTCTAACACTTTTTCCTTCTCATTGCACCCATTATCAGCATACACATTAGCAACAACCAAACTACAGGAATTTTATCCTCCACAATCACTACTACTCTCTTCACCAACTTGGTCCCTGATGTCGATGTACTCCACAAACACTTTCACATATCTCTTATCATTTACCCTTTTTACCATTGCAACTACATCTTCGTCGGTTTTTAAATTCCTCAACCCTTCTGTCAGCCCATACCGTGGCACACAATAATGCAACTCCTTCAATTCATGTACTCCTATCTCTTTCAGCATATCGTGGATCTCAAATATGGACAGTAAGTCTCCATCACAATTTTCAACAACTTCCTTTTTGCCCCTCACATACTGTCATCCCTTGCTTACCACAAATTTATCACCATAATTGATTTCTATTGAAAATTCTTGGAATTTCCTGTTAGACAAAATGACAAGTTAAAAAATTAAGAGTCTTAAAAATGGTTAAGTTGGTTAATGAATAAACAAAAGTCACAATCATGATAAGTGTTTATCACGTGGGAAATCAAGATCAAGAACAATGCAGAACTTCTTATTAAACATAGTAATAAGATGAAAGATGTATATCATCAAGTGCCATCTTACTTTAAGATAAGTACACCACATAAGTACACAAAAGTGTAAAGCGTAAAGCGTAATTAATATATATATTATATAAACCAAGATTCTACAGAAGTTGACAAACTCTCAATTTCGTACCTAAGAGAAAAGATGGATTACTTGCCCGGTTTAAGGAGAGAAGAAAAGTAAAAATGTAGAGGGAGAAGAACTCCAGAGAGGGAGAAGAACTCAACTGCTCTCCCAACTGAAGATCGCCTTCGGGTCCTTCAAAATTGAAAAATCCCCTCGCCTTCGTCTTCAAGTGCTTCAAAATCAGAAAATTCCTAAAACGAGTGAGAATGTAGCCCTAAATTGAGGCTTAAAGCTATGATTTCCCGTCATAGTTCCGACACCCATGTGCACTTAACGTGGGTGTTGACAGAAAGATTAAAAAGGTTAAGGCTGATAATGGGATCATAGTACGATGTTCGATTTGCCAATTTTTTTAGTAGATGAGACTATATGAAATTACGGGTATAGTACAAGGTGAAAATCGATAGTTTCTCAAATTTTAAATAAAAATTTTAAAAGAACTTATATTATATTAATATAAGTTGAAAATATTTATATACGCTTGACTCGTTAGGCTTGGCTCTTTAAGGCTCATTGATCAGACTCGACTCGTTTAACTCGGGCTCACGAGTCAGCTCAGGTTGAAATTTTTTCAGGCTGGCTCATTAGGCTCTACTCGTTAAGCTCGTTAGGCTCGGTGAGCCGAACTACTTCTGGCTCGGCTCAGTTCAACCGGTTCGTTTGTCATCTCTAAGTTATTGCATGGTTTAAATTATTTTCTTCTAATTTTTTTAAATAATTTTAGATGTACACCATGTGATATGCGACAAATACGTGGGATATTGTGTTTGATAATTTAAAGAGAAATGATGTCGACCTTTTCGACTTAATCAGCTATACCAACTCTCTTATAATCATATTTAGTATCATTTTTATAATGAAATGGCTAAAATGACTCAATTGATTTTATTATGCAAGTTGATTATAGTTGTGAATTGACATGTGCAGCTCATTTTTATATTAACTCAGCACAGACTTTTATACTAGCCCAATTAGCTTTTATTCAATGGAAATTACCAATTTCAACCTTAATGTATAGGTTTTTTTTGGTTTAAATCTTAAACTTTCAATTCTAACGCTCCAAACCTCAAATTATGGAAAACATAACAAATCCAACCCTAGCGTGCGTCCATTTATTGTCCGTTCTCAAATTTTTACTGTTGACCGGACACACCCTTAAAAACGAAGTCCGTCCATTATTGAGAACGGACAGACCCTTTCAAAACACCGTTCGTCTGTTTATAGTTTTTGCCGCAGACTGTCCGCACTGTCGAAAAACACTGTCTGTTTGTTCTTCTCTGACGATGTGGCTAACTACGCATAACATCGGACGCACGCTAGGGGGTGTTCACCCTCCGTTCCACACTGTCCATCTGTTCTGTTTTACATGCATTAATAAACGGCCGTACGTTGGATCAACAGGATATACAATGGATGGATTGTCGCGAGTCCGTCCTTTGTCTTCATAGGACGCACTCGTACATAGAGAGTGTGTCCGTTGTTTAAAATTAGGGAAAGAGCGGATGGTCACCACCCTCTCAGAGTGCATCCGATCTTTAAAATATAACTAGAGAGGACGGACACACCCTCTCTTAGTGCGTCCGATCTCGTGATTATATCAGAACAGAGAGCTTGCTGAAACTCATTCTTGCGTTTAACTTTGCAAAATCGATATTTCTCTCGGAACTCTTACAAACTTTTTGCAAATAATCGACCAAAAAATGCTCTAGGTTATTGCTTTATGAATTCTGAATTGTTTCGTTTGATTTTTATCCAACAAATATCACAAATTTGAGCCTCAGCCCTCAAAATTCAAAATTTCCAAAATCACAAATTCGTCGTAAATGGCTGAGAGATTGGTTGAGCCTGCGAACATAGTGTTGTATCCGGAGGAGAACACTCCCATATACAGTGATATTCAAGCATTCGATCACTTAGAGGCAGTTGGACAAATAGAGGTGCATTCAACGTTGCAAACCATAGACGATGAGCTTCAAGCACCGTTTATGTCGGATGACGACGAGGCAGAAAGCATGCAAGTAAAGGAAGAAAGTTTGGATGATTTTTGTTTGGGTAGACAATATAGTTCTTTAACGGCCATTAGAGAGGAAGTACAAAATTATGCTTTGAAAAATGGATTTGATATCAAATTCGTTAAAAGTGAACATACGCGACTCACGACAGAGTGTCAAGGAGGATGTAAGTGGCGACTGCATGCTTCGGTCATACAAAATGAGTTGACATTCCAAATAAAGAGTTACTTTAAAACTCACAACTGTACAAGGACAATTGATAATCGACACGCTTCAGCAGAATGGTTGGCAAAACATTATTTGGATAGGTTCAAAAGTCAACCGGACTGGGAAATTCCTTCTATTATCGAGACGGTGAGGAAGGAACATAATGTGAACATTATGTCTAGTCTTTGCCAGAAGAGTAATAAGCAAAACTAAAGAACTTAATTACGAGAGGGACAAAGAACAATTTAAGCTACTCCGTTCATATGCAGAAGGAATCAGGACATCAAATCAGGGTAGCACAGTGAAAATACATAGTTACCTGGTGGGCGAGGGGTGAAATGAGAAAATGATATTTGAAAGAATTTACATATGTATGGCTGCTTGCAAGATAGGTTTGCTGCAACGGAGTAGACCTATTATCTGTTTAGATAGATGTCATCTGAAGGGTTCCTGCCCCGGTCAATTACTGACGGCCGTCAGTATTGATAACAACAATGACATATTTCATTGTCGTTGCCAACGTGGAGTTAGAATGCAAGGACTCGTGAAAGTGATTTTTGGAGATATTGCAGGATGACTTAAGCACTAACAATTGTAACACCCGAGATTTTTTTAAATTGGAGAGAAAATAAAAGAAATAATAAAATAGGTTGTTTTAATTAAATTAAAAGAAAAGTGAATGGTTTTAGGTTCGGGTATTTCCTGTGAAATTAAGCCGTAGGTTATAATTTAAGAACAAGATTTAATGAAATTCGAAATGGTCGAAAACACGGGAGGTCAAAACGGTAAATGAGGATTTAATTAATGGTTAGTTTTAATTATTATTATTATTTAAAAAAATAAAATAAAACATAAAAACAACAGAATGGCCGAAGCCATTCTGTTGCTCGATTTCCCGAGCGCGAGGGCAGGGGAGAGGGCGAGGCGCGAGCGACGAAGGCGACGGCCGTTCACCACCGTGGTTCCGGCTAGACAACGTCGACGGCGTCTAGGGCTGCCATTTCCGCCGTCGCCGCGCACAAATCGATCGGTATGCATAAGTTTTTCCTCTATTTTTGCTCTGTTCGTGGCCGAGGGTGAGGAGCGACTTTGAGTTCCGATCGCCGGCCGATTTTGGTCACCTCCGGCGTGGGTTTGCCAACCCTTGGTTCGGTTTTGGTTACCTTGCCGTATTGAGCTCGGATTGAGAGAAAAACCGAGGGCTCCAATTTGGGGAATTCGGGTTTGTGTGTGTAGCTCGGGATTTTGGGTTAGTTTATGCTAATTGGGTATGTGAGGGATTGATTAGTAAGGAATTGGGTGGAATTTGATGGAAAATCAGAAATGGTGAAATTTCTGGTTAAGGGGCAGTTTGGGTTTTCTGATTTTTGACCTAGCTGGGATCGTTTGTTTTGAAATTCCTTTTGGCCGATTAAAATAGGCTATTAGAGGAGTACGTGGCCACTGGAATCGTTTGATTCCGATATTCGACGCAAAAGTTACGCGCGTTTGAAGTTTCTGGTCGGTTTTTACCGAACCTCAATTAGTGGCCCGTTTAGTTAGATTTTTGTTGGATTAGGCTAAAAATAGTAGTTTGAGAGTAATTGGTGAATGTAGGCTTAATTTTAATATTGTTGAAGTTGGACGGTAAAATTTACATAAAAATCGGGTTTTGTGTTTTGGTGAGAGAAAGGGGTTTGAAGTATGGTTAGTTTTAGTTAGAAAATTTATGAGTGAATTGCTAAGTTATTTTCTATAATTGATAGGTTATCAGACGAGTGAATTGATCGTTAGAGGTGAGCACCGTAAAGCCGAGCAGTCAGGTAAGTAGAGGACGTTTGTGTTTTGCCTTCGGGCCTACACCACGGAACGGTAGGTTTGTTGTTTGTTGTTTGGTTGTCTTCTTTGTTGGTTGAGCATTGTTGGTTGATTGCTTTGCTTTGTTTTGGTCTGGTCTGGTTAAGTATTTGTGCGACTTGCATCATAGTGTGAAATGCATCGTAGTTTATAGCCTAGGGGGATGTTTGTTTGTTTGGTGTTGTATTGTTGACTTGTGTTGTTGTGTTGATGGTTTCGTGTGGTATCGCATATTTGAAGCATGCATCATGGTATAGCACGTTAGAAATGATTAGTGGCATTGTTTGACATTGTGAGCATGAATGTAATCAGATAAAATAAAATGTAAAATGCATCTCGAATAGGGTGACTTGTCGGGCTGAGGTTGCTGGTAGTAGCACCCCGAGGGGAACTCTATGAGAGATGACCGGCTAAAACACGAGATCCTGAATAGTGGGCCTTGTCGGGCTGAGGTTGCTGGTAGTAGCACCCCGAGGGGACCTTTGTGAAGGATGACTGGCTAAGATATGTAAATGTAAAATGCATCTCGAATAGTGGGCCTTGTCAGGCTGAGGTGCTGGTGTGTAGCACCCCGAGGGGAACTCTATGAGAGATGACCGGCTAAAACATGAGATCCTGATTAGTGTGCCTTGTCGGGCTGAGGTTGCTGGTAGTAGCACCCCGAGGGGACCACTATGAAGGATGATTGACTAAAATACGTAAATGTCGTGATTAAAGCAACGATTAGCAAACGAACACAACTGAGAGTTAGAAACTGCATTGTGTTAGGTTGATTGCATTGTGATGTTGTTGAGTTGCATTGGGAAGTTGTGTTGTTACGTTGCGTTGTCGTGTTGAGCGTGTGTGTGTTGTTGTGTTAGGGTTGTGTGAGGGTTAATTGTGGATTGCATTTGTTTATATTTATTATCCCCTACTTGCTAAGCGTAAGCTTACGTGTGTGTGTGTTCCGTGGTGTAGATGACGACAGGAGTACAGGTTAAAGCTTCGAGGAAAGCTAGGATTGGGACGCAGTCGTTGATGTACGCGGTATGCCGGTGCGGGCAGTTGTCGGGGCGTCTCGACCATGGTCTTCGGAGATGTGGGGTTTAAATATTTTGGTGGTTATTGTAAATGTTTATTGTTGTATATAGTTAAGTTAAGGGTGATAGGTCGCCCTAACCTGTGGATTTTCTGCATTTGGGAATGTTAGTATTTTAGTTTCCCATTTTTCTATTATTGGAGATTTTGTATGCTGGATAGTGAGTGATTAGCTGAGTAAGAATATTCTGGATCTGGTTGGGAATTTGTTTGTGTGCAGGTACTTAGCATTTTTGGAGGCGCCATTTTCAGGCGTTACTCTGCCGAAATTTTCGGGGAAAACGCCGTGGTGCTTAGCGGTTAGGAGTAAGGGTAATTAGCAAGTCTAGGCCTAGTTTAAATTATGTTTCAACGTGGATTTGGTTAGCAAAGTAGCGTACCGAGCCAGGGTGGGTTCGGGGGCGTTACAAGATGGTATCAGAGCATAAATGGTCGAGTCGTTCAAATGATTACCCGACAATGCCGGCCGCTATGCAACGTGCTTCACCGACTGTAAGTATTTCTTTACTTTAGTTAGTTTATATCTAAGATTAGATTGGTTTAATCCCTGTTTGTTTGGTTTAGGTTTAACCCTGTTGTTTTGTGATTATAGTGGACTAGAAAATCTTGAGTGTATCGAGACAACCTTGGTGGATCCCTTAAGTCAATTCATAGACGTAGTAATCGATAGTTTGAATAGCTATGCATTTTATTGGAGAAAGTGAGACCCCTATTAGAGAATCAAAGTGTTAGTTGTTAATGGTGTAAATCACGTTGAAAAATAGGATGAGAGTAAATCTGAGACCCTAGGAATGTGGGAAAAATGATAGGGTTGATTCGAGTTAAGTGTAAATATAAGTTCGGGTAGAAGTGATAGTTGTTAGAAAAGGTGTGAGTTGTGTCCTAATGTTAAATGAGTGAGGATATGGTGGGTACGAGATAGACGTTAGAATGAGGAAATAGATAACCTAGGGTGATTGTAAGAATGATATACATATGATGGTTTTCCCTTAGCGAGTTACATTTTTGTGAAATAAGGAATTAGACAATTCAGCTTAAGAAAAGCTAGAGTGAAGAATTAAGTTATAAGAGTTTAAGAATGGTACGCCTAAGATTTTACTCTTAAGGAGATAAAATTATGATAGATAGAATTAGGATCCAGGTTAACAAATTCTTTGGGAGTATTTAGATGTTGACTATGTTTGGGTGTCTAGCTTAAGTAATTGTTAAGTTTGATTGATTGTCAAAGTAAGTGAGGTTAACAATGGTAGTGACTCATCGAGAGTGAGTAGCTATTGTAGAAAGGTAATAGGTAGGAGATTGAGATTTAGGGTGCTAATTGGGCTACAACAAGGTTGCAAACAAGGAGGTTGTTGGGCGACTTGTTGTAATGAGAGTTAGGGGTATATATAAAATGAATTGGAGGACTATAGAAAATAGATTCGTTAGTAAATTTTGAAGAGAATCCTGAGGGAAATTAGATAATGATATTAGAGTTAAGAAACTTGGGAAGAAATTAGGATTTTGAGGTCTGAACCTTACGTATGTAGTAGTATAAGTTATGAGGAATGAGAGAATTTCGAATAAGAGGAACGAGATATTGCACGAAAAGTGTGTGAGTGATTTAGGGATACTGTTTAGTTAGAAAGGCTATAGGTTCGACTCGTATGTAACGAAGTCGAAACTGCTAATGTCGTAAATAGATTAAAAGAGTGGATAAGCTTAAGAGTGGGCGAGCTTAAGAGTGAGATGTGAATGAGAACTCGAGTATTGGTAGAGAAGAACGATTAGATTACATTCTAGATTTTGGACGGACATAGGAAAGAAAGAAGTGATGAGATTAGTTAACTATGAGGGAAATTGAAGATTTCGTCTGAAGTTAAAGAACTTAGAGGATTGAGTAAATTAAAGTTAATAAAATGTATAAGAGTACATAGTTATGAAAGTTAGACTAAGTTATGCGTTTGAACTATGTTAGTGGGTGAAGGTGAGGTAAGTGAGAAAATGAGAGCTTTGAGTATGAGGGTTGTGTTGGAATAACTAAGGAAATGTCATGATTGTTTGAGGTATAAATTGTCTTGATTGGCTGATATATGTAAGTGTAGAGAAGAGATTTAGGATTTCTTATATAAATACTTGAACTGATAAGCAGCATCAAACTAGACCGGTGATTGAGAAAGGAAGTTTAGAGATCTAATTAGAGTTAGAAAAGTCAATGCATTTGTGATAGTAAAGAGTTAAAGCTTTATGTTAGATACTCAGATAGAAAACCGGTTGATCCTTAAGGAAGGGGTACTGTCTTAGGAGATTATTCAATCAAGGGTGGTTGTAGAGGTGCGAGAACATTTTGAGCGGTATGGTTTTGGGGAGAATAGTTAGAACTTGAGTGGTAGAGGAAAAGAGAGTAGATTGGTTAGTAAATTTCGGAGAGAAAACCAAGTGAAATGAGATATTGTATAAATGTTGAGAAAATTGTTAAGTATGGAGACTCTGATTGAGGAGATTAGTTAACTCTAATGAAAGATTAAGATAAAAAGATTAGTCATTAAGGATTTAGTGTTTCATGTGAAGTTGAGGAATTTAGAAGATATTGAATAAGAACGATACGAGTTAGAGTATTGAGCGAATAGTTGGGAAGGAGTTAGTTGAATCTAAAAATTTATAGGATCTGGTAGCAACTATGGTAGAAGTTGAACAAATTAAGCATAGTGAAGGTAATTATGAGAACTCTGATAGTACTTGAAGAATGAGGAATATATTTAAATAGTAAAAAGTGTACAAGGAAAGTGTCTGAATGATTAATGAAATGTCGTGATGATTCGAGATAAATTAGGAATGGAATGTTAAGAGTAGTGGAGAATTTAGATTTGAGGATTTAGGATAAGATGTTATTTTTGAGTTCTTGATGTTATAACATGGAGGTAGTTTTGGAGATTTTTTTGAGATTTGAGGTCGTAATGTAAGTGTGTAATGAACATTGGATTAGACAATTAAGTGACTAAGTGAATTTAGCATGATGAGAAGTGGAGAGTTAGAACTAAGTTAGAGGGATTTAAGAGTCCTCGTGATAACTGAACCAGTTCATGTCAATAGGCGTAGGTGTATGAGTATGAGAGCTAGGGAGTGCGGGGTAAGGTGAAGTTAAAGATTTTGGAGATGTAGTACCAGATGAGTTTAGGATGGTAATGTAGTGGGGATTTACTTTGTCAACGCACAAAGTTAGGAGATGAGCTTGGAATGAGTAAGTTAAGGAAATGTAAGACTTTGAAGATATAGTGAAGACATGGGAACTTGTCATTTATGAGTTAGGTGAGAGTAGAAGAGAAGAGAATGAAACTTTGAGGATTTAGAGTAAGAAGGATATTGATTGAATTCTTGGGGTCACGATATTGAAATGAGTTGAAGAATTGAGGTAGTTATGTAAGGCCAAACGATGTTAACTAATAGGACGAATAAGATTGCTCCGTAGTGATAAATTTACTAGGTGATCAAGGATTTAAGTTGAGAATTCAGTTAGAAGGGTTTGAGGATATGGATTAGATTATAGTTAGTGGACTTGTGAGTTGAGGCATGTAGTACCCGATAGGTGAGTAAGGGTATTGGGTAGGTGAGATGAGATGAGTACACCGAGGAATAACAAGGCCACAAATTTTGAGGACAAAATTTTTGTAAGGAGGGTGGATTGTAACACCCGAGATTTTTTTAAATTGGAGAGAAAATAAAAGAAATAATAAAATAGGTTGTTTTAATTAAATTAAAAGAAAAGTGAATGGTTTTAGGTTCGGGTATTTCCTGTGAAATTAAGCCGTAGGTTATAATTTAAGAACAAGATTTAATGAAATTCGAAATGGTCGAAAACACGGGAGGTCAAAACGGTAAATGAGGATTTAATTAATGGTTAGTTTTAATTATTATTATTATTTAAAAAATAAAAAATAAATAAAACATAAAAACAACAGAATGGCCGAAGCCATTCTGTTGCTCGATTTCCTGAGCGCGAGGGCAGGGGAGAGGGCGAGGCGCGAGCGACGAAGGCGATGGCCGTTCACCGCCGTGGTTCCGGCCAGACAACGTCGACGGCATCTAGGGCTGCCATTTCCGCCGTCGCCGCGCACAAATCGATCGGTATGCATAAGTTTTTCCTCTGTTTTTGCTCTGTTCGTGGCCGAGGGTGAGGAGTGACTTTGAGCTCCGATCGCCGGCCGATTTTGGTCACCTCCGGCGTGGGTTTGCCACCCTTGGTTCGGTTTTGGTTACCTGGCCGTATTGAGCTCGGATTGAGAGAAAAACCGAGGGCTCCAATTTGGGGAATTCGGGTTTGTGTGTGTAGCTCGGGATTTTGGGTTAGTTTATGCTAATTGGGTATGTGAGGGATTGATTAGTAAGGAATTGGGTGGAATTTGATGGAAAATCAGAAATGGTGAAATTTTCAGTTAAGGGGCAGTTCGGGTTTTCTGATTTTTGACCTAGCTGGGATCGTTTGTTTTGAAATTCCTTTTGGCCGGTTAAAATAGGCTATTAGAGGAGTACGTGGCCGCTGGAATCGTTCGATTCCGATATTCGACGCAAAAGTTACGCCCGTTTGAAGTTTCGGGTCGGTTTTTACCGAACCTCAATTAGTGGCCCGTTTAGTTAGATTTTAGTTGGATTAGGCTAAAAATAGTAGTTTGAGAGTAATTGGTGAATGTAGGCTTAATTTTAATATTGTTGAAGTTGGACGGTAAAATTTACATAAAAATCGGGTTTTGTGTTTTGGTAAGAGAAAGGAGTTTGAAGTATGGTTAGTTTTAGTTAGAAAATTTATGAGTGAATTGCTAAGTTATTTTCTATAATTGATAGGTTATCAAACGAGTGAATTGATCGTTAGAGGTGAGCACCGTAAAGCCGAGCAGTCAGGTAAGTAGAGGACGTTTGTGTTTTGCCTTCGGGCTTACACCACGGAACGATAGGTTTGTTGTTTGTTGTTTGGTTGTCTTGTTTTGTGGTTGAGCATTGTTGGTTGATTGATTTGCTTTGTTTTGGTCTGGTCTGGTTAAGTATTTGTGCGACTTGCATCATAGTGTGAAATGCATCGTAGTTTATAGCCTCGGGGGATGTTTGTTTGTTTGGTGTTGTATTGTTGACTTGTGTTGTTGTGTTGATGGTTTCGTGTGGTATCGCATATTTGAAGCATGCATCATGGTATAGCACGTTAGAAATGATTAGTGGCATTGTTTGGCATTGTGAGCATGAATGTAATCAGATAAAGTAAAATGTAAAATGCATCTCGAATAGGGTGACTTGTCGGGCTGAGGTTGCTGGTAGTAGCACCCCGAGGGGAACTCTATGAGAGATGACCGGCTAAAACACGAGATCCTGAATAGTGGGCCTTGTCGGGCTGAGGTTGCTGGTAGTAGAACCCCGAGGGGACCTCTGTGAAGGATGACTGGCTAAGATACGTAAATGTAAAATGCATCTCGAATAGTGGGCCTTGTCGGGCTGAGGTGCTGGTGTGTAGCACCCCGAGGGGAACTCTATGAGAGATGACCGGCTAAAACACGAGATCCTGATTAGTGTGCCTTGTCGGGCTGAGGTTGCTGGTAGTAGCACCCCGAGGGGACCACTATGAAGGATGATTGACTAAAATACGTAAATGTCGTGATTAAAGCAACGATTAGCAAACGAACACAACTGAGAGTTAGAAACTGCATTGTGTTAGGTTGATTGCATTGTGATGTTGTTGAGTTGCATTGGGAAGTTGTGTTGTTGCGTTGCGTTGTCGTGTTGAGCGTGTGTGTGTGGTTGTGTTAGGGTTGTGTGAGGGTTAATTGTGGATTGCATTTGTTTATATTTATTATCCCCTACTTGCTAAGCGTAAGCTTACGTGTGTGTGTGTGTTCCGTGGTGTAGATGACGACAAGAGTACAGGTTAAAGTTTCGAGGAAAGCTAGGTTTGGGATGCAGTCGTTGATGTACGCGGTATGCCGGTGCAGGCAGTTGTCAGGGCGTCTCGACCATGGTCTTCGGAGATGTGGGGTTTAAATATTTTGGTGGTTATTGTAAATGTTTATTGTTGTATATAGTTAAGTTAAGGGTGATAGGTCGCCCTAACCTGTGGATTTTCTGCATTTGGAAATGTTAGTATTTTAGTTTTCCATTTTTCTATTATTGGAGATTTTGTATGCTGGATAGTGAGTGATTAGCTGAGTAAGAATATTCTGGATCTGGTTGGGAATTGGTTTGTGTGCAGGTACTTAGCATTTTTGGAGGCGCCATTTTCAGGCGTTACTCTGCCGAAATTTTCGGGGAAAACGCCGTGGTGCTTAGCAGTTAGGAGTAAGGGTAATTAGCGAGTCTAGACCTAGTTTAAATTATGTTTCAACGTGGGTTTGGTTAGCAAAGTAGCGCACCGAGCTATGGTGGGTTCGGGGGCGTTACAACAATAGATACGGATGGACATTTGTGTCGAATCGACAAAAGGTATATATTATTATTATTATTATTGTTCGGGAGTTGTAAGCATATTGTTTTATGCTGAGTATGTTTTTCTTTACAATGTCAGGGGTTGTTGCTTGTTGTGGAGGAGACTTTTGGTTTAGCCGAACACCGCTACTGCCTCCGGCATATGCATGTAAACTTCAAAAGCTGATTTCGGGGAAAAGCATACAGAGATGCAATATGGAAAGTGTATGAGTTAAACGTGGATGCCCACGCATGGCTTCGACGAACACCGCCTAGCTATTGGGTTACTCATGTATTTACGTCGATTCCCAAGTGCAACTTGGGCTAAAATAATTTATGTGAGTCGTTCAATGCAACTCTACTCAAGCAAATAATGTTTTGCCAACCATTCTGCCAAAGGGTGCCAATTATCAATTGTCCTTGCACAGTTGTGAGTTTTAAAGTAACTATTTATTTGGAATGTCAACTCATTTTGCATGATCGAAGCATGCAGTCGCCACTTACATCTTCCTTGACACTCTGCCGTGAGTCGCGTACGTTCACTTTTAACAAATTTGATATCAAATCCATTTTTCAAAGCATAATTTCGTACTTTCTGTTTAAAGGCCGTTAAAGAACTATGTTGTCTACCCAAACAAAAATCATCCGAAAGTTATTCCCTTACTTGCATGCTTTCTGCCTCGTCATTATTCGACATAAACGGTGCTCGAATCTCATCGTCTATGGTTTGTGACATTGAATGCACCTCTATTTGTCCAACTGCCTAAGTGATAGAATGCTTGGATATCACCGTATATGGGAGCGTCATCCGGATACAACTCTATGTTCGCAGGCTCAACTGCATCAACCAATCTCTCAGCCATTTACGAAGAATTTGTGATTTTGGAAATTTTGAATTTTTAGGGCTTAGGCTCGGATTTGTGAGATTTGTTGGATAAAAATTAAACGAAACAATTCAGAATTCAGAAAGCAATAACCTGGAGCTTTTTTCGGTCGATTATCTGCAAAAAGTTTGCAAGAGTTCTGAGAGAAATATCAATTTTGCAAAGTTAAACGCAGGAATGAGCTTCAGCAAGCTCTCTGTTATGATATAATCGTGAGATCGGACGCACTTGGAGAGGGTGGTGTCCGTCCTCTCTCGTTATATTTTAAAGATCAGTCGCACTCTGAGAGGGTGGTGACCGTCCGCTCTCGCCCTAATTTTAAACAACAGACGCACTTTCTATGTACAAGTGCGTCCGATGAAGACAACGGACGGATTCGCCAAGAGAGAGTTCGTCCATTGTATATCCTGTTGATCCAACATGCGTCCGTTTATTAATGCACGTAAAACAGAATGGACGGATGGTGTGGAACGGAGGGTGAACACAGCCCAGAGTGCGTCCGATGTTATGCTCAGTTAGCCACGTCGCCAGAGAAGAATGGACGGACAGTGTTTTTTGACAGTACGGACAGTCTGCGGCAAAAACTATAAACAGACGGATGATGTTTTGAAAGGGTCCGTCCGTTCTAAACAACAGACGAACTCCATCTTTAAGGGTGCGTCCGATAAAAGGTAAAAATTCAAGAACGGACAGTGAATGGATGCATGCTAGGGTTTGTTATGTTTTCCATACTTTGAGGTTTGAAGTGTTAGAATTGAAAGTTTAAGGTTTAAATAAAAAAAAAACCTATACATTAATGTTGAAATTGGTAATTTACCTTTATTCAAATGAATCAGCCCAACATGGCCTGCTCGGCCGACTCAATCGAGCTGAATCGAGTCGAGCTAAGTTTAAAAAAATTTAGTTTATCGAGCTTTATGAGTTAAACAAACTAAACCTAATGAGTCCACCCAAAGCACATTTAAGTCACGCCGAGCAGAGCTGACTTAATGAGCCTATAGAAGCTTAATAAGTCAAGCATAACAAATTGTAACGCCCCGAATTTGAAAACCCGGTTCGTTACTCATAACACTGTACATAACTAAGAAATTCTGGGAAAAATCTTAAAACTTCGCTCAACAGTCAAAATTCGACATTTATTTAAAACATCAAAATTTGCAGCAGAAAAGAGAATCTTTTGCGTAAAACAAGGTTTAACAAAACAATAAAATAATACTTGGATAACAGTAAAAATAATATAAACGATCGGCAAAAGAAACAAGGACATAAGGCATTGAATATTTAAAAGTCTTAAATTCGAACGCGTCTTCCGCTGAACAGTATCAGCGGTAGAAGCAGAAAAAGAAGGAATCTTCTGTAACGCCCCCGAACCCACCCTGGCTCGGTGCGCTACTTTGCTAACCAATCCCACGTTAAAACATAATTTAAAATAAAATTGACACAGCAGAATTTAATGCTAAGTCTCTCAAAACTCTCTTACGTCATACCTAGCTGCCTAGACTTATTAATTTCCCTTAATTCTAACTGTTAAATACCACGGCGTCTTCCCCGAAAATTTTGACAAAGTAACGCCTGAAAATGGCGCCTCCAGAATGCTAAATACCTGAATAAAATCCAATCCCAACCAATCCAGAATCCTCTTACTTAAATAACCAGCATACGAAATCTCCAAATAACAGTAAGGAGGGAAACTAAAATACAAACATCCCTAAGTGAAGAAAGTCCACAGTATAGGGCGACACATCACCCCTAACTATGACTATATACAATAAATACAATTAGTTATGCATTCCCATCATTTCTATAAACAGACATCTAAAATAAACTATCAAAATATAAAGCCCCACATCCCCCGAAGACCATGGTCGAGGCGCCCCGACAACTGCCTGCACCGGCATGCCCCGAACTCCTCCGACTGCGGCCTAGTCCTCGGCTGTCCCCTCTACCTCACCTGGATAATACTCGCTACCTACACCATAGAACACAAAAGTAAGTCTAACGCTTAGCAAGTAGGGAAATAATGCACAACAACACACTAAATGCTCGACTCAACCCTAACATGCAGTTTCTACACACTCAGTTGCTTTCTTTTCATTCAGGTTGCATTTATCTTTCACTTTCATGTGAATCAAGTAGGCACACGTCCCAACACAATCCTGGACGGACACGCCTTGACCCACGGAGCAAGACCGGAGGCACACGCTCTAACACAATCCTGGACGGCCAACCAAATCTCCCCTAATCGATCGTAGAATCCTTATTGTGCCTTCAAGCACGAACATATCGAGGCATTCATACTCACGACACATTACGTACATTTTCATAGCATCTCAAGTAAAATCCCCCGCGGGGTGCTCAGCGAGCCATGAGCCCGACGAGGTTATTCTACTCGAGATCAAGTTGCATATCAATTTTCTTATCTTTCAATTCATTCTCACCACTCAAGCATGCAAAACACGTGGTTTCGTAGTTAGAAAACAATGATGCATGACGCACGATGCATGACACAAATTAAAACACAGCAAACAAACAAACAATCCCTACCGTTCTATGGTGTAGGCCCGAAGGCAAGAAACAAGCACTCCACTACTTACCTGGCGTCCTAGCTCGCTGAGGATACTCAGTTACCTGTCCACCTACGGCTCGACCTACGACAGATATTCAAACTTCATTAAATCAAGATTACTTTCACCAATTTACTCTCAAACTACTATTTCTAGCCTAATCCAACTAAAACCTAACTAAACGGGCCACTAATTTGGGTTCGGTAAAACCGACCCAAAACTTCAAACGTGCATAACTTTCGCGTCAGATATCGGAATCGAACGATTCCAGCGGCCACGTACTCTTCTAATAACATATTTTAACCTGCCAAAAGGAATTTTAAAACAAACGACTATAGCTAGGTCAAAATAGCAAAAACATGAATCTGCCCTAAACCAGAAATTTTTCCCTTTCCGATTTTCCATAAATTCTCACTCATTTCTTCACCAATCAACCACCCTAACATCCAATTAACATAATCTAACGAAAAATCAAGGTTTCACACAAGAAACCCGAAGCTCAGAAAATTGGGTTCTCAGATTTTGGCTCACTCCGAGCTCCCTGATGCTCGACAATCTTTGCCGGCATTAAGCTCGGCAATACGACGTCGAGAGCGACCAAAAACGGCCGATGATCGGGGCTCAACGCAGCTCGTCACCCTCAGCCACAAACCGAGCAAAAACAGGGCAAAAACTCAGGCTTACCGATCGATTTGTGCGCGGCGACGGGCGGAAATGGCAGCCCTAGAAGCGCCGCCATTGTCTGGCCGGAGATCGTTGGAAGTTGCCGGTGAACGGCTCGCCTTCATCGCTCGCATCGCGTATCTCCCTCCTCTCCCCTGTTCTCGGGTGCTCGAACACGACAGAATGGCTTCGGCCATTCTGTTGTTTTATTTTTATTAATAATAATAATAATTAAAACTGTTTTAATAAATCATCATTTACCATTTTGCCCTCACGTGTTTTCGACCATTTCGAATTTCGTTAAATCTCGTTCTTAAATTATAACCTCCGGCTTAATTTCATTGGGAATACCTGAACCTAAATTAAAAACCTATTCACTTTTCTTTTAAATTAATTAAAACAACTATTTTATTATTCTTTTATTATTTTTCCTTTAAAAATCTCGGGTGTTACATCTTCCGCTGAACAGTATCAGCGGTAGAAGCAGAAACAGAGGTCATCTACAGTTAAACAGTACCAGCAGTAGAAGTAGAGACTTAATAGTCTCAGCGGTAGAAGTAGAGGTAGGTGTCATCTACCGCTAAACAGTACCAACGGTAAGAGTAGAGATAGAATAGTCTCAGCGGTAGAAGTAGAGACAGGTGTCATCTACCATTAAACAGTACCAACGTAAGAGTAGAGACAGAATAGTCTCAGCGGTAGAAGTAGAGACAGTGTCATCTACCGCTAAATAGTACACTCAACATCTACCGAACGATTTCTGCCATTCGACATCTGCCGAACGACGCAGAACCACATTGACATTTACACTCTAACCAAATAGACAACTCTGACTACTAAAAGAACTTGTAAAATTTTAACAGCAATAATTCAAAACAACATAAGACTACAACTTTCTAAAAATCCAGAACAGCAAACTACAATTAAAACCAAATCATGTTTTCATAATTAGGATAATCACAAGATGTTAAAACATTAAAACTACTGCTGATATTAAAATCCTTAACATACTTCAACAAAACACTTAACCACTAAGACTTCACATACTGACAATAGTTAAACCGCCTCATCAGAGCACCAAACTTTGGCATAGATGTGCTCCATCAACTTCATCTACCCTTCTATAAACTTGGAGAACTCACCTGTTGAAACCTCAGCATCTACATCACAAAACTCATTTATTAGCCTAATGCTAAATAAGTAGAGTAAAATTAAATGAAGTACTAAAACATAAAACTTAATCATGCAGTTTCTACTTTCACAACTCAGTTGTATTCGTTTTATGTTGATCCCTCAGTGCAATGGGAGGTGGATCAATTTTCCAAGGTCTACATCCTCTACTCGATTAAGGGGGGGATTAGTTCCCTTAATAGCTGATCTGATCCCTTCTTCGATGGGAAGTGGATCAATTTTTCCAAAGTCTACATCCTCTACTCGATTAAGGGGCGGATTAGTTCCCTTAATAGCTGATCTGATCCCTTCTTCGATGGGAAGTGGATCAATTTTTCCAAAGTCTACATCCTCTACTCGATTAAGGGGCGAATTAGTTCCCTTAATAGTTTGTCTGTTACAACCTGTTCATGCCTTACCATGCCATTACATGTAAATTCATTTTCGTACTCATTTAATAAAACATGATGTATGACATACTGAAAACATTCAAGCATGCATAAACCTACTGTTTTGTGATGTAGGCCCGAAGGCACACACATACTCCACTTACCTGGCCTCCTGGAAAATGTTCGGTTGTAAACTATTTCGGGAGTTTGCTCAAACCTAAAACCATAGACAGAGTACTAGTTAGATCTTTGCTAAACTTCATTCTAAACTATCCAGAAACCTAAGGAAACTAGTTGGAAGCTCTGTTCCTCGAGCATTCCCGATTCATCACAAAACCCGAACTCAGCTCTCACCCACAGCATTCCTAAAACACTCATTCTACCGTAAGCAAATCATCAAATCTATATCATATATTCATCCTAAATCATCAGCAAGAAGAACTCGAAGAAGAACTCACCTAAGTTGAAGAAGAATCAGGCAGGAAAATCGCCGAGAGGAGGTCTGTTGAGCAAGCTGAATGCCGAATGAGGAAAATGAAACAGTGGCAGCTAAAACCCTTAGCTAACCTCTTTTATACACTAATCTTTGCAAATTACGCATTTGCCCTTGACTAACCAACTTTAACCTATTTGAGCAACCAATCAAATCCACTTAGTTCCATAAAATAAAAGTCACAAAAATGTAGCTATTAAGAATATCAAGTTTGACAAATTACCGGTTGCTACACGAATCGAGCATAGGGGTGTGCAAAATCGAATTGGAACTGAAGAACTGAACCAAACTGAGAGGTTTTGGCTCGGTTCGGATCGGGTTCCTAAGCTATAAGAATCAAAATTAGAACTGAAATTTTTTGTTCGGTTTCAATTTTAAAATCTACAAACTGAACCAAAAACCAAAAAACTTATTAAAATAACATGAACTTAAAAATTTATTTAATATTAAAACAATCATCCAAGAAAACTTTAATATCAAAATTCAAATCTACAATTGTTTAAAATTAAATTATTTGATTGTTACTTAAAAAATTAAATAGATTATTGACTATTAACCTTATAATCGAATTGTACTATTTAGTGATTAAATCATTAAATTATTACATAATTAGTCATAAGATTATTAAATTGTGGTAATTAGTGATCCAATTTGTAGATTGTACTTAATTAGTAAATATATTATTTATTTGATAAATTAATTAATTATTGAATTGTATTATTAAAAAGTGAATTGACTGATAAATTGATTGAGTTATTCAAGTAAATTGCCTAATCATTATTTCAATTATTTATTAATCAAATTTGATATTTCATTAGACTTATAGTTTAATGATTTTTGTATTTTTAATAATATTAATTTGTTTTTATTTCAGTTCCAGTTCGATTTCTCACATTGAATGGTTCGGTTTCAAAACTATTTTTTAAGAATAAAAAAAAGTCAGTTCCTTTTCGGTTTGACTCTAAAACTGAACCGAACCGACTTTTCCTCACCCCTAATCAACCATACATAGATATTTCTAATTTATATTAATATAATGTATATTAAAATTTTAATTATTTAAATTAAATTATATATTTGTCAAAATATATTGAATTTAATATCCTGGATTAGCCTATGGTTTTTCCTTTCTTCCCCTTAAAATAAATTTAATTAATCAATATATAAAATATAAATTAGTATATTCAATGGTAATATTCAATTTAAACCCTAAAGTATGGGGTATTGAGCAAAAACCACCTTCAACTAAGTTTTCAAACGATCTAAATCTCAAAATATAAAAAAACGTTCTAATTAAACCCTGTTAGCCCCCCCCCCCCCCCCCCCCCCCCCCGATTTCTAGACCGGGGGGCCGATTTACATGTCGGCCCCTCGATCTCCCTTGATTTCATCAGTCCCAGATGTGGGAGGCCCCACCCTCTGGTGTGTGGGGTCTCCATCTCCTGTTGGAGAGTGCATTTTTTCACTCTCGAGAACATGGGGTGGCACCCCCCTGATCTCTGCCCTAACCCTCAAAAAATTAATTCTGGCGATAATCGAATAAATTGACTTGTATTTATTTTTATAGATTTGATGGATGTTAGTTCTAATAGTTTTTTGGAGTTTGACGGTGCAATAACTTGTGACCCGTAAATGGAATGAGAAGCGTGTTCGACACCTATTTATGGCGATGTATTTTCCTTCGATCACGAAGAAATAGAAGTTCATTCTCAGTCAAAAACAAGAAATGAGGATGAGCTTCATTCATTATGCGACTCAAAAGGATGATGAATGCGAAAGTAGACCGTCATGTGAAGTTTGTGCGATGAGTACCTATTTGGGGAAGAATATAGTTCGTTGAATGAAATTATAGGCGAAATAGTAGATTATGTGTTGAAGAAAGATTATGAGATTAAATTTAGTAAAAGCAAAGCTCGACGATTGATGGCAATGTGTTAAAACGGATGCGAATGATGATTGCATATTTCGAAGGTGCAATGTGAGCTTTCATTTCAAATAAAGAGTTTCAATCAAACCTACAACAGTTCACGTAAAATTGAAAGTCGACATGCTTAAGCAAAATGGGTGGACTCAATATTTGGATAGGTTTAAAAGTCACCATATATGGGATATTCCTTCCATTATCGAGACAGTGAGAAAAAATTTCAATTTCAACACTACACCAAGTCCAACCAGCAAGGCAAGGAGGTAAGCCCGAAAAATGAACGAAGGAAGGGTGACAAACAATATAATCTATTGTGGGCGTATGCAAAAGAAATTCATAGATCCAATCCGGGCAGCACTCTCGAGCTTAGCCTAGAACCGGTGCAAGGTCTGAATCAAATGTTGTATTTGAAAGAATGTATATGAGTATGGTTGAGTGCAAGATTGATTTGCTTCAATGTGGTAGACCGATCATATGTTTGGATGATAGTCATCTTAAAGGCTTGTGTCTTGGCCAATTATTGACAGTCATCACCATTGATGGTAGTGATGGAATCTACCTCGTTGCTATCGCAGTTATGGAAGTATAATGGAATGACTCATGGAAATAGTTTGTGGAAGTACTAAATATCGACATAGACACTGAGATGAGATACAACTAGACATTTATTTTGGATCAACAAAATGTATAATGCATTTACAGTTATTTATAATATGTGTGTTCGTACGTGCTTAATTTACTTGTTCGTGCAAATGTTAGGAGTTGTTGCTTGCTGTGAAGGATTTATTACCCTTAGTTGAACACCAATACTACCTAAGACATCTGTATGAAAATTTAAAAAAGGACATACAAAGATAAGATGTGGAATGTAGCTAGAGCAACCACGTCCTTTCACTATTAACCCAGCCGCCCATGCATCTCTCCGTGAAATTAATCCAAGACATTGAGTGACACATGCATTTACTTTGATCTCCAAGTGCAACATTAGATTGAACAATTTGAGTGAGTCATTTCAATGCACTTTTAACACTTTCGAGGGACAAACCGATATTGACTATGTTCAAGATAATAAGAAAATATTTGATGTCTCGGATTGTAAAAAGGCATGAAAAGATGGCTTAGTCAACAAATTTATTGTGTCATCAGATTATGAAGAAGCTTGCAAAGCGAGAACTTGTGGTACAAAATTGGAGTCTAGTTTTTGGAGGAGCTGCTCGATTTGAGGTAAGCAACGGATACAAGCAACTGTTACCGGTGGGAGCTAACCAGGATTCTGTGTGCGCATGCATTTCATGAATGTGACATCTGAAGATTATGTTCATCATTTCTATCACCAAGAAACTTTTCTCAGGATGTACGCAAAGTTCATTCACCCGCTTAGTGACCCACACATGTGGCTTGCAGTAAATATGCCTGAAATTTGTCCATCTGCTAAAAAACATCAACCCGGGAGACCGAAGAAAAATAGAGTGCGAGATGTCGATGAGCTAAGTCTCTCAACAATGGGTAGGAAGTATTCATCAATGACATGTGGAAGATGTCGGTTTGCCAGTCATAATAGTCGCACGTGTAGAGAGTTTCTTTCCACTTCAGACGTTGCTTCGACTTCAGTGTCGCAGGACACATTCATGGGTTTCTACACTACCGAGACGCAAGTAAGTGCTGCTTAAGTTTATATACATGAAGATCGTACTTTCTTGTGGCTAATTCGTGTTTTTATTCTTATGCAGGAGTCGGCTATAGATGGTCAATGCAGTAATTACAAACCGTGATCAGAAGAGTGTCAAGATTGTTTAGAATGTAAAGATTGTATAGATCGTAAAGTTTGTTTAGATTGTCAAGATTAAAATGTGTTTAGATTGTTTAGTTTTTTGTTGTACAAGCATGGATTGTAACGTTCTATAATTTATGAAAAGTTAAAAATTTCGCGGAATTTTCTTTGTTTTTTTTACTCTCCTATAACTATTTTTAACAGTTCTTGCATATCCAAAACAGTATATAATGACCAACATCTATATTTTACCAACATTAGCGTGCACAAAGTAGAGTACAACTATACAAAAAAGTCTACGTGAAAGTAAATTCCAACCGATGTGAATGTAAATTGCAACATTAAAAACAATGAAATACAAACACTATAAATTTAAACAATCTACATCTTCAGCCTTCTGTGGGTCCACCGTCACCACCCAGGTTCATCTAGTCCTCAATTCGAGCATCCAAAGTTCTATATGACTGCTTTCAACTCCTCAACTGAGGTCTCTACATCTCTTTGGGTCACAGTTAGCTGGTCTACTTTGCCAATGAGGATGTCTAGCTTTTGCTCCACTCTATCCCATGGATTGAAGTGTTGATGGGGCTGAACGGATGGATCCTTGTTAGTGATTTTCTACACCTTAACGCAAGTGCATGTGTCGCTAACGAAGTAATAAAGTAAGTAAAATTCAATCCCACGAGGATCTTTTTAATCAATTTAATCTTGCTATAAAATTCTATAAATAAAGATGAAAATATTGAAATTAAATAATGAGAATAAAATATGGTAAGGAATGATGAACTAAAATTACTCAAAATTGAATAATACTAAAAATAGAAATGAATTAAAAAGGTAATTACGGGAAAAGCCTTGGTTAGGGTTGATTTCCTCTTTACATGCAATTATTACTGATGCTACAACAATGCTACAGCATTAATCTTGAACAGCAAGAATAAAAATATTTTTAGGTTTATTTCGAATTGCCTATATAAATTCAATTTTAGAATTTCTCTCGACTTTGAAAGAAGGTAACTAACATTGAATTTCTATAAATCTTATTCTTAATTCCAATTTAATTAACGTTAACTACTTTGCAACATATTAATTCAATTAATCATTTGTGCATCTTAACATTTATATTTACCCGTCGATATAATATAAACATGAAACATCAAACTATCTGTCGATATGAATTGAATTAGACAAGAAATATCACGAAAGATTGTTCCAAGCAAAAATGCATTAGCAATGCTAAAGTATTAGTCACAGAACAACAAGAATTCATATATTTCTAGGGTTCCATCGAATTGCCTAGATGCATTCATTTCAGAATTTTCTTTTCGATTTTGAAAAGACAAAAAACTTAATTCGAATTTTCTTGTAAACCTATTCTTAACGCTAAATAAATTAATGTTAGCTATTTTGCAACAATTTTAATTTATTTAATTACTCATGCATCTTAAATTTCTATTTACCTATCGATACAATAGGAACATGTGAATTTAAATCTGCCTATCGACACAAATTGAAATATTTTGTCTTCTTCCCGACTAACTAGGTGGCTGGCAAACCGGGACAATGATTCAAACTGCTGAATATACTCTCCTACTGATCCTGTTTGCTTTAATGCCATAAACTCCAATCTCTTCGCAGCTTGGACTGTTCGGTTGTAGTATTTATCATAAAATAACTCCTTAAATTCTTCCCAAGTCATGCTCTGAATATCAGTTGTAGCCTTATTGTCCCCCACCAGCACTGAGCACTATTTGACAGGTGAAACGTAGCACATTTCACCTTATTAACTTCTTCCACCTCCGCAACATTAAACATGTTCTCCATAGTACATATCCAACTTTCAACAGCTGTCGGATCGGTCAAACATCCTTCGAATGCCGGAGGCTTTAACCTTCTAAACTTCTCTCCGCTTGAGCCCGCTCCAGAGCCGGACCCCGCTGTCAAATTTCCTGGTAGCCCCTAATTCATAAAAATGCCCAACAATTGTGATTGCATGTTCAATAAATCCCTGAGTTGTTTATTCGGGTCCTCAGGTGGTTCTGGTTCATTCCGGGGTCGTCCGGGTCGTCTTGGTTGTCCGGGGTTTCTTGGCATTTTTTAATTCTATTTCTGTAAAAGGTTAGAAAATCTAATCTTAGAAAAAGAACTAACTAGAGTTAAAGAAATACTTACAATCGGTGAAGCACGTTGCACGGCGGCCGGCATTGTCGGGTAATCCTTTGAACGACTCGACCACTTTTGCTCTGATACCAACTTGTAACGCCCCGAACCCTCCCCGACTCGGTACGCTACCTTGCAAACCCAACCCGTGTTTAAAACAACGTTTAAAACAATTTCGATTAACTATACGACTCGTTTTCGAGTTTTCCGAACCCTCAAATTTTGTTGGGAAACGTGTCCAAAATACGTTTAAAATACGTCAGAAAATGTCGGGTTAAAATAATTTGGAAATAGAAAAATTTTAAATTTTTTTTTTTTTTAAAACTCGGGTTACTGTTCATAGCGATTGATTGCCGCACAGCGGCGATCGATCGCCACCCTCTCGGGTGCTACAGTGCCCAAGAGGCTGGTGATCGCGATCGATCGCTGCTGCGCGCGATCGATCGCCTCCGCTGGCGCCCATCCCGACCTTCACCACTTTTTCTCCACTTTTTCCCGAGCCAAACACCTCCAAAACTCTTAAAATTTTAACCACACACTCCCGACACCCCAATCTTCAAGTCCAGTAAAAATTTTGGAAAACCAACTTAAAACGGATAATTAAAAAAATAACGAATGTAAACCCAACGTTATCTAGTTTAAAATCAAAACGGACGGCGTACTGCCTAAAATTCGATAAACCAAAACCTGCAATTTTAACTAGAAATCAATCTAATTTCAAATTCTAAATACGACAAATATTATCCAACAACACCACCGACTCGCAAACTTTCAAAATAATTAAGGAAACATTTACAACTACAACGTACTAAAACCTTCCACTTTTTCTAACTTTTCTCAAAACAAACATTTACAAAACATTTACAAATAAAACTATCAACACCAAAACATTCACCTCCCACACTACCCGAGGAAGACAGTGGTCCAGACGCCCCAACAATAGCCTGCACCGGCGGACTCCGTACTCCTCCGACTGTGGCCTAATCCTCGGCTGTCTCATCTACCTCACCTGTAAAGAACTCGCCACCTACACCATAGAACACAAAACGTAAGCCTAATGCTTAGTAAGTAGGGAATAATGCATACCAAAAACATAATGCAACACAACCCCTAACACATGAAGTTTCTACTCGCTCAGTTGCTCTTGTTTCGTGTGCGTTTCGTTGCTCATTTACAGAACGGAGCTTATCGCAAGTGCTAATTTGCAAATCGAGTAGTCCCTCGCAGGTACAACCTTAATGCGACTGGGAAACTCTACCAGAGTTCCTCGCAGGTGTTACCCTAACGCGACTAGGTGACTCAACTCCGCTAGTCTCCCCGCAGGTACCACCTTAACTCGACTGGGAAACTCTACAAAAGTTCCTCGCAGGTGTTACCCTAACGCGACTGGGTGACTCAACTATAGTCTCTCGCAGGTACCACCTTAACGCGATTGGGAAACTCTACTAGAGTTCCTCGCAGGTGCTACCCTAACGCGACTAGGTGACTGTAACACAACCACATTACGTTTCAACTCACACCGCTCTTTATGTTTCCATCTCACCATTCAAAACCATGCTAAAAACTCGTTCGTTTCGTAGTTTGAAA